>WOVY01001568.1:0-62500 GCA_013436015.1 Rhipicephalus annulatus
TTGCAAAATGCTCTCATAAATCTTTTCTTTCTCCAGGAAGAGAATCGGACCTTCACCCGCGTCCTAACTCAACCACGTACCATGCACGGTTAAATTGGCACGTGAATGAAAGGCCGATTCCCTATTCGGACGAAGGAAATATTTAGCAGGGAGCATTGTACAATGCTAAAGAAAGAAAGAACGAAAGAAAGAAAGAAAGGAAGAAAGAAAGAAAGAAAGAAAGAAATAAAGAAAGAAAGAAAGACAATAGTTAGTTTGCACTCACTCACTCACCCTCGTACTTAACAGCGAAACACATCTGTTGCTACAGGCGACAACGACCACCATGCATTCGGGCAAGAATATACATCCCGAAGCGACACGTGACCCTGACAAAAGATCAGATTTGCCGCACGTGAAACGGGCGATCTTCAACGAGACCACAATCGAACTTCAAGCTCATAAATCTGTGAATGCGGAGGCTTCATCGATTTTATGGCACGAGACGCGCGCGGGCGAAGCATTTTCCGAAGTACGCGACCACGTGCTAACGATCCGCATTTCGGAGAAAACCCCGCGGGCATGCACCTAACACGCGGGGTGGTGCGGGACCGAATAACGGGACACACTGCATGCCGTTCGAACGCACCACTCTTGAATTATGAACGAAAGCGCTGTGCGTGCATACGATTTCGCGGCGCTCGCAGGAACGACCGATATTTAGCGTCGTCGGCAAAAGCGTCACGTATAAATATTAGCGTGAATGTTGTTAATCGAATCGAGAGAAAAAAAGACGTCGCGCATTACCTCTTTTTCGCACTCGCCATTGATAATTGGGTCCATTTTTATCGGCTAATTGGTATCTCGTTTCAGTGAAAACATATGCAAAACGAATTATATAATATTATCTGAGGTTTAACGTCCCAAAACCGCACCATGATTACGAGAAACGCCGTAGTGAAGGGCTCCGGAAATTTCGACCATCTGGCGTACTTTTAACGTGCACTGAGGTCGCACAGCAGACGAGCCTCCTGAGCAAATCATGCGAACGAGAAACACCACATCAAAAGCACCGAGACAGCGTTTTCGAACCGCAAAGCTTTTTAGAGGTGTACTGAACGAGTTTCTTTTATATGTGGGGTCTCGATATGACAAGCACGCCATGCTCTTGGAGAGAACGGACGCAGTTGACACGGTCGGACCAACCAAACAAGAACACACATTTATTTACCTACTTTTTGATCGACAATATCGTCAGCCGAATTATTATAAGATCTATCGGGATCAACACGCTAAGACATACTTAGACAATATTACCCAAGTGACAACACTCAGCAACATGCCAAACACAAGAACACAACCAAGGCGGCATCGCCAACGCTTGGCTTACCACGTGGGCCCACAGCAGACGGAAACGCTGCCGCCCACGGCAAGCCCACCGCTGGAGGCAACCGTTCGCGGCAACTGCCCCCAGAGAAAGACACCAGCTTATTTCTTGCGCGCCCCTACTATGGTGCAGTAAAATGTGAGGTAGTGTGTTCAGGGAGGAGCCGTAGCTAACGCATTTGGTATCGACAGCCACGAGATAGCGCCACCTTAGCATGGGCTGTCACCTCACGCTTTGCCTTTTTCGCACTTCTGTGCTTTAATATTAGTAATAGCAGGGCTTTAACGTCCCGATATCACAATACGATTATGAGAGACGCCGTAGAGGAGTGCTCCAGAAATTCGACCACCTGAGGTGGTTTAACGTGCACCTAAATCTAGGTATACGCACCTCAGTATGTGCGCCTCCACCGAAAATGCAGCCGCCGCGGCCGGGATTCGATCCCGTGATATGCGCTTGCATACGTTTTGCTGACACGCCCGCGAAAACCTTTCTAATGAGTTTCTTTGTACTGCATTCAAAACAAAACGAAATGTCAAAGCCGCAACACACGGTTTAAATGCAGGTATTAACAAACGACGGCGAAGCAGTCATCCCTGGGCATACTGCTTGCAGTTTTTAAAGCTCAGTTGGTGAACGAATAAAAAATGAGGAATATTGAGGTATCAAAGGAGCATCTATAAACCAGAGTTTCTTGTTATATTATTGCTATATCGAATCGTAGTCTGCACACTGCGACAGCTTCGACTTCCTTCGTTACGCGCGCGGCACCGTTCTTGTCGATAGTTGCATCATGCAATTTTAATTATGTTGCTAAGGCGACAAAACTGCCATTTAACTGAGAGGCACGCCGTAGCTGAAGACTTGAGAATAATTTTGACAATCTTGGGTCTTTAAACGATTAAGCGCCCGCCAAAATACAGCTGCTGTGGCCGGGATATTGCACTGAACAGTCCGAAGAAAACATCACTTGGCACCACTGTCAGACTGTAAGAAGAAACCCTTTATTTACGAGCGCGCATACTGCAGTGAGCTGTAACACCGATCAAATTCGACGCCGTTCCGTGGAATTATCAGTTCACGCTCACTTCATCACGGTGGCACCTTTCAAGCACGGTCAGTTCAAGCATGGTCCATGGTTCAAGCAACGTAAACTTTAAAAGCAGCCGTCACTCACAGCACAGAATCAATACGGATTATAGAGGCGCAGGCACCATTGCTAAAACTACGCCCAAACAGCAAAAGCCACACCAAAGTGCTAGCATCAAAGAGGGTTTGCAGCCGGCTTTTGCTTTCAGAAAGATTTCATTTCATCCGTAACATCTCCATTAAGAAAAATTATGCAGGAGAGGGGAAAAAACAAGAATTCATAAGAACCCCAATTCACGCCTAGAGTGCTCACAGTGGTGTTAACGTACACCTTAATGGAAGCAGTAACCATTGATGGCATGGTCCAAAAGGCCTATAGAACACACATGACGTTCATAAATGTTTACCATGATAAAACAACAATGTAATTCGGAACTGGATACATTAAATTACAGAGAAAACAGTGGTTCCTGATGCGACGTTGCAACAACGCATAAGATATCCCTTTGACACAGGCACTCCAGTTCAAAAATGTGTGGCAGGACTTTGGATACAGGGTTCATATTTTGCGTGTTACCATGCAGGGATGCACACGTTGAAGTGATTTAAACATTGCAGGGTATTGTGCATCAAATGTCATGAAGGGTTAAAGATTTATAGTAGAGGCATACGCGGTGTAACTTCCTTATCTTTTTAAAGATCATAGTGTGTTCCGTGTCAAATGGATCCGAACGGCTTCATTCAACATGCCTGCAAATAAACGAAACAAACATATCCACTTACAAGAAGGTAAATGGGCCAATCTATTGATTATAAATTAGCGCACAACAGAACTCAAAGATCAACCCGCGCCGCTACTGTAGAAAAACTCCCTAAGTTATCTAGAAGACCCATAACAAAAAGGAACGTTAGCATAACAGGCTTAATTAACATTTCACCACAAAATCAGGGTAAACAATTATGGACGCACTATATATGCAGAGCAAAGAGAAACTAAATATTAACCGAAAACAGCGTCCCACCTTTAAACGACAGGAACCTCTCGCACAGCGCTGTGCGCATACGATCTCAGATATTAAATTGCCTAGAGGCTTAACGTCGCTGCTGTGGAGGCTTTAAGGCAGCGAAACTTTGTCGACACTCAAAATCCCCCACCTTCCACGAGGCCGACGAGAGCCCGGCAACGAAACCGAGTTATACAAGGTGCGGAGGATTTAGGCAACTCGATTAACGCGGTGTTACAAGTTGCGTAGGCGAGAGCTAAGTCTTCCATCAAAGCCTCGGATGCGGGCTGGTCATCGACACATCTTTAGAAATTTAGTTCGCCTCTCTCACCCCGTTTCTTTCTATCTATCTATCCATCTATCTATCTATCTATCTATCTATCTATCTATCTATCTATCTATCTATCTATCTATCTATCTATCTATCTATCTATCTATCTATTAGTCTGTCTGTCTGTCTGTCTGTCTGTCTGTCTGTCTGTCTGTCTGTCTGTCTGTCTGTCTGTCTGTCTGTCTGTCTGTCTGTCTGTCTGTCTGTCTGTCTGTCTGTCTGAATATCTATCAATATATCTGTATGTATGTATGTATATCTATCTATCTATCTATCTATCTATCTATCTATCTATCTATCTATCTATTAGTCTGTCTGTCTGTCTGTCTGTCTGTCTGTCTGTCTGTCTGTCTGTCTGAATATCTATCAATATATCTGTATGTATGTATGTATATCTATCTATCTATCTATCTATCTATCTATCTATCTATCTATCTATCTATCTATCTATCTATCTATCTATCTATCTATCTATCTATCTATCTATTAGTCTGTCTGTCTGTCTGTCTGTCTGTCTGTCTGCCTGTCTGTCTGTCTGAATATCTATCAATATATCTGTATGTATGTATGTGTGTATATCTATCTATCTATCTATCTATCTATCTATCTATCTATTTATACATCTATCTATCTATCTGTCTATCTATCTGTATTTATGTCTATAGTATATCTATCTATCTATCTATCTATCTATCTATCTATCTATCTATCTATCTATCTATCTATCTATCTATCTATCTATCTATCTATCTGTCTGTCTGTCTGTCTGTCTGTCTGTCTGTCTGTCTGTCTGTCTGTCTGTCTGTCTGTCTGTCTGTCTGTATCTATGTCTTTCTGTCTGTCTATAATCCAAATCTATCTATCTATCTATCTATCTATCTATCTATCTATCTATCTATCTATCCACGCATATTTTCCACGTTTGAAGGCATGACCACGTGAGCTCATAAGAACGGGTTCAATTTGTGGCAGCCCAGCCCCGTCCACTACTGGTGGGGAAATGAAGTTTAATAAACTAAACTGAATGCTCAAGTAGGGCGGCTGCATTTTCGATGCAGGCGAAAACGTTTGAGGCCCGCGTTGAGACCCTCCACTATACGGCCTATCTCATAATCATATGGTGGTCTTGGGACGTTAATACCACCTTATTATTATTATTATTATTATTATTATTATTATTATTATTATTATTATTATTATTATTATTATTATTATTATTATTATTATTATTATTATTATTATTATTATTATTATTATTATTATTATTATTATTATTATTATTATTATTATTAACTCAACGCGTCAGATGTTTTCGCCCCCATATAGAACTTCAGGGGAGTGTGAGAGCGCGTCCATGTAGCTTTCCTGTATTTTATATGTACAGATATTTATCGAATTTGCATACAGCGTCATGAAGCCTTTTTCTATGGTCGTTATTCTTTGAGTCATTAAAGCTGTTCCAGTATACAGCACAACCCGCATGGATGTAATCACTGCACAGGCATTGTACGGCATATTCCCATAGCTCGAACAAAACACTGGCGCAAAAAAAAAACGGTAGCTGCAGCAACCGAAAGGACATTCGCGCCGTCTGTGGTGTTCACCCAAACTATGCAATAAGTACCCAACATTTAGAAAGTCATGAGCCATCTTTTTGATCCTCTCTGAAAATATGGCTCACGCAACCGCGGGTGACCAAGCCCGGATGCTTAGAATACGCGATTTCTGCCGGACGCACGTTACGGCTCTGACCCCTTCAGCGTTTAACTAGCGGCCAGGCCGCGTACACGACGTCGTTGCCCCTTCTGCTGCACCAAGAACCACCACCCGAATCGTGGGGTGATGCTGCGGCCGACGGCATGGCGATGGCACCAGTAACACGCCGCAACAGTTGTGGTACACTGACACGTGCGCACCACGCGGCAAGCAAGGCTCGCAGTGAACACACAGACCGCGAGCGGAAGGTACTGTATGGCAGCAGACGACGGCACTGGTCCTTACGGCTTGCGACACCACGCACGCTGTGGCAAAATGGCGGTCGCCGGCGGTGGGTGGAGTTTAGAGCCGGTGACTGCTACCGCTTATTTTGGACTGAAATAATCTTTATGCAGTCCAGTTTTTCACACGTGTACAAGCATATATGACCTTCTAGCTTCGTTGTTCACCAAAAACCATCAATTGTTGGGCGGCCATGTCATGACCCCTTTAGGAACAAACATATGTGCAAAGATTTAGTTTGATATGTGCCACCCAACGCTTTCAGGGTCTCCATATTATTGTCTACTGTGATCCCGCAAATATTCCGACAGCAGTGCTTAGCTAGATAACAAGACAAACAAGAGGGCGTTCAGTTCAGAGTTCAGTTCAGTTCATTACATCCTTCCGGCGAGCAAGACAGCTCGACACCGATTTTTTCAGAGGTGCCGCGAGATGGCTCTGTGCGCAACGCATGACAGTCACGCTCGGGTGCGCCTGCAGTCGATAATGTCACCGAGTACTCTTCTAAACACCCGAGCCGTGCCCGGGGGACAAGAACGCGTCAAGCCGCAATCACAAGCGGCGGATAAAAGTCAATTTAAAAGAAACAAGAGCAAAGGGGAAGAAACAGAGACTTGCAAAATCGACAGGCAGGTGAACAGAAAGGAGGGTTAACAAAACATAATAGTACGAGGGATACGGGAAAGAACGTCGCCCTTTCTCTCTCACTGTCTCCCCTCACTTTCTTTTCTGAAAGTGTGCGTTGCTTACTCATGAGAAAAGAGCAAACGCGGCCGATGTCACACCATGGCATTATATTGAGTATTTACTTTCGCACGCGGGTTGACCGCACCTTCTGCGTGAGTCCACAACAGATAGACAGCTCCGCTATGGTGACCTGACGCACTGCGCCACATAAGGATAACGGTGGTTAAACCATGCCTGCCAAACTGATCACAAGCGATCGATCACTGGAGAATTTGACAAAACAACCACGCATAATCATTCGAAATAGACTGAATATTACTGATCCCTGTGCTCAGAAGTGGACGTAAAGTATGAGTACACAAACTAATACGAAAGATTCCCGCCCAAACAGGTGCAAGCGACATTGGTGCAAGCTCTTTATAGCTTGTTTCCAGTGAATGGCAGTGCACGGTAAGTTAAAGACGAGCTGCGGTCCTATAAATCAAGGCATTCAAGGCAAAACACTACGTCAAGCAGCGTAAGCTGGTTCGCTGATACCTTGCCAACATGACGAGACATGTCCTATTCCAGCCCTTCAAGCATCGTGAATGGGAAACCTCCACTACGAAACGCGCAGGATTTTTTAAACAGGCACTAGCATGCGTGTGTAAGAAAAGAAAAGAAAAGAAAACGATGCGCACACAAACGCGCACGCACTCACACACACCTGAACTGCTTGAAAGCTGCAAGGCAGCAAATGAGTCATTCTGAGATTACTAAATTTTCACGGGTATACTTAACCTGTTCGAATAACTTTATAATTTAGTAATATATGAATGGATGGATAAACTTCATTCGGTCTTTTGGAAGACGCTTTAGCACGTTGCGGGCACGCTCCGACGTTGAAACAGAAAGCCTAAATATTAAATTTTCGTAATGTTCAACTAAATCTCTTCCGCATAAAGCGCGGAATCAAATTGAAACGTCATTAACACCTAACACGCGTTTCCAATAGTTCCACAACACACAGTGATATACACAATTTTTCACTGTCCGCCACGAGAAGTCACAACAGGAAAAAGAAGTAATATATACGATCCCCCCCCCCTTTTTTTTTACGCGAGAACTTTTACTCTGAATAAAAACTATGCGAGCAATCACGCGGATCCGAGCTCACACTCTAGAGCCAATTTCACGCACCGCTGGTGTTTGTTCAAGGTGAGTGAAACAACAGTCGAGCGACCGCTCATCAGCGCTTCGGTGCGTGAAATTAGAAAGGAACGTCAGGAGGTTATTGCCAAGCTCTCGCTTGGCGGTAAAACAGAGCCAGCGACATAACTACAGTGACCCAAAAAAAATTGAAGTTGGGAGTTCCACGAGCCAAAACCAGCAATATAATTACGATGCACGCTGAGGCTACGGTGTATACAGTGGTAGGCTATGAATTTGAACTATGCGTGTCTTTTGAAACATGCGCTCGCGTCAAACTATACGCAGGTGTCCCATTTACCGCAGAAGTGTTAGGGTTTCATGTTGTTCGAGGTATAGCGCATCCAGGACGGGACAGAGAAGAAGACACATACACGGCGCTAACTTTCAACAATGCGGTTTAATCCGAGAAACAGCAATACTTATACCCAAACATGGCGCGTCACAACCACGTGCTAGAACCGGAAAACTGTGATCTACTGCAACTCATGAGACATCCAAATAATGCAATTCTTTCAATGATAATGATATCGATGGTTCTAGCACGTGGTTGTGACGCGCCATGTTTGGGCATAAGTATTGCTGTTTCTCGGATTAAACCGCATTGTTGAAAGTTAGCGCCGTGTATGTGTCTTCTTCTCTGTCCCGTCCTGGATGCGCTATACATCGAACAACATGAATAAGCAACAAGCCCGCCGTGCAACCTTAGTTAAGAGTTTCGCCGTGCGGCGTCGATAACATATAATCATCTTGATGAACCGGCACACGCCCAATGACCAGTTTGCACTCTGAATACAGATGGTTAACAAGCTGTAATGTGCCCACTTTCTCTGCTGTGGACTTGGAGCAAGCAGCGCTTTTGTTTATTATTTTGCTTCTTTTTTTTGCATTTCACCCCTACCGTAATGCAGCCACTGCGGCCAAAAATCAGACGCATGATCTCTAGCTTAGCTACGCCGCAGCATAACATGCAGTGAGGTACAAAACGCGAACAAAAAAGAAATAAATTAAAAATAATATAATTACGGCGGTGTTACATCCCACTCTCACAAATGCGATAATGTAGCATGCCATGGTGGAAAGTTCCGCGAATTTCAACTGGCTCTACAGCATGCGGCTATATTGCAGCCCACCATTCTTTTGCGTTTCATCTCTCCGAAGCGGGCGGCATTACATCCCGCGACTTTCAAGCCAGCAGTCGAGCCTCATAACCACTAAAGCACCGCAATATCAGCGGTGAAGAAGTGAAAGCACCGCAATATCAGCGGTGAAGAAGTAAAAGCGCGGGTTACGGCGATCACGCGAGCAGAAGCGCACCCGTTACGGTGGTTTTGTGGTTAAACGGTGCTCGACTATACCGACCCAAGGTCACGGAACCTAATCGCGGCCGGGGCGGGCGAATTTTCGATGGAGATGAAAACGCTTGAGGCCAGTGTAGTTAGACTTAGCAGCATGTTGAAGAACCCCTGGCGGACGAAATTTCCGCAGACCTCCACTATATACGGCGTCCATCACAATCATATATGGTGGCTTTTGGACGCTAAACCCCAACAACAAATTTATATTATTACTGCGAAAAAGACAGGCTCGGTGGAATTCGTGGCTGGCGGTTGTCCCGTCAACGATGGCCTCTTTTTGACGACCGCTCACCGATCGAGGCTCCATCGGCGGACTTCTTCAACCGTCTCCAACTCCTTTACTATTTTCTCAATATCTTTACACTCTCTCTTCTCATCTCTCCTCATCCCTTCCCTTGATCATCACTGCTGAAGTACCGCACTTTGCAGCAGACTGTTGCGCGGTTTAATTTTCTTTTCAATTTCTCTCACTTAAAAAGCCCCCCCCCCCCCTCCCGCAGTGAGCTCTCGAACGCACCTGCAGCATAGGCACCCTTGCTCACGGTCGGATGAAGACCGTGAAGACCAGCTTGCACTTTTGCGTTAATGTAATTTGAATTTCTAGCGGCCGACGCAACGAAAGGTTCCAGGGCGGGAAAAAAGTCGCCGGTCCGACAAAGTGCAATCCCCGCTCGTGTAAGGCGGGCAGCGGCGACCCCTCTGGACCACAGCACAAAGCAAAGCGGCGAAGCGCAGTGGACCTTGACGCACCCACGAGCACTTTTGCCACGCATCGACGGTTCCTCCGTTAGAAAAAGTGGAGCGAGAAACGGGAGAGGGCCAATCGATGGCGGCCATTAGCGGTTCCACTGTCCCGGCCGCGCGATGTCAGCCAGGATCGCACCAGCGAACGCTCCCAACGCACAGCTAGGCAACAGGTGTATATCTGAGGCGGGAATTTCGCGACACGTGGGCTCTCCCTAAAAGGGCGCTGCTAATCGGCTTAAACCGGCACTCTTGCGAAAGACCCGGCGATTGCAGCGAAAAATCTTGCAAATGTCACAATCTTTCATTACAATCGACACTCTCCAATCTCTAAGTCTTAAATTGTAGTCGCTTTACATTTTCCTTTCCTCGGGCTCACCAAATCTTGCTCTCAGATTGACAGCTACACTTATTTACATCGTGGTCCGGCTAAGTATAGCCAGGAGGAGGAGGAAAGAACTTTATTCAGAGTCCGGCGAGTAGATGGGGTGGGCGATTGGCCCGCCTAGGTTACGGCCAGGAGTCCTTGAATCCTGGCGGCTTTCTCAGCCCGCTGGACGGCCCACATTTGGTCTTCGAGGACGGAACTGAGCATTGCGGCTTCCCAGCGCGCGCGAATGCTGTCAGCAGAGGCCGCATACTTGTTATGAGTACTAATCCCCCTACATTCCCATAACATATGCTCCAGAGTGGCTCTGGAGTCGCAACGCTTGCACCTGTCCGTTTTGTATATATCAGGATATATAATGTGCGACAGTGCAGGATTTGGGTATGTCCTAGTTTGTAACTGCCGCCATTCGACAGACTGTCTTTTTGTTAATTTTGGGTGAGGGGGCGGGAATATGACCCTCTGTAATCTATAATGTTTTGTAATTTCATTGTATCTGGTCATTCTGTCTTCCCACTCCCACTCGTCTGCCACGCCGTAATCACCGGAGGAGGTTGGGGCGGCACTTGAGAGGGCAGCTCGGTCGGTGAGCCCTCGAGCTGCGTCATGTACAGCCCCGTTGTTGCTGTCCCCCGCGATCGCATGAGCAGGTGTCCATATAATATATGTATTTCTGGGGCTTGTTCAACACCCTCCTTTGAGAATACGTAGTGCCTCCGGGGAGATGCGGCTGTTGGCAAAGTTTCTCACTGCCGTTTGAGAGTCACTGACTATCACGGTTGCGTTTGTCTGAGCTACAGCGAGCGCTATGACTACCTCTTCCGCTGTCTCGGTACTTGTGGTGCGTATCGTTGCGCATGTCGTACAGCGTTTGTTGCTATCGATTACGGCTGCGGTAAACCCCCGTTTGCGCTTGTATCGAGCAGCGCCTACGAAAACTGCCTCCTTGTCATTACCGAACTTTTTTGTATTTGTTTTGCTCTTGTCTCTCGTCTAGCTTTATTGTGTTCGGGGTGCATGTTTTTTGGCAAGGGTGGTATCATCATTGTTTCCCTGGTCCCTTTTGGAATGTCCACCTTAACGCCGTGTTGCGTGTGATACGTTATGCCTAGTCGCTCTAGAATATGTCTGCCTGCTCGTGTCTTAGAGAGACGTTCATATTGCGCCGTACGCTGCGCCTCAATAAGCTCATCTATTGTATTGTGCAGGCCTAGCTATAACAGTTTGTCGGTGCTTGCGCTAATCGGTAGCCCTATAGCTAGTTTGAATATTTTTCGAATGAGGCAGTCTAGCTTGATCTTTTCCGCGACTTGCCATTTTAAGTATGGCGCTACGTATACTATTCTGCTTATCACGAATGCCTGTATCAACCTTATCGTGTTTTCCTCCCTCATGCCACTGTGCTTAGTTGCTATCCTTTTTATGAGTCTCATTATTTGGGCTGCAGTTGCATCCAGTCGCCTGAGGATTTCTCCATTGTTGCCCTTGGCTTCGATGAGCAGACCCAGTACCCTGATCCTGTCGACTATGGGTATGGTTTTTCCATCGGCTGTTCTTGACTGTATTTCTTCTCTATGAGCAAGACCTTGCAGGCAGTTGCCTGGTTTGCGACCTCTGCGAGTAGGTCTGTACAGCAACAGCTTTGATTTTTCCGCAGAGCAGGCTAGCCCAGTGCCTTCCAGATACCGCTCAACCGTTTCGACTGCTGTTTGAAGCGTTTCCTCTATTTCGCCATCACTACCACGTCTCACCCATAAGGTGATGTCGTCTGCAGATATAGTATGATTCAGTCCTTCGATTGCTTGGAGTTTGGTTGGCAGTCCAATTAGAGCCAGATTGAATCACATAGGTGATAATACCGAGCCTTGCGGCGTACCTGCACTGCCCATCTCAATTTCCTCTGAAACTAGGTCCCCTATCATGGTCTTTGCCTTCCTTCCCGTCATGAAATTACGCACGTAATTGTACGTCCGCTGTCCCAGATCTAGAACGTTCACCCTTTTTAGCACCGTTGCATGGGTTACATTATCAAAGGCCTTCTTGAGGTCTAACCCTAGAATGGCCTTTGTCGCTGTTCCAGGATTATCTATAATCTGATGTTTTAACTGTAGCATTGCGTCTTGAGTTGAGAGGTTCCTCTTGAACCCTATCATTGTGGGTGGAAGCGCATCCCGGTCCTCGAGATAGGTAGTTATCCTCTCCAGAATCACGTGCTCCATGAGTTTGCCCACCCAGGATGTGAGAGATATGGGTCTCAAGTCCGCAATCGGCACTCGCTTGCCTGGCTTGGGTATTAACACAATTTTTGCCGTCTTCCATTGTTGCGGAATCTGTCCTGCCTTCCATGATTTGTTAATGAATTCAGTTAACTTAGTTATGGACTCGTCATCCAAATTGCGTAGCGTTTTGTTAGTTATGCCATCTGGTCCAGGTGCAGATCTAGTATTGAGTTTTTGCAAGACGGCCCAAGTATAGCCAGAGTTTAAAAATATAACGACGCACTATACGACGGATGCGACATAATGAAACTTGCCAACTATTGCTGCACGGAATAAGTCGCTCTATTTTTGTGTTCTGCTGTTTCGCGTAATCGCCTCCTTTGGCAAAATTAATTAGCGAACTTATAAAGCGCACCAATTCCCCTGATCTCGGAAGCAGAAGAGGATGAACATGAAGAAGACGTAGGTAGCGCGAGCAAAGCTCGTGACGATGTTCATCTGCGTTTCCGAAAGAGAAATCACGGCGAGCATAAGCAGTTCCACCGTTAACAATTACGGCAACTTCACACTGCGCAAGCCTAAAGGAACAGCGTAGCATAGGGCGACGTTCCTTGGTTCTCTGTATTTTCTTTTTCTTCTTCCCTTCACCTTGAATTCTAACTATTTAGAGCTACTCAGTCTTTCTATCGCTTCAATTCATTTCTCTTTCTGCTTCCTTCTCTGTCTTTGTTTCTCTATACACGTTTTTCTTTCTCTTTCGGTCTTCCTCTTTGTTGTTCTTTCTCTGTTTTACGTTTATGTGTACCGGTTGCTCTTTCGATGTACGTATCTGTCTTCTTATCTCGCTATGTCTCTATTCGCTATGAATCTACATTTCTCCGTTCTTCCCTTCTATCGCTTTCTCTTTCTCTTTTCCCATTTTCTCTGTTTCTCTTTCACGTGCTAGCTATGATATTCTTTACCGAGCGGAGCTTTCGTTACACTATCGCACCAGCTGTACACTGTAGCAGCGCTTACCCAATTCCTGTGGGTAAGCCCCGCCAGAGAAATTTCGCAACGAGGGTGCTTAAGTTACCTATAGCTCAAAACAGATTCGTTGTTAAAACACTTTAAGCACCCTTACGGGTGTAAACTTGCTTGCCGGGAAATTCCCTTCGCAAAATTAGCACTGGGTAGAAGGGTCTCACTCTGTCTACATTGAGCCTCGTTATGTTGCAGCTTACTGCGCAGGGGCGCTGGCGGAGGCCTGCTTTGCAACCGAATGACGTCACGGTGCCCGCACCGTGGAACATAGTGCTACAAGGTCAGCAGTTTAATTTCCGGTGCATTTCATCCGTGACCAGCACATTGCATCCCGGGCTTTCTTTATTCCGTCATAGTTTATTTTTTTGCTTCACGGTTTTTACTAAGTTCCAGGGAGCGCTAGCGGAATAACTCATTCCATTACTGTAGCGAGATAACCCGATGCGGCAGAAATCACGTACGAGCCGACCAAATCACAAGATCAATTCAGTTAATCTACACAGTTTCGCTAATGAACACCTTCGTTTTTAACCTAGTTTCTCGGTGCCACGACTGCGAAGCACAAGTCGCTTCGTACTCGAAGTTTTTATTTTTTTTTTCGCCAAAGCATCAAATATGTAATGAAAGCTGTAATCAACCATCTCTTATGCCTCTATATCTCTCTCATTTAGACTTTACTTGGTTTAATTGAATTCAGAGGTTTACAGTTGAGGAGCGAGAAACGATTATTCAATTCTCCTTTTTTCATCTCTTTCTTTCTCTCTCTCTCTAAATCGACACATTTGACACACTGAGTTACACGTGGCCACTATATATATAGACGAAATCGGGCTGCACGGAGCTTTCTATTGAAGATGATGCAGAGAGAAATGAAAAGGGAAATGATAGCTATAACCTTCATCAACAAAAAAAAAGAAAAAGCAGAGGGGGTCAGGCAATAAACGGCTGTTAAAGTCACCTCAACCGAAATCAAAAAGAAGGAACGTGCACGGGCCGGGCACGCTGCGCATATGCAGCATAACCACTGGTCATTAACAGTAAAGGGCTGCATTCCAAGAGAAGGCAAATGCGCGATGGCGAGACAGAAAGTGCGGTGGGCAGACGAGATTAAGAAGTTAGAGGGAAACGGACGCGACCACTTTAATTGGCGGAACACAGAAGAGAGTATTTCTCTGCAGTGAGTGCAGTCCGACCAATGATGAAGATGATGATGACGATGACGACGACGACGACGACGACGATGATGATGATGATGATTACTGAAATTAGTTCCTGCTTACACATTGTGTACCGACACCGTTATTATGAAGCAGCAGAGATCCATGCTTTTGCGGCTAGTTCTATTTGTTTGGTGTGCTCTTAAACGATGCGTAAATATAAAAATTGGAAAACAAAAGAAGAAGTCAAGCTTCACTCACGAGTACAGTATACGCAGGCGGGAAACCAGATCCCTGCACCTACCTGTAAAAGAGAAAGCAACAGAGTAAGCGATCCTGCCAACAAACATACTGCAAACGAGACACCGCAAGTGGCGCGGGCCCGGTTGCGCGTCGCCTTTAAGAGAAATGAGCAGGGCAGTGCAAGTATGGCAATGCACCGACAGCTTCGCAAAAACCGAAGGCTCCGGCTTTCATTACTTTTGCACTGTATTGATTGCGAGCACCTCACGGCATATTCGCGCCTGCAACAACAATGCCGGGCAGCGTTGACAACGACTGCGACTGATTTGGCAAGTTTCATTTCTTCGGCAGTCTCGCTTCAGGGAAGGCTAGAGATGGTACCTCCTGGGGTACGCCACTTTGAGGCAACAATAAATATGAGGCGCGCATAATAATAATAATAATAATAATAATAATAATAATAATAATAATAATAATAATAATAATAATAATAATAATAATAATGTTGTTGTTGTTGTTGTTGTTGTTGTTGTTGTTGTTGTTGTTGTTGTTGTTGTTGTTGTTGTTAAACTTATCGGGTATTACGTTGCAAATATACAATATGATTGTGACGCACGCCAACGCAGAGAACTCCGAAAATTTTGACCATCTGCGGCTCTTTAACACGCACCACTACAACAATACGCGGGCCTTTACTGAGGTGCTCTACGTGTAACGGATTCGGAACTGAGTAATGTGGTACTAGCACGCAACGTTTGTCAACATAGCTGTCTGCCTGAAAAATAACTTCTCCCGTCAGAGTTGCAAGCTATAGCCATACTTCAGTAAGCCAATTGGCGATTTAGGGTCCTACGAACAAAAACACAAATGAGGCCGTGCAAGGAAATGTGTGTTTGGCGTCCTTTTAAAACGCAGCTGCGCGTGAATAAATTATGTTGCAAAAAAGGCTTACGAGCACGGATGAAAAAAAAAAAACATGCCTTGTAAGAGCGCACATATACCCTTATCGAAAAAGCGTTGAAATTGAGTGGATGACTGAGTTTCATATCAAAAAAAGTTTGCAACGAAGTATATAAGATAAAGTTTAAATAAACAAGTATATGTCGTCAGAAGGAAAGTTATCAAGAGGGCACTTTGCCGATTAACATCCTAAGTGTCGGCCTCAGCACAACATCATAACGGAGCAAAGTCCTAGACATGCGCATGGTGCAAGAAAAGACTGTAACCGTACGAGAAGGTAATAGAACGCAGAAGTGTAGAAGTTTGGGCTACTTGGTATGACATGACAATAGTTATAGCGCGAGAAAAGAATGACAACAAAGAGACAAGAAGGACACGAGCGCTAACTTCGAACTGATAATAGAACGCTTGAATAAATACCCGAAAGTACTCGTAGAAGGTAAGCACCTTTCCAGATCACTGAGTTTCATATTTGATAGAAGAATCAGCTGGTCAGCGGTACATATAAGCAAGAGGTGTTTTAAAATGCCACACATGGAATAGATTTCGGGAACCGCGGTGTCTATGTGTACAGATATTAGTGAATCACAGATATCCCAGCTGTGGCGGCTGCATTTCCGATAAAAGCGAATTGATTGATTTGTGGGGTTTAACGTCTCAAAACCACCGTTTGATTATGCCAGACGCCGTAGTGGAGAGCTCCGGAATTTTTGACCACCTGGGGTTCTTTAACGTGCACCCAAATCTGAGTACACGGGCCTACAACATTTCCGCCTCCATCGGAAATGCAGCAGCCGCAGCCGGGAATCGAACCCGCGACCTGCGGGTCAGCAGCCGAGTCACTTAGCCACTAGACCACCGCGGCGGGGCGATGGAGGCGAAATGTTGTACGCCCGTGTACTCGGATTTGGGTGCACGTTAAAGAACCCCAGGTGGCCTAAATTTCCGGAGCCCTCCACTACGGCGTCTTTCATAATCATATGGTGGTTTTGGGACGTTAAACCCTACAAATAAATCAATCAATTAGTAAATCAGAGAAATTGAGTCTCCTGTCTAGAACGGAATTACCAAATAAAAAAACACGTCGTGCCGAAATATACAAGTAGAAACACTAGAATATGCGGGGACAGAGGACAAACGCCGTGCATGGATTCGAAAACTTATGGCAGAAGTGTAAATATTTCCTGACTTACCCTCGTATATAGTCTTAGCTTGTTACTAGCGAAACACACGAGCAAACGCGGCGAAAAGCCGTGAGTTTCGGTGAGCTAACATCATAATTATGTTCCGTTCTTGTAAGCTTTACGATTTAACACTCCTTTTATAGCACTAACTTCGCATGACATTATGATGCTTGTTTGGCCACTTTTGATACGCTTCTCATCAACCGGAAGTTCAGCTTTCTGGCTGTATTCTAAAACCCAGAAACGTACACAAATGTGAGGTAGTAGATGAGGCAAGGATTTGTATGGGATATATATGACATGGGAGCATCGAGAAGGTGGAAACAAAAGGGCCGAAGCGAAGGAGGTGAACCAGAAAAACTTCAGGTTGGCTACCCAACACTGAGTGATTGAGGAAGGGGAGTAGAAAAATACGTTTACTGAATATTAGGGTCACTTTACAGTCCGGATAGAAATAAGCTGAATACTTCATTCAAATAACAGGAGGTTTTCAAGGAAAGCATCGATGTGCGCCCCAACGGAGGCGCAGAGGCGCGCACAAGAAGGCTCCCTAGGATATCTATTATCAATGGGCCACCTAGGAGAGCAGACCTCAACCACGCGCCCCTTTCTGCGAGGCCTCCGCGACCCGTGAGCTCTGCATTGCCAGCGCGATTGTTTCTATCGCGGAGGTCAGACAGAAGAAAGCGCCGTTGTAAAGATATCATTGACGTTTATGAGTGCACTAATGCTATAGATCTCAGTGACCAAATGTTGACGTTAAAGTCTACCGAAGTTAACGAAGAAAGGACAGAACGGGAGAGAAAGCAAATGCAGGAATATTAACCAGTCGGTTCTACCCTTACACTGAGGAAAAGGAATGTGGGAGTTTGAAAGGCGGAGAAAGAGAGTGCGAAAATCACACACCCACAAAGTCACACACCTTGAAGTCATTAAAACCCTCTCAGTCAATAGTCGCTGTTGCAAGTCTGAGGACTTCATGAAAGCGAGCACCGCCTCCGGCGCCTTTACCCGCGACAACCTTTTAGGACAACCGACACTCCAGAGTTAACAAGAGCGAGCTAGAGCTGGAGCGACTACGAGTGATTTTCTGAGCGCATTGCAACAAACACTTCACCAAACGTCATAAGCTAGCACTACGAAAGACCGTTCAATGTAACATTAGGGTCATTTTTTTTCTTTTACAGTAAACGCGGCCGCTTGGATAGCACAAATGCACTAGGGTAGTACGCCTCAAGCCTCAAATACGGTTTCATTCAATGTCGACGAACGCACGAAAGAGTAACGCCCTTCAAGGGCCATATCTCCACCACGTGTGTTCGACGAAGCAGCTCTAAGTACTCAACCTGATGAACAAGAAATGCAAAAAAAAAGCCATTTGAAAAGTCTAACCTGACACCCTGTCTCTTCCATATTGCCGTGGTGTCTTTTACTCGACGTTACGCCAACTTTTTTTTTTCTGTTCCGCAGCATCACCTCATGATCCACTTTTTATGTGGCAGACGTCGGGAGGACATGTTGATCGATGACTACCGGCAGCGCGTTTTTTGTGCTAGCCACCCAGAGCCATATCCACGAAGAAGGAGGTATTAACAGGAAGAAGAAAATAGGTTAGTGAAAAACGGGCAGTAAGTGACCGATGAGCACCATCGAGAGGGAAATAAAATAGCGTATAGGCACAAGAGAGAGGTAACATGAAACTTCTCCTTCGTGTAGCGCCCTTCCCGAACCCTCCCACGGATACTCGCACTTACCCTTCCCACTGCGCCCCACCCCTCCTCTATCCCCATGCACACAGGCTACCAACCTAAATGCACGTTCCCCACTACGCTAGGCTAAAATATAGATGGATCAGACACTCAACCACTCTCAGTCTTTCTAAAGAACAAATTTAAAGAGAGAAAAGACAACCACACACAAAAAAGAGAAACCCCCGTTGTAAAGCCTGAAAAGTGAAAAACGGTATATACGAATTTCGGAAAGAGACAGAGATTTCTACTCTCAAGACTATATCTTGCGAAATCGCGACACCAGGTAGCAAAACGGGAATCGATGTTAACAGTAAGAAGAGAGTGAAAAGAGGCTATGTTAGTTGGACAAAACAGCAGCGGCAACATATGAGACGTTTTTCACACACACACACACACACACACACACACACACACACACACACACACACACACACACACACACATATATATATATATATATATATATTTATATATATGATGAAATAGATGATCAGAGTTTCTTCCGGCTACCGTAATAAAAGTTATAAACTTCGAGAATAGTGCAGTATAGGAAACCAAACAATAAAATATTTATTTAATCCTAACAGTTTCGGCTGGTGGACCAGCCTTCTTCGGAGGATGTAAGTGAAATGATACAAGTTCCCGTAGCAGAGGGTCACCCTCACAGTTTAAAGACCCTCCAAAAAAAAAAAGAGAGTCTCTCTCTTTTTTTTTTTTGGAGGGTCTTTAAACTGTGAGGGTGACCCTCTGCTACGGGAACTTGTATCATTTCACTTACATCCTCCGAAGAAGGCTGGTCCACCAGCCGAAACTGTTAGGATTAAATAAATATTTTATTGTTTGGTTTCCTATACTGCACTATTTTCGAAGTTTTATAACTATATTTATATATATATATATACATATATATATATATAGGGGTTCTGGTAGGATAACGTGTGTGTGTGTGTGTGTGAGTGCGTTGCGTGTTGAGTGAAGTGAGTGAGTGTGTGAGTGTGTGAGTGCTGATGTGAGTGACGTCGAGTGAGTGAGTGAGTGAGTGAGTGAGTGAAGTGAGTGAGTGTGTTGGTTGATGTGTGTGTGTGTGTGTGTGTTGGCTGGTGTGAAGTGTTGGTGATGTTTGTGTGTGTGTGTGGTGTGTGTGTGTGTGTGTGTGTGTGTGTGTGCTGTGTGTGTGTTGTGTGGTGTGGATGTGTGTGGTCGTGTGTGTGTGTGTCGGTGTGTGTGTTGTGTGTGTGTGTGTGTGTGTGTGTGTGTGTGTGTGTGTGTGTGTGTGTGTGTGTGTGTGTGTGTGTGTGTGTGTGGTGTGTGTGTGTGTGTGTGTGTGTGTGTGTGTGTGTTTAATGAACGGGGGTGCATGCCTATGTACGCACACGTTGCGGACACCAATTGCTTACTTTCCAATTGCTTACTTGGAAGTGCAATGTTTAGTCACCCAAATCTTGTGGCCAAAGCTCCTAACCGGCGATAGTGTAGACAATCCAGTCAACTCGATCGACTAGGTACGCAGCGCGACAAATGCCTGTGGCGCCTCGGAGTGAGCGCAGCCAGCACTTCTGGATGAGACTTGCGGAACAAGCTCGCCTCACACCAAGGACGCCTTCTTTTCTAGAAATAAATGCTCTTCCTGCTCCTTTTTTTTGCGCTTCGAAAACAGAGGTCCTGGACGGCTTCGGTTTCGCTCGTCAACGTACCATACGAGCTCGTTCATTTTGAAAATCGTTTTCTCTACGTTCAGTCACAGGTTTCAAATATTATTCTAAAGCATATCGAGAATTTTAATAGGTACCCACGAATCCAATGCGCCTCCCTTTTAGTGGAAGACTTAAAAGAGGGGGGGGGGGGGTCTTTACTCTGAGACAACTTTAAGACCCCCTTTCCGCTTCGGTCTTATAAGCAGATAAATCGAGTGACCGGAATTTTCATGTCGCACAGTGCCTCCTGCTACTATCGCTATGTTGAAACCGTCTGGAAGCCAGAAGCTCCACCCTTCAAATCAAACAGCGACTACCTGAACAACCAACTAGGTCGAGACAGCGATAGAGCGAAGAAATCACGTCGTCATCTAAAGGCTGCGAAATAGAGGAAAAAGAAGACGGACGCTGTCAAGGCACGACGATCGGATAAAGAAACCCGCCTCCGCCGCCTCAAAGGTCACCGCGAACCCCCAGCACCTCGCGACGTCGGCGCATTCATCACCGTCTCGTCTTCTCTGAGGAGCACCGCCGAGCGCCATTAGCATGGCGCTCCCGCTAGCTTCCCCACCAGGTGTCCATGAGCAAGGAATAAGAACGAGAACAAAAGAAAGACCGTAGAGGTTTAGAAACACGCAAAGGAAAGCTCTGCCATCAGAATGAAGACAGAGACATGCCGGTGCGAAGAGTCGCAACGGAATGTGACGTGTCTCTGCTGCCACATAAGAAACTACTCAGGCCGATTGGGATGGAATGCGGGGATGTTCGTCCGCAGCAAGACCCAGTGGACGGCGCACATCTTCCGAATGCGATGGAATTCCAAATAGATGGAGGTATCAAACGCACAGCAGTCGCGTTAGGCAGAGTGCGCTGAGAGTATTACGTAGAAAACGATAGAAACATATAGGTAGATATCGCAGAAGACGTCATTAGTAACAACCGAAGACGGTATAGCTCCCGATAAAAATATAGGCGTAGAGAATCATGATACATGTATAAAATCGAAAAGGCAGCAGTCCTAACAGGTCTTCATTATAACGAAGACGCTTGGTGACCCCTATCTGGGCGTCAACATTCGCGGTGGGGACGCGGATTCTGAGAAGTTCGAACCCCGCTCATTGCCGTCAGAGTTTTGCATGGCACCGTTTGCATAATAGAAGCAAGCTCCAGCTCCAGTGAAGTTCAAACATTACCCCGGGTGCACGTCGCATTCGTTGCTAAAGTAGGTCCATTCTGGTATGCTTCTTCAAGATTTACACGCATCTTGTATGATTGATTGATTGATTGATTGATTGATTGATTGATTGATTGATTGATTGATATGTGGGATTTAACGTCTCAAAACCACCATATGATTATGAGAGACACCGTAGTGAAGGGCTCCGCAAATCTCGACCACCTGGGGGTCCTTACCGTTGAGCGCACAGGCCTGCAACATTTCCGCCTCCATCGGAAATGCAGCCGCCGCAACCGGGATTCGATCCCGCGATTTGCGGGTCAGCAGCCAAGTACCTTAGCCACTGGAACACCGCGGCGGGGGACGCATCTCGTATGCTAACAATCTCATTCCTCCTAAGCAAAAAAAAACGAAATGGAAGACAGCCATGATCTGTGATTCACACTTTAGTTTCAGCGAAAACGACACCAAAGATCACGCAACTTCTCAAACACACGAGTCTCAATCACCAAGGGTGCTTTAGAAGTCCACGTTAGCCGTTCCCTGATTAATTGCCTAGTCACGGCTTCAAAAAACTTCGGCTGTCCCTCGGTTTTGCGCCCGACGGTAATAAACTAGCGATTCACTCAGAGTATACATCAGAGTGAATCGCTCTGAGAAGACCTTGAGCGCAGACGGGGTGAACCTAGGAAAGACATGAGACGCGCCAGCACTGACTTCCAACATTCCCTGTATGTCACACAACGCTTTATCTAAGAGCTTTGTTGCTGCGTCAGTTGGTGAAAACTTGACATCTACATTTCAGCGCCAAAGACGACCGATGCATGAGAGATTAAAGAGCTGATTGCGTTAGCGACGCGTTGCTTTATAAAAGCGACATAAGGCCTTTGGATGTGACAGGTCTATAGCCTATTAAGTGGCCTTGCGAGATGCGCCCTCGATTCGTCTCCGCTACACTATGCTCGATCTCACATTGCATTCCATTCCAATAAAACAGTTATCCGTAGTGCTTGTTGTGTTACCTCTCGTCTATTTGTCTTTTCAGCGCTAAGTTCATGTATGTCGAATATATCACCTATCTGCTTTGTCCCCTCCTTGAACTCTACAAACCCCCTTCACAAAGACGAATTTCTAGTCGGTCGACGAGGATTTACAGTGCACCTTCCACAAACACTGTCTGAATGCCTGAGCCGCCTAACACTGGAATGCGTACAGGTAGCAGCGAGCCCGTGGTTGGGGGGGGGGGGGGGGTCCAGAGCCTTTTTTCCTGTGAATTTATCCTGATGCAGAGGTACGTTTTACCGCAAGTAAATAACAAAGAAGTGTTTTTTAAACAAGTGAAGGCCTTCAACCGTCCTCCCTTCCTTCCCCCTCCCACGTCCAAATAAATTCCTGGATACGAGCCAGGGTGGCAGACATATTCCATATGGGGTGTTAAATGAATAAACAAAACAAGAAAAACGGCAAAATTCTTAAGGTATACAGGAAAGGCTAAAAAAGCATAAGCAAACAGAACCACGACAATGTTCGACAAATATTTAGATAAATTTACCCCACAAACGCGACAGTTTTCGGCTCTGCAATGCTAACAACAACGTCAAGAAAAAGAGGATGCGTCGATCGATCGCCGAAACGAAATAGAAAACGGTGTGAAGTCTGAAACCACGATGCGTTATCGAAATGGAAACAAATGAAAGCTCGACAGGGACGCGAAAAAGATGAAGAGGCGACTGTGAAAACAAGGCGAAAAAAGCCGTTCTGCAGTGGTTAAATTTTAAAGGAGAGATTTCCCAATGGTTCAGAATCTGAAACCCACGCTCGGAAAATAATTTCACCGAACTGGGAGCATCCCACGCAAAAAGAAGAACAATGGGAAACATGCAATAAGTGCAAATTTCGGTCTCTCGCTTCGTGCTGCAAATCTCCACAATCCAAGCGTAGTTTAAAGCGGGGATTTCGATGCGACGCGAGAACTAGACGCGGGGTAAAATCCAGAAAGCCCGCACAAATAGAAATAGAAAACGGTGCTCTTTTCGTGAGCTCTTCTTTCATACGAGATTAACGAAAAAGATGACATCTCGAACAAAGTTGGCGCTCTTTTTTATCCTTATGTTTTATTTGAGGAGCCATTAGATGAAAATGGGCGCAGCTGGTTGTGAATTTGGATTGTATTCACATCATGTACACTTAAAGAGGTTCTGCCACGAAATTTTCAGTTGCCGATTTCCTTTTTTTTTTGTCAAATGAAAGACCAAGTGTTAGAAAGCATAGAAAGTCACTTTCAAAAGTGACAGTAGGCACTTAAAAATTGTTCATTTTTTTAAATTTAGCTTCGTTCCCTACGGTACCCTGGCGTCAGAACACTGTATAAGCTTTTCGTTGAGTGCGAGCGTAAGGTATGGTGACGTTTCCATGGCCGCTCCACTCCGTGGCTTCCTTAGCGACGCACAAGCCGCCATTTTATCATGTTTTTGGACCTGACGTCATCACTGTCTGAAACCACCAGAACTGATACTGCGGCCTGACGTCACGCTAGTGTCGATGCCAGTTGTTGCGCCGTGCGAATATCGGCGTTTATAGATAAAACATGTAAGCGTTTCCTGAGCTTCTCACTTAACAGCCGTCGCCGCTGTATGGCGGACTAAAATGAACTTCAAAAACTGGCGGTAGTACCATTGGACCAATTAGAATGCGAGTTCTCATAGCATTTCGTCACCCCGGCGTTTCAAGCTTCAAGCGTGAACGGCATCCCTTTAACTTATTTGAAAACCACAGATCATGTTGACACGTTATTAAGAGTAGCGCGGAACCTCTGTATAGAGGAACACTGTATAAGACGTCGAACAGAACCGATCACGGAAAACGCGACATCTTGTCCCCTGCGTTGTTTCACAGTGGCACATACGCGGAGCGGTATACAGCGTAATATGCATGTTCGTGGCACTATCATGACCAACAGCGTCCGCTACACCAACCACTTGTCATCATAAACAGTTGTCATTCAAGCGCAACCAAGCCTTTGCTAACGTTGACATCCAATCGTCACTTGACACGGTGGCCTAGTGAATATGATGCTCAACTGCTGAAGGGAAGGTGACGGGACAGAATCCCGGCCATGGCATTTTCGATGAAGCGAATAAACCTGAAGCCCACGTGCTTAGAGTTAGCCGCACTTTAAGGAACCCCAGGTGGTGAAAATTTCTGGAGCCATACTATGAGTGACAGCGCATACTGCGTCCTTCGTAATCATATCATGAATTATGGACGTTAAACGCAACTTATAGAAACATTCAATCACTAAAACCGTAAAGGAATGTATTGTTTCATCATGCATGCATTCGCCGCTACAAAAGTCACGGGAGGATGTCTTTTGATGTAGTTTAAATGAACTTGTGCGAGTCTAACGAAGGCAGCGTTTCCAGAGAACACTATTTTCCAACTTCTGAAAAGACACAAAACCCTTTGAAGTCACACAAAAACCAATCTTTAGATGACAAAAGGATAACCAGAACAATATTTATTTATTTATTTATTTATTTATTTATTTATTTATTTATTTATTTATTTATTACTGGCACATGGCCCAAAAAAGCATGGAGAAACTCTGCGAACTCTGCGAACTCTGCGGTATACGCCAGAGCACAGCGAGCTCAGAGCGTGCTTCCATATTGAAAAGCACGTCGTGCCATCTGGTTCAAGCGCAGAGAAGCAACACTCGTGCACTGCCACGCGAGCAGACGCTCCGCTAATCAAACGCGAAACTTCACGACCTGAGTCCGGCTGTGAGCACGTTTCGCGCTCTTCCTCTCCTGGAATTTTGAGCTGATTTCTTGTGAAACGTCGAGGAGGCCTTCCTCGGCAGTACGGAATGTCTGCAGCACGTGAATTGCAGACTACGGAAGCAACTTTATCAGGTACGGGCTATTGCAATTGAGAGAAACGCGAACAGCGGAAAAGCGTTCTTTTCGACTCAGTCGCAGTGCGACGTGCCTTGGCTGTGGCAAGGCAGAATTTGTGCTGGAAGTCGGTGTCAACGTAGCGCTAGAGTCTCACTCCAACTTTCGCACATCCACTGCATGCTTTTATCATTTGCCACTCATGCCGGGGACAGGGAATACACACGCGGTGCGAAAGTGCACCAGAACAAAATTTTAAAGTGCTACGGTGACGCCAACCAAAAGCACAGATTGACGATGTGAGTCAAGGCCTGCCGTAGTTCGACTGAGTCGAAAGCTATGCTTTTTGCGCTGTTCACGTCTCTTTGCATCAATATAGTACGCCGTCACAATCGTATACGTGCACGGTGCTTGCATCCACGCGTGAGTCGTAATAAGTCCCAATACTGGCATGCAGCCTGCGAAGGAGTACAGCAATTATTTGGTGCTGCATGCTATACAAGCATGCTGCACGAAAATCGCTGCTGTAAAGCGGAACAGCTGGCGTCGCGCCAAAGTAAACGCAATCGTTATATTTACTCGTACATTTTTACTGGACTCGCCACCTTTCCAGCCGATTGCGATTATATCAACTGGCGGCAGAGCTAGGCGTTTTTCGTTGCGGATGGAAATCTGTGCGATCGAAAACACCGCACCGGCATGATTGCCGCATCGTGTTGGTAACTTCACGGACAGTGCTGAGTAATATCTTATTGTTGCGCTGTTTTTTTTTTCGCATCCGAAGACGGCGAGTACCCAGAAGACTTCTTATAAGCTGGCACCGCGTGAACAGGCGCTTATTTTTTTACATTTTGGAGTCCCAGAGCCAGTGCTTGCCATGCTAGCGAGGCACGCCTTGGCAGTTCAAAACAAATAATGGTGTCTCTGGGAGCGAGAGTATACCGCCTGAAGGCACCTGGGTGCCAGATAGGCGTGCTCTCGTCTATAGACGTCATTTTTAAGCCACTCCACAAGCTCGCGCGAATGAGACTAAACACAGATGATAAACAAGCCAACGATTATCGCCATGTTCCTGCTGACTGAAATGTGAAGCATATGTTCAAGTATATAGACCGCAAAAATGGGATATCTTACTAGATACCACAGAGTGCCCTACATTATTTACCAGACTCTGGCGCTGCGATCGCTGAGACGTCATGTGAATGATGGATTTGCCTGCTTGCAGCTTCGAGCGCGCTTGTGGCTTTGTTTATTGTTGTGTTTCGGGTTTTTAAAATAAAGCAACGAATCGTTGTGAACCTCGCGAGCCAATAGGAATCAGTGCGCCTGAAAGGGGCAAGGTGGCGAAGTGAGATTGCGAAAATTTCGCTGAACTTCATCTTGTGACGAGTCGGACTGCAAACTACGGGCAGCCAGAAAAACGAAGCTTAGTCAAATCCATGCACTGCCCATCACTGCCACGCTGACTGATGCGTCTTACGTTGCAGATCTCAAGGACATTTAACGCCAGGTTTCCCTCCGGAGTAATATAGACATTCGCTACGCCAGATATCGCTCACACGCGGCAAAATATTCATTGGTATGAGTGGGAAACGCGTGCGCATTCGGGTCATAGAACACAGGGGCATAGCCAGGAAGGAGGTAGCACACCGCAGGCCCGTGCCCCCCTTCCCCTCCTCCAACAAAACTTTTTTTTCAGGCCACGGTATACAGAGCGAAATATGACCATTTCTAGGAGGTGCCCTCTCTGAAATCTAGGCGGTGCCCCGCCCCTCCCAAAAAAAAAAAAATCAACGGCAGCACATCCACGGGGTGAATGATGGAGAGTGGGGCGAAGCATCCGTCCGTCCATGCGTCCGTCTGTGTGACCATCCATGCGTCCATCCGCCCGTCCGTGCTTGCGTCTGTTCATGCGTCCGCCCGTCCCTGCGTTCATCCATGCATCTGCCCCTGCGTCCGTCCATGCGTACATCCGTCCGTGAAGCCATCCGTGCATCCTTCCATGCATTCAACACTCTAAGTACCGCCACCTCGCATCTTTTCATCATATATTTCTCATATAGAAGCACCGCCATCCAGAGGAGATTCCAAGGACTAAACGAGAGGTGGCACACGCACACATTCTTACGGCTTGCGCTTCGTGTCTACTTCCCACCTTTAACCACCCCGAGTTCATGGTATAGCACTGCGACCCAACGCACGCTAAACCTTTCTAAAACCAAAGATGTTACGACCAGCGAGTATAAAGTAGCAACTATTTCTTGTCAGATAGTGCTCAATGTACATGCCAATGCCTGCTAATGGGGAATGAGAGACAGGAGACTTCGGCTTTTAGATAACGCGCACGCTGCGAATGTTTTATTTTTCATCAACGCACAGGAGAAATCTCCCACCGGCACCACCTTGCAGGTCAAAATGTAAGACTGGTTACGCACTACGACAAGGGACGAACGGGTGCCGCTTTAAAGAGCGTCGCCTCTAAAAAATTCCGGCTACACGCCTGGAAAACGAAAAGGTTCCTTGACCTGAATGAGACCACAGTCCCTTGCCTCCCATTGTCGGGAACGCGGCTGTGAAACAGTCTTTGATGACTGAATAGTTATTTCGCAAACAAAACGACAAACAAAAGAAAATAAATTTAGCAGGAAGATGAAGAGAAAGCAAGCAGCTGGTGAGAAAAATAGTACACCATTTTTTTAATTTTTACAATGCAAACAACGACTTCAGCTATTCCACTAGACTTTATGGAAAAATTCCCGTCGACATCCTTCGTTACATAGTACACGCGGCACTTAAAAAGCAATCACCTCACCATATATATCTTCCGGTTTCTTCCTTTGTTTTAAAAACTCTCTTTTAAACTTTCACACTCCGTGACTGGTACCCACTAAGCCGAAATAAGTTACATTATTCTCTGCACTGCAGCTATACAGGCGAACAGCAAATAGTATGGACTGACCACTCGATGCAAGCCCTGTCTTGCTTCACCAGCTGTGGAAATGCAGGATCTGAACAGTGTGAACCAACTCAGTAAAAAAAAAAATTTCCCTTTGAAGGAAACCAAACAAGATTTTTTCCAGAGTGAAATTGAAAAGACACAAACCGGCCGTTCCCTTACAGCAGCCACGACTTCTCTCCGCGATATCAAAAAGAAAGTAAAAAAAGAAGAAGAAAGTAGCCGACGAACCGAACAAAGGCTGCAGGTCCGTGCACAACAGCGTGTTTTTCTCCGGGTGAAAGCTCGTTATCTTCCGGATACATCACGTTATGAATAAACGCACGCAGGAGTATCGCCTAGCAGTGGAGCCAGTTAGGGGAAGGAAAAGGGCAACAACTAGAAATAAAAACCAAGAGCCTACTCCTCCGCTGGTCTAGAAACGAGAGACCCGCTTTTCGGGTGCCATTATTGCCAAAAATAATACTAATCAAACAAGCGTTCTTTCCCTGTTGCTTCTGTTTGGCTCGTGTGTCTTCTGTCCATGTTCCATATATCGGGTAGTGTAGTTACATAGCGACTTTTGTCTGTGCAGGCAGTAGGAAGCGCCTCGGTGGTAAGGAAGAGGAACGTCGTTTTTACTTTGGTAAGGAGCAAGCCTCGTAGTTTGTTTGTTGGTTTGTTTTTTAGTTCCAGGACACGCGGAATTTTTCTAATCTCACACACATACATATACGTACACACACATACAACGGAACACACGCACGCGAAAATACACAAGACGCGCACGCACACTCACGCAAGCACGCATCAAAGCATACAAACACATCAAACAAACATACACAAATACAAACGCACACAAGTAATAACAAAACACAAACACACACGTACACACGATACAGATACACGCAACGCAAAAGCGCATATCGACACATAAACACGCGGGCACGAACGCGTGGACAAGCACCGAATCAAACACACGCACAAGCACAAACTCGGACACAAACGCGTGCATGTACACGTACACATGCACGAACACAAACACACTCACACATGCAAAAGCACGCACGCACGCATGCAAAAACACACCCACATACACACGCATGCATAAGCCCAAACTCGAACATGCATGCACGCATGAGCAAATACACACACACACACACACCATGAAAATGCATACACAACGAGGGTGCTGGCTTCGAATGCATGCTTCTGCAGCCGTTGCGCGGTTCAAGGGGGTCGGTCGTAGAAGCAGCAGCAACCTGCACCCTGCGGGGAAAGCAATCATCGCTTGCCGGGTTTGCAGTCCCAATTTTCCGCGCTTATTTGCCTCGCGGACCCAGCGGCGAAGAAGAAATATACGGCGGGCGTTGTGCGGGAGCAGCCCACTAGTGCCACACACACTGCGCGCATCCGTTCGAGATATCCTTTTTTCCTCCTCGGGAAAAAAGGAAGATTTAAGGGGACAGTCGAGGGAGGTAATGGGCAAAGTGGAGAGCGGGACGCCGCTGCTGGACGGGGCACTGATGGGATGTGCAAACCACTTTTGCGGGTGAGAAATCACTCCAATTATAGATTTGCGCAGGCGAGGCACCCAATTTGTTCTAGCCTTCGGCTTTTGAACGGGCCACTATACCTATACCTTTATCGCTAGTGTGTGTGTGTATATATATATATATATATATATATATATATATTGCTACGGATAAGTCTGGCGGGCTGGGGAACCTGGACGCCCAGGTTAGCAAACTCCTGACGTACGACGGCTTGAATAGGCGAGACTGTTGCCCAGTTGTCTTGCGCAGGGGGCTGATAGGAAGCGGGTGCCATGGCTTCCAGCTCCTGGCGAACAATCCTTGCGATATTAACAGGAGGGGCAAGTGAACGGGGCGCTGCAGAATCCTCGCAAGACGAAGTCGCAGCAGTGTTTGGTAGTCTCACAATTTGGTGGGTGATTCGCCTGCTTTTAGCTTGCTCGAATCTCCGGCATTCAGATATGATGGAGTCGACAGTGGTGCAGTTCTTGCACATTAGTATGTTGAAAGCATCATCAGCAATGCCTTTCAACACGTTGCTGATCTTGTCCGCCTCGGACATGTTTTTGTCCGTCTTCCGGCACAGTGCCAGTACGTCTTGGATGTACGTGACGTACGACTCCGTCGACGATTGAACACGCGACGCGAGTTCCTGTCTGGCTGCCATCTGACGAGCAACTGACCGACCGAACAAATCGCGAAGCTTTTGCTTGCATGTGTCCCAGCTGGTTAATTCTTCTTCATGCGTCTCATACCAGGCGCGTGCCGTACCACGTAGGTAGAATAGAATATTTGCGAGCATAAGCGTTTCGTCCCACCTGTAGTGCTTGCTGACGCGCTCGAATAATGCGAGCCATTCTTCGACGTCCGTGCTGTCCGTCCCGGAAAACGTGCCAGGGTCGAGAAGATGGGGGGGAATCACAGGTGATGGAGCCGGCGCGGATGGCGAGGCCTCAGTGCCAGTTTCAGGCATCGTGGCTGGACAAAGCTGGCGTCCACTGCGGAGTTCCAGAGCCGGGTTGTGTGAAGACCCAGCACCTCCACCAAAAGATGTTACGGGAAAGATTTATTCGCCGAGAGCTGGTCTTGCTAACGGCTTCGAGAGCACCCAGTCAAGCAGGCCAACGGGAGAAACTTCAGAGTCCAAACCACTACAACCACGTTGTCGTCTTCTTCATTTGGGTGCCAATTCAGTTGTGTTGGTGCGACAGTTCCATACACGTATCATCATATATATATATATATATATATATATATATATATATATATATATATATATATATATATATATATATATTGCGAATGATAATAGAAAATTTCTCTCGTTTCTCACGTAAGCTAGTTGTCACGCTGTTTCTGCTTGCGCAGGCACACTGTCATCGTCACATATAACTACAAATTTATTTATTTATTTATTTATTCCATTCAAATAACCTTGATTTGTGGGGTTTAACGTCCCAAAACCACCATATGATTATGAGAGACGCCGTAGTGGAGGGCTCCGGAAAATTAGACCACCTGGGGTTCTTTAACGTGCACCCAAATCTGAGCACACGGGCCTACAACATTTCCGCCTCCATCGGAAATGCAGCCGCCGCAGCCGGGATTCGAGCCCGCGACCTGCGAGGCAGCAGCCAAGTACCTTAGCCACTATACCACCGCGGCGGGGCCCATTCAAATAACCTTACACGCCCCTAGAGGCTTTGTGTATGGGCAGGGGAGTAACGTAAGAAAACATTTACAACGTGTGCAACAAAATGACTAAGTGTCGATTCTTGCTGATGTGCGTCAACTACAGAAGAATCGGTAGGCGGGCTAGTTGGCACATATTCGTAATGACAACTTAGCGGAGCAAACGAACTGAACAAAGTAAGAAGAAACAAGCGCAGACTGAAGCTTGGGTTCGTCTGCACAAATCCAACTTTTAGTCTGGCTTGTTCGCGTACCTCCTCCTTCACGTTTGCTTGCGCTGCCAAGTTGTCGTAATGTGTACGCACTGCATCATCTCTATTCGCAATGAACAATGTTTTCAGTGTGATTATCCCGCAAAATATTCTCAGTAAGCTCGCACTCGTATAAGCGCGAAGTGTTTCTCAATATCCCGTTTTTCTCTTTTCCTTACTTGTCAATCTGCCAGTTTTCGGGCTCGAATGCAGTCTTTGGCTTCCCGTAATGACTAGCGGATTTCACCGCCGTAGGTGGTTATGGCGTGCAACATGTGACTAGAAGTTCGCGGGATCAAATCCCAGCCTCGACTGCCGTATTTCACGGTAAAAAAAAAACATTATGGAGGACCGTGTGTTTAAATTTAGGTGCCCCTGAAGAGCCCCAGGTGGTCGCAATTGCCAGAGCTTTCCACAACGGCTTCCCTCGTAATCATATCACCATTTTGGGATGTAAACCCCCCCCCCCCAACACATAAAAACACTGCGTCATTGTTACAGCGACAAAACAGGGAGGACATACGCTACGACGAAAAGTGCCAAATATGGTTTCTCTCTGTAACTGTTGCGCTCTTCTTTAATTACGCAAAAACAAACTAGTCCAGCAACTCACTTCTCGGAAAATTATTATATACGACAGCGTCGATACAAGAATTCGGTCAGTCCATTAAAAAAACATGCATTGAGTCGTCCAACCCGAGATTCTTCGCGCAAGCGCAATTACGACTGCCGATTCTTGCTATTACCAACAAGTTGAATTCACCATAAGAAAAAAAAGAGATATTACGACGAAAACCCACAAATGGGAACGCATGCACAGCCCCACAATCACACAGTGGTTGAGACCGAAGCATTATCCAATGACGGCAAAGATAAGCGACTGCGTAAACTGAACAGTATATATAGCTTGATTCAGGGAGTTCCATTAATTAATGACTTATTTTCGCTTAGGTTTACTTTATCCCTTTCCTTCTTCCTGCCTGATACTGTCTCTGCATGAAGAGCTAAATAGTGAGCAAGTAATAAGCAAAGGTCCCTTCCAGTTTCCACAATGTTGTTTCCATCAATAAAGTTGTTTTCTATTCGTCCATCCTTCCCGTTCGCTTAGCACACAACCCTGACAGAGCCACAGTAAAACGAATAAACGAAATTGTCTTTCAGCTGCAGTTTACAAATTCGGAATAATAATGCTCGCATACACCGATCGATGTGGTTCAACTATATCTTACGCGATAAGGCAAACGAAAGCACGGCAAACCAGATCGTCGCCTATGCTCATGCAATGTTGGCAACTAAGCCTCCTTAACAAGCGTTCCGCGATATCTCGCGAGGTCAGCAAACTGGGGTGGGGGGGGGGGGGGCTAAAAAAAAGGCCAGCGAAACTAACACGACTATCGGCGCAGCCCCCCAGTTTCGGGGATCAACGCCGCGTTAATGACGCTGTTACTGTCAAGCGCATTTCGAAAGCGATGCCTGTCGATTAAAGGTCGCCTCCTCAGGAAGCGCACAAAACACGCTCAGGAGAGAGAGAAAATGAGAGAGAGAGAGAGAGAGAGAGAAGGCAGGGAGCTAGGTTAACCAAGCTTAGCTCGGTAAGCTACCCTACATTTGAGGTGGGTGAAAGGGTGAAAATCAGAAAGGAAAGATATGTAAAAAAGAAGAAGAGTAAAACAAAAAACACACATTCAAACGCAACTAATAAACAGGCACGCCGTCTTTCTCATAGATGTTATCCATTATTATGTAACACTACTATGGTCATTTTTGTCTATTTAGTAGTTAGAACTGCCAATAACATTAATACTTGGTTATTTATTCATACATGCACAGTTATTTAATCATTCTATTTCCATGGGAGATAGCGGCCAAATACTGCACCAGGCTGTTAAGAAAAAAACAAAAACTCTTTTGACTCCGTTAGGATAGTGCTGACTCGCCTCGTATGCGACTCTCTTACAAGAGGCACATCAACTCTCTTTAGGGGGTCACTGTAGTCTTTTCAGAGAGTCGCATGACTCCATATAGAGAGTAAACGTGCCTTTTGAAGAGAGTCATACACGTGTCAAGGCAGGACTCTTCGAAAAAAGTCACAATCACTCTTTTTCTTCTTCCTCGGTTTGCAGAGTGGCCAATCCTTTTCCGTTGAGACAGTGAAGTCCCGGCTGTGGGTAGGGCTCGTAGCACGAAGGCAAGATAACGAAGGCAAGATGCTGGGTACAAAGAAGGCAAACGCGCTAGAGAGAAGGCGAAAGTTAGGTATCGTATATGAGATTAAAAACTTTGGGCGTATAAACGTGACCACAGCAAACACATTACCATGTTAATTGGCGGAAAATGAGTGACCCACTCGCCCTGCAGTTGACGTAGTAAGGTTGACGATGATCACAACACTATTATTACCAAAGTTATATGTTTCCATAACATCTAATTTCTATACCACAAATACCGTAGCGTACTTAACTCACTAAGCCTAAATTACTACGATTTCTGGCCATTCCGATTGATCAAGCTTAAGTAGAAGTAGTCACAAAAATTCCTGTTTCAGTTTTTTATGACTCGTACTGTTAAGCTTGTTTTTGTTCCCCTGTTTGTTGCATTGCTTTCCCACCAGCTCCTTTGTTTTTATTTCGTTTGTTATCCAACATGATTCCACAAAAGGAATTGTCAACATAAAAGAAGAACAGATCAGAAATCTTATTTTCAAAAGTACTACTGCGTGTTCTTCTATTTTTTTATCTCCGCTATCACCAACCATACATGTTCAAGGCCCAGCTCTCCTTGTTAATAAGCACACGTCACGGAGAAATACGGCTACGGTTATGGCCCGTGGCCACACGAAATGAGCGTCGTAAAACTAAAACACCCGAGGTCGAATTACACGCCATCACGCACGATATGTTTTCAGAAGCCTTGCCTGTCGAGATTCGCGAAATATCCGCAACCGTGCTCGACACTCTTTCAGCGTTGGCGCAAACACTTTGCCCCCTTGCACCAACTAATCCGCGCTTTACGCAAGCATTGAAAACGCGTTCATGCACGGCGTGTAGGCGTATTGCGAGATCTGAGACTGCATCAACGCTGCATTACGACATACGTAAAGCCACGTGCCGTCACATCGGGCATTCGTACTTCTATTGCAGTTCCAAGACAGCCTGCCTTCGTACATAAGTTCAATACTTATGAAGACAAAAAAAGGAAACGACGCGAAAAAGCCCACAAGTAAACACGTCGATAGTGTCCGCGTACGTAAAGATAAAAAACGCAGCTCTACTTTAAACTACCACAATTCATCAGTAACAGTAATGTAGCAGGTTTATAAGTCATTGATATGAAGTTTCCTTTTCCCTACGTTCCCGCCAAGTTCCGCAAAGCCCAATGTGTAACAAATTTACTTCTTCACCTGCGACTCTTGCTTTCCCACAAGCACTGTCTTTGCAAAAAGAAGCTCGCTTTACAGGAAAAAAAGTTCGTGCGCGAGATGCTGAAGCGAAAGTCGCAGCATTCTGTGGGCCGTTTTCGTGGTGGTCCCGCTTTCGCCGGCAGTTGATGAAGACTGCTGTAAATGGCGCCTGCAAAGCGATTACATCGGGACACGAAATTTTCAACTAGTTGAACCGCAGGCGGTTTCGCGCGAGCACCTTGCGTGCGAATATCAATTAATCAATCAACCAATCATTCATTCATTCAAATCAGCCAACCGCCGTTGACTTTTCGTACATGGCGCAGTAATGTGGACACATGCCATCATTTGTAGAGAAAAGAGAGATGTTTAGAAGACTTCCAGAATTGACTGTAATTTCTGGGCCAGTGCTGCGTTATGCCGTTTGGCTCGCGTGTCCTCGGCAGCTTCGACAACAGATCGGCAGCGTTTTCTGACCACGCTCATAAACATTTGCAGGCCGCCTTTAATATTATTCACGAACGAGTATATACTTACCTCACTTGTAACAATACGCAAACAAGTTTGTACATAGTGCAACGCGAGTGCAGAGTGCTGCGCTGGATCGCACTCCGGTTTAAACATGTTCATGTTTATGATATGCGAGCTGGACCAGTTGGTCGTACTAACTGACTTCAGACATAACTAACTCACTGCACCCCGCCTGTTTTCTTCACTATATGATTCACCCATCCCGTGTTTTTTATTTACTTATGACTGAAGCTAATCAGATATTGTCTGTTGCTCCATTTGTTTTCTTGTTTTGTTTTCCTGCTGTTTGTTCCCCAATAATGAGCTGTGACCTCCACGACTCACCGCCAAAGATCGCCAGGTTTCCAACAAAACAGTCGCGGCAATGAAGGATGGGCTACGGCTTGAGGTATCGAATACACGACAGCGCAAACGAAATCCCAAAGGACATCCGAGCTAGAACAAATCATCTGGGAATACACCCAATTAACGAAAACAAGAACTGTAGGAGTCTTACGTCCCAGAGAGAGGGAGAAAGAATTAAATCAAAGGAAGAGACAGGGAGGTTAACCCAGAAGAACTGGTTTGCTACCCTGTACAGGGGTGGGTAAAAGGGTCGGAAACAGAATCAAAACATCGATATGATTATTGAGAAACGCTGCAGTGAAGGGCTCCGGTAATTTAGACCACCTGGGGTTCTTAAGTGGATAAGGGGACTTGTTGGTGCGAACACATGGTTATTCCAAAAAAAAGCGCATAAACGGGACACACAAAGAGAGCACACAACACAGGCGCCTGTTTTGTGTGGTATCTTCTGTGTGCCGTTCCTGCTCTGTTTGGAATAAGAATGGGGTTTTGAACGTGCACCAAAATCTAAGCGCGCAGGGTTCTAAATGCTAGCATCGAAATACGTCCGCCGCTGCCAGGACTCCACATCGCGACTATCACGATAACCGGCAATCACTATAACTAGAAGAAAACGACGGAGGGTGTACAACAAGAAGGCACGACGGCCTGACAAATAATACCTTGACTTGGCCGAGTCGCTTGACGTTCGGAGAAACGCAGCACCACATTGACGAACACAGGAGACACAGACGAAGACGAGCGCTCGTCTTAGAAGAGCCTCGTGTTGGGTCTGTTGATACATAGTTTTCAATCGAGGAACACAGTCTTCAACAAGCACGTACAGAATACAAGACGTGTGGTCGTCATACTCCTCAGCTTGTGAATGTGTTTTCTGAACGCTGGGTCCATCGGTTCTACGCTCGTCTCAGTCAATACTCGTCTCGTGCAAGTCACGTTGCATTTACACGAGTAATGCTGGCGTGTTTTTTTTTTAGATGCGGAGCATCTAATACTCGAGGCTTGTAGTTCGGCGCCGTCCGCAAGCTTCCTCCTCCTTCTTCCACCATCTGTGCATCCCTTCCTGCTCTACACACCGCGCGCGCTTCACTCCTCCACCATCTGTGCACCCTTCCTCCTCTACACACCGCGTTCGACATCTACAATTCTCCTGATTCTCCAGTGGACGCGCATGCGCCGTCGCGCTTCGAGAACATTCAACAGCTGACAGTGCATGCGCCGTCGCGCTGTATATATACTCAACGTCGGCGCTCGCTCGCTCAGTTGCCGCTCGTCGGTTGGTTTGTACGGCGCGTCGACGTCCAAGGTCGCGGTGAAATGAATTCCAACGAATCCACAAACACAATGATCCACGTCCCTTCGACCAGCGCCGCCCTTTCGCATACGCGTGTACGTGTTCACTCATTTAACACCCCCTCCTACAACCACGTTAACCAATTTAGCCATCGACCCAAGTAAGTTGCAATTTAACACTCCATTTCAAAACCACGTTAACCAATTTAGCCATTGTTACGATCGGCCCTGGGGAGCCAAGCAGGAAGTGTTTGGGGGAGAACCGGTTCGTGACCGGCGGTGGCGGCCACCCCCACCTCCCCATTCGGGTTCCTCCTCGCCGGGAGAGCTACGGGGTCTGCTGTGCGTTCGTGACCATATTTGGTAACATTTTGGGGCGCCGGGACCATATATGGTGTTGGGTTGTGCCACTCCTTGTGTTGTGAGAGGTGTTTTCCCCTCCCTCGTGGCCGAGGTGCCGGCGACACCGTATTGGCTGACGATGCGGACAAGGCGCCCAGTGTCAACAACGTGGCGATATAAAATGCCGAAGACGTTTTGTATCGCACGCACTCTTCTCTCTTTGGGTCAGTTGACCACTTCTCCACATGTAAATAAATCTCTGTTGTTCGTTCGGGCGCTTCTTCTCGCTGAATTGTTGGACGATGGATCTTGCGACGGGGCCAGCTACCGAAAACGAGACCGGCAGGACCCGGAGTCCCAACAACTGGATGGCAGCGGCGGGATGCTGATAACCCCGAAAGCGACCACTGGACGGAGTGAGCCCGAAGTTCAACAACGGGACGACAGGAGAAGGAGGACACGAGCTCATCGACTTCCAGAGGGAATTGAACGGCACTTCTGAGAGGCACGACGCCGGAGACATGACTGCGAACTGGGTGAGTGCCGGCTTTCTCTGTTAAATTTTACCAGGCATTTACTCTATGTGTTAAGTAAAAGCTGGTAGAGAGGGGCTGTCTTGGTCATTGGGTTAACAGGTAACTTGCGTCAGGCAAAAATTGTGTGATAGCTTGGTTAAGCTCTTTCTGTCAGTGGCGTCAAGGTTAACAGTGACAGGGCAGGATTCCGTGTAAGAGCTTTTGAAGCTTTATTTGTAGACTAAGTTAACGGAAAACTTGAGGCAAGGCAGGTATCTAGAGCTGTCGTTGCCGTCAAGGTTAATTAGTTGCAGGACAGGAATCTTTGTGGAACAGAGACAGCGGTACTGGAGGCAGCCATGAATCTGAAATCCCTGCGAAAGTCCATGTTGTTGCTTCTTGCAAGGGAGTTGAATCTGGAGGTGTCGGACTCTCAAAGAAAGCCAGATCTGATAGAGGCGATTCTCGCATTGGGGGCGGAGGATGACGAGCTGTCAGAATGTGTCGAGGAGATTCAGGAGAGGCAAGCGGCAGAGGCCGAAAGAAAGGCGGCCGCGGCCGAGGCCGAAAGAAAGGCGGCTGAGGCCGAAAGGAAAGCGGCAGAAGCCGAGGCAGATAAGATGCGAAAGCACGAGCTTGAAATGAAGCGCCTCGAGCTAGAGATTAGCCATAATAGTAGAACAGGAGGCAGCGAGGCATCCGGTACCGCAGAGCGGGTCAGGTTCAAAATGACGGACCTAATGAGATCGTACAAGCTAGGGGAGGACATTGGGCTGTTCCTCGTCAACTTTGAGAGAACTTGTGAAAGGCAAGGTTTCAGCCAGGATACATGGTCTCAACGCTTGTTGTCCCTACTTCCGGGGGAGGCCTCAGAAGTAATCGCGCGCCTCACGAAAGAGAAGGCTGACGAGTACAGTGAGGTGAAGTCGAGCCTTCTCAAGAAATACAGGTTGTCAGCGGAAGGTTTCAGACAAAAATTTCGCAACGCCGTCAAAGAGAGCAATGATTCATACCCGGAGTTTGCTTACAAGTTAATGGCCAACATGGGGGAGTGGCTGAAAGAGGCAAAGGCATATGGGAATCATGACAAGGTGCTCGAGTGTATCGGTCTGGAACAATTCTATCAAAGGTTACCAGAAAAGGTGAGGTTCTGGGTTCAGGATAGACCAGACGTGAACACCGTAACAAAAGCCGCAGAGCTCGCTGAAGAATTCGTTACGCGCCGCGCCCTCGGGGCAAACAGCGAGCCTAAAAGGGAAAAATTCCTACGGCCGAATAAGGCGCCGTTTAGAAAACAACCGACAAGTCTCGCACAAAAGGGTGAGGAAAACAATTCATCTAACCATGGGGCGTCGGCAGAGGCAAGCAAAAGGAAATTTGAGGCGAGAAAACCGGCTGCTTGTTTCAATTGCCACGAAACAGGGCACTTCGCGAAAGACTGCCCGAAAGAAAAGGTGGCCTTTTTATCTATAAATGAAGCCGACGAGAACATGAAGTTGTTAGAGCCCTATATGTACGACCTTATCGTGAACGGCAAGCAGTGTCGGGTTCTTAGAGACTCCGCAGCCACTATGGACGTAGTTCATCCGTCTTTTGTTCAGTCCGGACAGTATTCAGGAGACTGTGCCTGGATTAGACAAGCCGTAGAAGCAAACAGTCAGTGCCTTCCCGTAGCTAAAGTTGTCCTTAAAGGCGCATTTGGAACATTGGAAACAGAAGCCGCGGTATCGCCATATCTACCCCCTCAGTATCCTTACTTATTTTCAAATAAGTCAGATCAAATGCTGAAGGAGAAAGGTCTAACGTTGGGAGAAGGCATAGTGCAGGCACTGACTAGATCAAAGGCACGTGCGCTGGCTGCGAGAGCAACATTCACTGAGGCAAACAAGCCTCAAATCGACAACGGGCCTGGTTGCGCGTTGGACACCACGGAAACAAATCGACTTGTGCGAGAACAGGCTGCAGAAGCCGTAGTCGCGGAGGCAACCATTCCTAAAGGCGACGTTGAACCTCCTCCCGAATTGGAAGGGGTCAATTACGCCTCCTTGACCGAGCAAATAGAGAATGCCATTGCTCCCAAGCCGATTCCCGGTAATACAGAGGATAGCACAGAGGGTGACACATTCCAGGTACTAGGAACTACAAAGGAGTTGTGTGTCATGCCAACTTCGGATAATTTCAGTCGGCTGCTGCAGGTTAGCCCCGCTTCATTAATAACCGAACAAAAGGGTGACCCAACGCTTAAGCAATTCCAGGACAGTTCGAAAGAGGGAATCGCCAAACGAAATGTGAGATTCCAAGAGAGGAGAGGCATACTCTATCGAAAATATCTAGATAGGCGAGGAGTAGAATTTGACCAGGTAGTCGTACCTCAGGCGTATCGTCAGGATTTGCTTAGTTTGGTGCATGGAGAATCATGGTCAGGCCACTTAGGCGTAAAGAAGACAAAAAATCGTCTCTTACAGGAATACTACTGGCCTGGATGCTTTAAAGATGTAGAGAGGTTTGTAAAATCTTGCGATGTGTGTCAGCGAGTGGGTAAGCCGGGAGATAAGGCGAAATTTCCAATGAAGCTGGTACCCGTAATCACGGAACCCTTTCGTCGGTTGGTAATTGACACAGTAGGTCCTTTGCCCAAGACAACTTCAGGCTACCGTCACATCCTGACCTTAATCTGCCCAGCTACTAAATTTCCAGAGGCGGTCCCGCTAAAAGAGCTAAGTTCCGTCGAAGTAGTGAACGCACCTCTGTCCGTGTTTGCCCGGGTAGGCTTTCCTGCCGAGATACAATCAGATCAGGGCACCATTTTCACGAGTGCCTTAACGACAACCTTTCTAGAGCGGTGTGGCGTGAAATTATTGCATAGTTCAGTCTACCATCCGCAGTCGAACTCGATAGAAAAGCTTCACTCCGTGATGAAGCGAGTGTTAAGAGCCTTATGTTTTGAACGGAAAACTGACTGGGAAATGTGCTTACCTGCAACGATGTTTGCACTAAGAACTGCACCACATGAGACAACAGGGTTTACGCCAGCGGAACTTGTTTACGGCCGCAGACTGCGGTCTCCTCTTCGTATGCTGAGAGAGTCGTGGGAAGGTCAGGGTGATGATCCTGTAGTAGTGGAATATGTCCTCACCTTATTGGATCGTCTAACAACAGCCCAAGAACTGACCGAGAGTGCGATGACCAAAGCACAGCAGAAGGCTAAGCTTTACTACGATCGGACCGCTAAAGCACGACACTTTGCTGTAGGAGACAGGGCCATGTTGTTGAGGCCCTCCCAAAAGAATAAGCTTGAAGTGCAATGGGTCGGCCCGGCCGAAATTACTCGAAAATTGTCTGACACCAACTATGTGGTAAAATTACCAGGAAGTCGTAAGGCACACCAGGTGTATCATAGCAACTTACTCAAACCCTACAAAGAGAGGGAAGCCATCGTGAACATGACTTTAAATGTTCCGGAAGAGGTTCCGGCAGAAATCCCTGAATTAGCTCCCGAATCGGACGAATCCCGATCGAGAAAAGAGTTGAGGATTTAGTATCAAAGTCACAACTAACAACGAAGCAGAAGCAGGAATTGCGTGGTCTTTTGACCGAGTTTCGGGACAGATTTGTAAGCGAGCCAGGCCGGACATCCGTCCTCACTCATGACATAGAGCTTACCTCGTCGGAACCGGTAAGATCTAAGACGTATCGGGTGTCTCCTCGCCGGCTTGAGCTAATAAAAGCAGAGGTTAACAGGATGCTGGAATTGGGTGTGATTGAGCCGTGTGAAAGTGATTACACTTCCCCGTTAATTCTCGTGGAGGTACCCGGCAAAGATCCGCGTCCTTGCGTAGACTATCGTAAGTTAAACCTCATCACCAAGGATCAGACATACCCAATTCCCCACATTGAGGAACGCGTCGAGAGGGTAAGCAGCGCGCAATTTATCTCAACGCTAGACCTAGTGAGAGGTTACTGGCAGGTGCCGCTCACCGAGAGGGCGAGCCGGTATGCTGCATTTATTTCACCATTGGGGACATTCCGCCCTAAAGTGTTGAGTTTCGGCCTAAAGAACGCGCCTTACTGTTTTTCCAACTTAATGGATAAGGTTTTGCGTGGTCAAGAGGACTTCGCATTGCCTTACTTGGACGACGTCGCCGTGTTTTCCTCGTCCTGGCCAGAACACTTGACGCATTTGAGAGCAGTACTGACACGCCTACGCGAAGCAGGTTTAACGGTAAAGGCGCCCAAGTGTCAGCTAGCACAAGCAGAGGTACTCTATCTCGGGCATGTTATTGGTCGAGGGCATCGCCGTCCCTCTGAAATGAAAGTGGCAGCTATCCGAGACTTTCCCCAGCCCCGAACGAAAACCGATATTCGGGCTTTTCTTGGAATAGCTGGTTACTATCGTAAGTACATCCCTAGATATTCCGACATTGCCAGCACTCTTACTGACGCGTTGCGCAAGACCGAGCCCCAAATGGTCGACTGGGATGAGGAGAAAGAAAAGGCTTTCCGCGTTATGAAAGCGGCCTTGTCGAGCCAACCTTTGCTTAGTTCACCGGACTACTCGAGGCCTTTCATAGTACAATGCGACGCTAGTGATAGAGGCATGGGGGCAGTTCTTAGTCAAAGGGATGAGGGGGATCAAGAGCATCCCATCCTATATGTTAGCCGGAAACTCACCCTTCGCGAGCAGGTTTACAGCGCTAGCGAAAAGGAATGTGCGTGCTTGGTTTGGGCCGTCCAGAAACTGGCTTGTTATATTGCCGGAAGCAAGTTCATTGTGGAAGTGGACCACTGTCCTCTCACCTGGCTACAGACCATGTCCTCTAAGAACGGCCGCCTGCTGCGTTGGAGCCTCGTTTTGCAACAATATACGTTTGAAATACGCTACAAAAAGGGTGTACTCCATGGCAACGCTGATGGCTTAAGTCAATGCCCCTGACGCGAGAGGATGTCTCGAGAACTCTGGCATTTTTTTTCCTGACCTAGACAAGAGCTAGTGATTGTTTTTTTTACTCTTTTAGGTGTACTTGTTTGAAAACGTTGAAGACACGGCTATCCAGGGTTTCGGGTTCGGTGTGCTTCCAGTGTTGTTGTTTTGTGTCACCTTAAAGTGTGAGTAACATTTTGAATAAATTGTGTATTTCCTTTAATATCAGTTAAAGGGGAAAACTGCCTGGTGGAGTTTGGCGGAATTGTCCGGCGCTCACCGGCTGAGTAGTTGTGTTTTCATGTGCGTATGTGACGTCTGTTGAGCCCTCAATGAAGCAGGTGTTGCCCTCTACTTCATCAAAGACGGTCGTCACCAAACCGACGGCCGGCGCTGATCTCTCCGGACAGTGGCTGCAAACCTCAGCCCATCGAGATCTTGACCCCCCCGCGCGAGAGACTGTTACGATCGGCCCTGGGGAGCCAAGCAGGAAGTGTTTGGGGGAGAACCGGTTCGTGACCGGCGGTGGCGGCCACCCCCACCTCCCCATTCGGGTTCCTCCTCGCCGGGAGAGCTACGGGGTCTGCTGTGCGTTCGTGACCATATTTTTTAACATTTTGGGGCGCCGGGACCATATATGGTGTTGGGTTGTGCCACTCCTTGTGTTGTGAGAGGTGTTTTCCCCTCCCTCGTGGCCGAGGTGCCGGCGACACCGTATTGGCTGACGATGCGGACAAGGCGCCCAGTGTCAACAACGTGGCGATATAAAATGCCGAAGACGTTTTGTATCGCACGCACTCTTCTCTCTTTGGGTCAGTTGACCACTTCTCCACATGTAAATAAATCTCTGTTGTTCGTTCGGGCGCTTCTTCTCGCTGAATTGTTGGACGATGGATCCTGCGACGGGGCCAGCTACCGAAAACGAGACCGGCAGGACCCGGAGTCCCAACACCATCGACCCAAGTAAGTCGCACTTTAACACCCCGATAACCAATTATATGCTCCGCATCCTCCTCAGTGTTCCCCCGAGGGAAGCTGCGGGCAATTTTTTTTTCTTTTACGTTTTTCATTCACAGCGTTAAACAGCTCGTTTGGGAGAAACTACGTTGTGTGCGCCGGTGTCATCGGTTGTGAGGGAAATATCGATGTTATTTATGAGCGAAACTTTTACATAGATGCAAATAGACACTGTATATACAAAGATACCTTTCAATGAGAATCGAAGCTATATGTCTTCTGCGTGGCAAGGTCTTGTTGTACACATTACTCCCCCGGACTCACACCTACTTAACCTCACGAGCCCATATGAGTCTGAGTGAGTCCGTGGGATTCGACTCATGAGTGAGTTGGCCGACCTATGTATATTTCCCATAAAGTGGACGGGAGCATGAATGTTGCTGTAGCTCGGACGCGTTATACGAAGGTCGCTGGTTCAGTTTCAGCAGGCACAAAGTTATCTTTTCAACCATTTTTTTATTTTTTCACATTTACATGACTATAGGCACTAATGATATGTCCAATACGTTTCTTTGCTTTATTGTCTGTTTGTTTTCATCTACATTGTATCTAACAAAAAAAACGAGCCCTATAGTTTCACTCATTTCTTTCTATACCAGCAAGATAGTATACCGGGTCACGAAATCCGGCTGCGGCGGCTACATTTCCGATGGAGGCGGAAATGTTGTAGGCCCGTGTGCTCAGATTTGGGTGCACGTTATAGAACCCCAGGTGGTCGAAATTTCCGGATCCTTCCACTACGGCGTCTTTCATAATCATATGGTGGTTTTGGGACGTTAAACCCCACATATCAATCAACGGGGTCACGAAATCATTAAAGGCACTCGCGAGCAACCAGCCATAATTATAAATTAACAAACGACGATTCCTCATGACAAGTCAATGAGAACGTTGGAGTGTCCTACGCCAGTGCACGCAGCTAATGAATGCCTTCGGGGCTGATAGCGAATGGGCTCTTACAGGCGATGTCCCTCAAAAGTTTCATCACTGCAACTTATTCAAACTTGGAAGGAAGAAGGAGAAACAGGAGGGAAAGGAAAGGCAAGGATGGTGACCAGTGTGGAGCAAGCGGTAATTCAGAATATGTTCCTACCATCTAGTTCGACGCCATCGTCGTCACCGTGAACACTGACAGCTCATCATATTAGCGATTATTACAGACCGCTGTCAAACCAACTATCAGAGTTCGTGTCCTCAATAAGGGTGCCAATATTGGTATTGCATTTACGTGTCGCAACGAAAAACACTCGCTTTATCGCTGGCAGCAATTGGTGTAGGAAAGCTACGTAAACGTGGCATTTCGTCAGCAATGTGTAATCAGACAAGATCAAGAAGTGCATTAAAGACTGTGATAACAGGCTTCGTAAAAAGTACAGAACCGGACACTAGACTGTAGCGACGTCACAGTGCTGCTTCTGCGTCGTTATTGCATGTACGCATAACCTGTTTCTCTCCCCGTCGCCACCCTTCATCACTTTTTTTTTCTGTGCCTCTTCCTTAGCGCAGAGTAGCCGGCTAGAGCAAACTAGCTCAGGACGACCTCTCTGCTTTCTAATAAATCATCTCTCTCTTTTCCTCTTCACAGATATTTCACTTTTTTTTGATGGTATAGCAGGTCAATGACAGGGACACCGGGAAAAAAACGGTGCCAATAAGGGTTTGTTCGCTCGTCGAAAGCTGGCTTGTAGCATAGCGCGGAAAACAAACGAAAACAAAGTGTTCGTACTGTACTTCTTTGCTCTCGCTTGTTTTTCGCATTGTGCTACCAGCCATTTCCCAACAGGAAGGACCGCGCCATCTCGGCCACGGCGGCGGTCGCATTTCGATAGAGGAGAAATGCAGCTGGCTCGTGTACTGCGCCACGTCAGTGCATGTTAAAAGAACAGATTGTCAAAATTTTCTGGAGGCCTGCACTAAAGCGTTCATAATAATCATACAGTGGGTTTAAGACGTAGAATCCCAGATATAAGTGTTAACAGAAAAGGCGCCCTCGAAAAAGCACGGCTCTCAGTTTTAACAACTGAAACCCGGATTTAAAAAAAAAGGAAGAAAACGCCTCACCCAAAATGTTTTCGTTAAAGAATCTTTCAGTCATTGACGATGCATAAAATATCGGTCGAAATTTCCGAAGCCCTCAACTGCGGCGTTTCTAGAAATCATATGGTGGTTTTGGGACGTTAAACACCACATTTCAAACAATAAATAAATAAATAAATAAATCGATCGATCGATCGATGCGGGAAATATAATTAACAACACTAGCTGGCAAATAGAAAGTAGAAGCTACGAAAGAAGAATACAGTAAAACCTTCCATTGATTCTACAACTGTTCATTAAAATAAACGGGTGATTCGGATACATATTTTAGTTCCATCCAGCATGTACATAGTTTAATTGCATGAAATAGCCATTATTGCGACGACATTTGGCCGCAATCCAATTGTTTCGCACGATTCTGGGAGCACGAACCATACGGTAACTACACAACTGTCGTTTCTAATTATTATCGTGTTTGAACACTTCGGGCCAGCTGCACGGCAGGGAAGTCCTGAGCCGCACTCACGAAGCGAACAAAGTCGCAAGTGGCGAAAATTGTGGCCCTTACACTGGTCTTATGCAAAACACGCGATTCGATTTTTTAAATGACAACGCGTTGAAGTAACCTAAAATCATTTACTATTTTCTTGGTGATTTCGATAATTCCTAAATCGGATGATTGCGGCTTTTTTTTTCCAGTCCAGCGAAATCTGAATTAATGAGCTTTTACTGTACTGTGAAACTCGTCCCCCGATTTATGTTTTTCGCTGATCACACTGGAACACATATTCTGATTGATATGTGGTGTTAAACGTCCCAAAACCACAATATGGTTATGAGAGACGCCGTAGTGGAGGGCTCCGGAAATTTCGACCACCTAGTATTTTTCAAGGTGCACCCAAATCCTGAGCACACTGGCCTACACCGTTTCCGCCTGCACCCCGCAGGGGCGCCTGCACAAGTAGGCGTTTGGTGTGTAGCGACACCACGGACCCGAGCTAACGGGGGAGTTTTGACTCCCTCCCACGCCTAGCCGTGCGTGGCTTTGCCGTGTCCGGGGAAAAGGGGATCCTGGGGGTTGAGCCGACGCTGGGTGATTGGACCTTTAAGGCCCCCCGGCAGAGGCAACACACCCCTTTGGCCCCGGCTTCACGTAGACGGCACCCCTGGGCTGACCCACCCAGGGGAAATCGGCAGTCGCCTTTTCCTATCTCTCTCTTCCTACATCTTAGTCTTTTCTCGTCTTTAAATCTGTCCTGTCTTCTTCTCCCTTCCATTTACTTCCGATTTTTCATGGCGGCAAGGGTTAACCTTGTGTAATTACTCAACCTTGAGTAGTTATATTTGGTTATAGTGGCAATGTACGGCTGGCATCTGCAGCCTTATGCTATTAAGTGCTTCAGCGTCCCCTGGTTGGACTCCATGGTGGGTGGTCGCCATTGCTGCCGAACAAAAAGTACACTACTATGGGAACACCTGCATTTCCCCGTCTTCTAGATCGTCTCCCGCCTAAGAGGGGACGCACCGATGACATATCATTTTTCAGCAAACCCAGACAATGCTTTCCCAAATTCCATGTTGTGCACAGCGAAAACCCAACAAAACAAGCCAGAGCAATATCTCCATTTCTTGTTGCTAAATCTCTGACAGAGGTCTTTGGCCCAGGATACAAGGTTACAAAGATGGCTAGCGGAGACCTTCTCCTTGAGCTACCTGAAAAACACCACTATGAAAAACTTGGCAGCCTCATAGCATTCGGGAATATCCCAGTATCTATTTCACCCCATAGATCAATGAACACCTCACGCGGAGTTGTTTCAGAAGCAGACCTTCTTGAAATGTCTGAATAGGAACTGCTTGAAGGGTGGAAAGAGCAAAATGTCACAGATGTGAAACGAATCGTCATCAGACGAGACAACAAAGAAATACCTACCAAACATTTAATACTCACCTTCGCATCTAGCACACTGCCTTCATCTATAGACACAGGATACATCAAACTCTCTGTCCGTCCCTATATTCCCAATCCAAGACGGTGTTATAAATGTCAACGATTTGGTCATGGCTCGCAGAACTGCCGGGGTCAGGAAACTTGTGCAAGATGTGGTAGCCACGGCCACCCATCTGATAACTGTGTTACTACGCCTCACTGCGTGAATTGTGACGGAGAACACGCCGCGTATTCGCGTTCGTGCCCTAACTGGAAGAAAGAAAAAGAAATAATCACTCTTAAAGTCAAAGAAAACATCACATTTAAGGAAGCAAGACGAAGAGTGTCGCCATTTTATGGCGCTACATATGCTGATGCGGCGCGTCAGGGGGCAACGCCGCACCAGCCCTCGCCACTCCTTCGGCCAGCGCAGAGCGAGCCGGCGGCAGTGGCACCTGCCCCCAAGGCGGCAGTAGTTCAGTCTACTCCGCCTCCTAGCGAATTGAGGCCGGAAACTCCAGGGTCTTCGGGTCTCAAGGCCTCCCCTCACCAGGCGAGGCCTAAACTCCGAACCACAAGCTCACATGTGCGGGCACCCAGTGCCTCTGAGGAGGCAATGGATACGTCGGCACCCTTGGTGCCGAAAGAGCGGCGTGGCTCCTTGGAGCGCGCCAAGAAAACAAAAAAGCAAATAACAGGGCCTGGTGACGGCCCTGTTAAGTGAACTCAAACTTCCCGTCTAAACAGCCACTCGCTTTTCGTACACACAGCATTATTTTACATTCACCATGAACACTCAAATTATACAATGGAACGTCAGGGGCCTTCTCAAAAACCTTGACGACATCCAAGAACTCCTACACGAACACTCACCAAAAGTGCTGTGTGTACAAGAAACACACCTTAATTCAAAACACACAAATTTTCTTCGCAAATACGTTATTTTTCGAAAGGACCGTGATGATGCCATGACATCATCCGGAGGTGTTGCCATCATAGTGAATCAAGGAATTGCATGCACACACTTACAACTCCAAACATCCCTTGAGGCAGTGGCTGTTCGAGCGGTTCTTTTTGATAAACTGATCACAATCTGCACGATTTACATTCCTCCTAGTTATCAGCTACAAAAACGTGATTTACACTCTTTAATTGATGAACTTCCGGAACCTTATGATCTCCTTGGAGACTTTAATGCGCATAGCAGCTATGGGGTGACTCTCGGTATGACGCGCGAGGTCGACTGATCGAACAGTTCCTTCTATCGTCGAGCGCGTGTCTCCTAAACCGAAAAGAACCAACCTATTATAATCTCGCTAATAACACCTACTCCTCCATAGACCTAAGCATAGCATCTCCATCCCTTGTCCCTCTACTCCAGTGGAATGTCGTCAGTAATCTGTACGGAAGTGACCACTTCCCCGTAGTTTTGAGCACAACTACAGTAACCGAGTGCCCACCACGTGTTCCCAAGTGGCTAATAAACAGAGCCGACTGGGAACAGTTTTATACTATCGCTAGTCTAGGTTGGAATGACATCTGTACTTTGAACATTGATGTTGCTGTGAACTACTTCACAGCGTTTTTGATTGATGCTGCAACAAAATGCATCCCACAAACAAATGGACAACCTGGAAAACGACGTGTGCCATGGTGGAACTCTGAATGCCGAAACGCGCGCAAACAACAAAACAGAGCTTGGAGAATGCTTCGGAACTCACCGACAGCCGAAAATCTTGAAACCTTCAAGAAAATAAAGTCTCAAGGCAGGAGAACGCGTCGGCAGGCCAGAAGAGAAAGCTGGCAGAAGTTTTTATCAGGGGTTAATTCATACACACAGGAGGCTAAAGTCTGGAACATGGTCGGTAGGATAGCAGGAAAACAAGTACACACACTTCCCCTCGTAAACACTCAGGGTGATACCTTAGAAGATCAGGCAAACTTCCTCGGTGCACACTTCGAACAGGTATCCAGCTCGTGCCACTATACTGACACTTTCCAAAAATACAGAACAAGAATAGAAAAGCAGAAACTCGAACACAAATCCACTAGATACGAGGCATATAACCAAGCTTTCAGTCTAGCTGAGCTCCAAACATCTCTGAACTCCTGCAGTACTTCCGCCCCAGGTTCAGACCGTGTGATGTATGAAATGTTAAAAAACCTACCAAACGAAACCCGAAAAACCTTACTTTGTTTGTACAATGCTATTTGGTCTTCTGGCACTATTCCTACCTCCTGGAAAGAGGCGATTGTTATTCCCATTTTGAAAGAAGGCAAGGACCCATCTTTAGCTGCGAGTTACAGGCCGATTGCACTTACAAGCTGCTTGTGCAAAGTCTTCGAAAAAATGATAAACGGCCGACTTGTACACTTTCTTGAAACAAACAATTTGCTCGACCCATTTCAGTGCGGGTTTCGAGAGAGTAGATCCACGACAGACCACCTTGTTCGTATCGAGGCACAGATCAGAGATGCTTTCGTCCATAAGCAATATTTTCTCTCTGTATTCCTCGATATCGAAAAGGCTTATGATACAACATGGCGCTTCGGAATTCTAAGAGACCTGTCCCACCTTGGCGTGCGCGGAAGAATGTTTCACATAATCGAAAGTTACTTGTCAAACCGGACATTCCGTGTCCGAGTAGGCACGGTTCTTTCCCAAACCTTCGTTCAGGAAACAGGCGTGCCACAAGGTGGTGTACTTAGCTGCACACTTTTTCTCATCAAGATGAATTCCTTGCACTTGTCCATCCCTCGCAATATGTTTTATTGTACATATGTCGACGACGTCCAGCTCGGCTTTAGATCTTGCAATCTGGTAATGTGTGAGCGACAGGTTCAGTTAGGTTTAAACAAGGTCTCCAAATGGGCAGAGGAAAACGGATTCCGACTGAACCCACAAAAGAGCACGTGTGTCTTGTTCTCCCGAAAGAGAGGCATGCACTCAGAACCCGACATTGAGTTGAACGGTCAACGTCTGTCTGTCAATGCGGAGCATAAATTCTTAGGAATAATCTTGGACAACAAGTTGACCTTCGTACCGCACATCAAGTATCTAAAAACAAAATGTTTAAAAGCCATGAATGTTTTAAAAGTGTTGTCACATACTACGTGGGGTAGTGACAGGCAATGTCTCATGAACCTCTATAGAAGCCTCATTCGCACCCGCTTAGATTATGGAGCCGTTGTCTATCAGTCTGCTACTCAAAGTGCCTTGAAGATGCTGGACCCCGTGCACCATTTGGGCATCCGCCTTTCTACGGGTGCTTTTCGCACCAGCCCCGTAGAAAGCCTCTATGTTGAGTCAAATGAGTGGTCAGTTCATCTGCAAAGAACTTACATGTCCTTTGTTTATTTCCTTAAGGTGAAAGCAGACAAGGAGCACCCCTCATACTCTACAATTAACGATTTGTCGAGCTCAACTCTGTTTCAAAACAGGCCTTCGGTGAGGCAGCCCTTCTCAGTTCGCCTGAAGTGTCTAGCTGAAGAAACTGCAGTATCACTTGAACACAATTTAATGGCTCCTGTAGCATACCCGCCACCGTGGCAGTGGCAGACTATAGACTGCGATATGTCTTTCCTGGAAGTTACAAAACATGCACCTCTTGCCCACATCCGAACATACTTTTTGGAACTTCAACACAAATACACACGTCCTGAGTTCTTCACAGATGCCTCCAAGACTAACTCCTCTGTGTCCTACGCTGTTGTCGGCCCATCCTTTTCGGATGCTGGCCCTCTACATCCACGCACAAGTATCTTCACAGCGGAAGCTTACGCGATACTTGTGGCAGCTAAACACATCAAACAATTAAAAATACAAAAAGCAGTGATTTATACAGACTCCCTCAGTGTGGCAACGGCTCTGCACAGTCTTAAAAAACAAAAAAACCCGGTCCTTGTCTCACTTTACTCCATTTTGTGCACACTCTACACACTCAAACAACATGTTGTAGTGTGCTGGGTGCCAGGGCACCGTGAGATCCAAGGCAACGTGAGGGCGGATCAGCTCGCTGCATCCGTCCATGAGAGCACCGCCACTACATCCATATCAATCCCGGTCCTTGATCTTAAGCCGTCTCTCAAACGAAACCTTAGGGACTACTGGCAGAGCAAGTGGGATACACACACACAAAACAAACTACACGTAATTAAGCCACACCTTGGTCATTGGCTGCCCGTATCGAAATCGCGTCATACAGAGGTAATACTAACGAGACTCAGGATAGGACACACATACACGACACACACACACCTTTTGTCTGGTGGCAATCCACCATTGTGTGACAGATGTGGTGAATCCTTAACCGTCCTTCACATGTTAATTCAGTGTAAACACTTAGAAACTCTAAGAAAACAACATTTTCCAATACTCTACCGACAACATATACCTTTACACCCTGCAATGTTTGTCGGTAGGGAACCACTTTTTAGTCATAATTCATTGTTAGCGTTTTTAAAAGAAATTCACAGCTTTTATGTCATATACCCGGGCATACCGTAGCATGACCTCTCCAGAGAGGTTTTTGCTGCGGTGGCTACACAAGAAAGCACATGCCTCACGGCCCTTGGACGCAAGGGTTTGAACGAGTGAGGCACTTGTGCTAATGCCATACATATCCACCATCGTCTTTCATTATCACCAACTTTTGTCACCTGTTCACACCACACACACCTTTCACGGCATGGTCATGATTTTATTACTTGTATGTTTTTACCCGCCTTACTGCGAGGAATTTTATGGCCCTTATACAGCCGCTTATCACAATCATTGTCCATATTTTTAGTAAGATGAACTGGCGCTCTTTGGCCGTGAATCGGCCCTTGCGCCATAAAACATCAAACATCATCATCGTTTCCGCCTGCATCGGAAATGGGACATATAATCTCGCGACGTCGTGAGACACAGACGAGCATTTTCAGTATTTCTGGACGTCTGTACATGACGCTATCTATCAGCAGGAACAACGGCGCCTTGCCATAACTAAACTAGTGGATAATCTCACATCTTTTGAAAGAAGCCAGCTATCGTGATTTGTAAACGACTGCGGAACTCATACAGCAGATATCTAATGGCACGTTTTCGTTCTATTTCACTACCGCACTACCGCCCGCACTACCGCACTCAGAACATTTGAACACCACCCGTCGGAAATGCACGGGGCCCCATTGTAGAACCTAACTTAACCTTCGCCACGTATAGCGTTACCACACGCTGTATTTTGCCAATTCACATCGTTTCATGCGCTTTCACGTCATTTCGTCAAATCCCGCTATCGCACATGTAATGGTATAAAACAATATTGAACACTCTAGTAAGCTTTGCGGTTTTTATAGTCGGTTGAAACGTAAAAATAAATGGAAGCGCCGTTCCCAAAGCTGCGGCTCACCTGCCCTTCACCTGTGCAAGAGAGTCGAGCTACATGGTTTCCGTCGCAACCACAAGTACTTTTTCGCTGCTAATACGAACACTACGCGCAGTGATGTTTGAAGGTTCATCATCCTTACATAAAACATCCCAATTGACAGAGAATGATGCCGAAATCTTTGCAGAAATTGCGCAGGAAGTGAACGTTTTTTGACCGAAATTTAGCGGCACGAACATGTGTCTGTATATGAAAACCACCGATCTGATTTTCGCGAAAAGGTGCTTGACATCACAAAAAATAAGCAACTGTGACTTGATGAGCCATCTAGGCAAATTTTCTCGAAACGTAAAAGATGCGTTTGTAGGCGGAGCTTACATCTATCTATTCTTAGGTTGTAAACGACTATAGTGCGACAGCGAAACTTTAGCAGAAAGTTCAATTACCTCTCTGTTGTATAAAAAGGGGAGTCATTTTTGACAACAGGCCTACTTCAAGAGATATGATTTTTTTGACGTATTTCCCGTTCCGTGACGGCAGGCCACCTGTGTCGCCAACGAGAGATGGCGCTACGTACAAATGCCCCTACATCCTGGCGATGACGTTAGGCACTGTGAGGGTATATCTATATTGCTTTTTTTCTGTTGTTTTCTGTTGGCTCCTTGGGGGTTGCGTATGACGTGTTTGACAGACTGGAAAAAGGACAGCGGTGTGCAAAACTTGACACGCTGCGGAGGCTTTGCCGAAGCGGAGGCGCGTGAATAGAAGGCGACTCCATTACGGGCCGCCAACCGTAACACTTTAGGGATCTTGTCAGGTTAGCCGCCCCTCACGTGTCAAAAAAAAAAAGAAGAAAAAAAGTGTGACGTGGCGGAGAGCATGTAATGCGGCCTTCTCGGCGTATTTTTAAAGCGACAGACTTGGGGTTGCTGTGAGCGCATCTATTTTTCTTGCGTGATGCTGCATCAGCGGCGAAAACGCTTTTTCGATTTTCCTCGTTGAATTCGAGATGCTGGAATGCCCAGGTTGCGTCGTGTTCAGGATGGAAGTTCTGACTGTTTGCTTTGCTGAAATTTTGGCAGCGTCACGATAAAGGCATCCTGATGCTTCGCAGAGAAACTCCGCGTACCCGAAGCTTGCGTAGCATCGCAGTGAAAAATTTCGATACCATAAGAAATAAGCCTTACGTATCTATAGTGCGTCGTCGGCGTCATCTATGTTGCTGTACGTCAGAAGTTGTTGATGCTTAGTTAACGCGATATACATGGTTAACTTTTGACACGCGTCACGCTAGAAAATTTTGTTTCTCGGAAATACGCCATGGTTGTGTAATGCTTGAGTGGTGTCACGCTTAAAATTGTCACCCGTTGAAACCTTCGTGGTTTAACTGAGCTGCTCAGTTATTGCTTCTTTCAAAGAAGCCACGACGGAGATAAAGGGACGTAAGGCAGGACGGTGGCTGATGAGCTCGAAAGTGTTCTCATCTACTAGAGGACGCGGGTTTTTTTGCTTTCCATGGCAGCAAGTTTTTGTGAAATAACTCGATGGGGTCAACGTTAACCTCAACCACCCCGCCGCGGTGGTCTAGTGGCTAAGGAACTCGGCTAGGGACCCGCAGATTGCGGGATTGATTGATTGATTGATTAGCGGGGTTTAACTTCCCAAAACCACCATATGATTATGAGAGACGCCGTGGTGGAGGGCTCAGGAAATTTCGACCACCTGGGGTTCTTTAACGTGCACCCAAGCCTGAGCACACGGGCCTACAACATTTCTGCCTCCATCGAAAATGCAGTCGCCGCAGCCGGGATTCGAACCCGCGACCTGCGGGTCAGCAGCCGAGTACCTTAACCACTAGACCACCGCGGCGGGGCCAGATTGCGGGATCGAATTCCGGCCGCACCGGCCGCATTTTCGATGGTGGTGAAAATGCTTGAGGCCAGTGTGCTTAGAATGAGGTGCACATTAAAGAACCCCAGGTGGTCTAAATTGGTAGAGCCTTCCACAACGCCGTCTCTCATAATCATATGGTGGTTCTGGGACGTTAAACCCAACATGCCATCATCATCATCATCATTCAGGAACCTACGCGGCCGCTAGCGATAACGCTAGATTAATCGACGACACGTGTATAAATGCCGACGCGCTTCGCCGCTTGTCAGTTGATCAACGGCCGGCGCTCTGTACGCCGCTATCAGTGCCAGTGTTTGTCGCTGTTATCTGACCTTCAGTTTACGGGCCACGAGTTGGTCCAAATAAAGAGTTTCATCTTGTACCTACAGTCCTGGTCAAGGCCCCGTGACAATATGATCACATCATACTCACATGTGTTTGTACCGATATGATCACACATGAGTAGGTGAGCTCATGTAGACCAATCACAAGCGAGAACCCACACGCAAAAGCACACAGAATTTCTATATGTCGACACAGCCGATTTCTACTTTAGCAGCCGCATGGAGGCTATTCATGCCCGTACTTTGGGATCACACAGCGTGTGCTTGTTAGCCAGAAAATTTAGGCGAATAATGCGTGTTTTCTACGAATGATCGTATGCCCTTCTGTTTGCTTTACGTGTGCCATCACGTAGCACAAAACTTGTATTACAAGTTAGTCAATAAAATGAAACTTTAAATTTTTTGTCACAGTTCCGCGATTACGGCAAAATATATTGCGACATCTACGAAAAATTTGCAGTCGTAGGTGGCTAAGTAGTTAATTAGTTAAAACACCAAGAAGGCTTTCCTGGTTGGTAACGGCAATGCAAGCTTTACTTGGTGCTAGTTAGTAAAAGTATGCCGCGAATGTTGTAGAACGCACCGAGAACTAGTAAATACATGCGTTTACTAACTTTTCTTTTTCTGGGAATGTACATGAATGGCGTGTATATTTACCGGAACTGAAGAACTTGGTAAATCGCTGCACATGGAGGCGTTGCCCGCGCAGACGTTAGGTCAAGTCAAGTGTGTATTGAACTGTCTGCGGGGATTTCCATGCGCAGCTCGCAAATCGGCGTTGCCAGGCCAATACGTAAATGGTGCGTGCAGTGCGCGCATGGTGCGTTGCCTACGTGGACGAATTCTTTTAGGCGAAAACACGCAGTATTCTGGTTGCTGCAATGTGCTCCTCTGTGTGTGGTGGAAGTTGTGGGGATATCCCCGTCTGTGACCTCATCTCGTAAAAAAGGTCGCTAAAGGCGTAAGTTCGCCGTACTCTTGCGGCGAACTTACGCCTTACACTCTTGCGGCGAACTTACACGGTCATTCATGTCTCGCTGCGCAAACGTGGACATTGGTTACGTATGTTTGGAAACACAAATGCTAACTCTTAGTTTTGGGTTATAACTTCTTCTTTCAAACGTCTCTAACTAGTCTTTTCCTTCGTACTAGTAGGCTAGTATAAACAGACAAAAAGTACTTGCAGCACTGTTTTCGCAGCTGCTACTGTCAGCAGCCTTGCTGTTTTGTGTTAAGAATACTGCTACATTAAAAACGTGATTGCGATTCTGTGACTCTCAAGTGAGTATACGCTGACGTACTGCGGCATCTTATTTCGACCACCCCACCTTCCTCCCAGTCAGGATAATTAGCGTCAGCGATATTTTTCGACGAGCTCCGGGTCATGGTTCTTCTCGTGGCGCAGGAATATCTGTAGGTCTTAATACGACCTGTATATACTGTCTGAGCGTATTTTAAAGTCGCTTCTCTCTATATTTTATTTTTTTGAGTGGGCAAATGGTGAGCAACTGTGGCAGCCCTAGCTCGATTGTCGGCGTCAAGCGTTGTTTATTCGTGGCTACGACATACCTAATTGATGGTTCATTAGGATGGGCAATTATTTGTGTTTGCCGGACTTTATAAGCTTTTTACTCACCCGCTTTTGGTAATGCAAATGGTAAACTATGTGCATTGCGCAATTACCGAATGATCCTTTCTAAGCCCCGTATGTGAATATATACTATATCCTATATAATGCAGTAAATAATTGTAGGGTTTTCATTGCAAATACCACAAGAATATCGTGAGTGCCGCTGGAGTTAGGAAGTCCGATTAATTTGGACCACCTGCGATTATTATTTAGTGTTCGCTGGAATATTATCACGCCCCGCCATGGTGGTCTAGTGGCTAAGGTACTCGGCTGCTGACCCGCAGGTCGCGGGATCAAATCCCGGCCGTGGCTGCTGCATTTCCGATGGAGGCGGTAATGTAGGACCGTGTACTCAGATTTGGGTGCACGTTAAAGAACCCCAGGTGGTCGAAATTTCCGGAGCCCTCCACTACGGCGTCTCTTATAATCATATGGTGGTCTTGAGAAGTTAAACCCCACAAGTCAATCAATCAATCAATTAATCAATCAATCAATCAATCAATCATTGGTTTTTACCACGCACGTTTTCTCAAATTTCGATGTCATAAAATATTGCGGCTGCCGTGGCAGAAAGTCAAGCTCTGCAGCGCGACGCCTAAACTGCAAGCAACCGAGGCGCGTGGAAAAGGCAGTGCATGCATTGTTGTTCCTTTATTTTTCTTTTGACAAAAACTTGCGCAGTCGCTTTTGACTGCATGCTATTATGCGTGTGCATATTCGTGCATGCGCCGCTTCATGCCGGTTTTCTCTTGTTTTTTTGTTTTTTTTTTTGTTTGCATTCATCTGTTTTTCCTCGCAGCGTACACAGTGCAATATCGATGATGAAATTCTGCCTATTAAGTTTTTTTCAGATTAATATGTATCCCTTTTTATTCCCGGTTAAGGTCTCTTGAAGAGTATGCATTTTAGCGCCCTGTAGTGCACGTGAACATTTTTGAGCATAACAATAATAATAATAATAATAATAATAATAATAATAATAATAATAATAATAATAATAATAATAATAATATAATAATAATAATAATAATAATAATAACGTTCGTTTCACGTCCCAAAACCACGATATGATTATGAGAGAGGCCGCAATGGAGGGCTCCGGAAATTCCAACAACCTGGGGTTCTTTAACGTGCGTTGACATCGCACAGTACGCGTGTCTATAACATTTCGCCTCCGTAGAAAGGCGACTGCCGCGGCTGGGATCGAACCCGTGACCTTGGGGTCAGCAGTTGAACACCATAACCACTGCTCCGCCGCGGCGAAAAAAGAAAGATAATACGTGCACCCCGAAAGTGGCTCTCGATCGATATATCTAGAATCACTACGTTATTTTTCGGTGTGCTAGCTTGAGCCGCGTCCCAATTAGCCGCATCAACACACTAAGCATCTTGCATTACTTACACCTGGGCACACGCATTTAGCCGTTACTGCTGACAAGAGGCAGCAAGGCGCTCACTGACGAGAGAAAATGGGGCCGCTTTCGTGCATCTATCCCATTTATTTATGGTCACATTGCGGATGAACGTCTCCCTGCGATATATTTAAGTCCTGCTCGAAACACTCTGATGCACCGGCCACGGGCGCTTGTGCCACCATTACTATTTATCAAAACAGTGAGGCTCTGTTGTCTGCTATAGGCTCTCAACGTTGCTCACCCGCCCCACCACAAGTGGCGCTGCGCGCGGCTTTTCAAGGCGCTCCCTATAGGTCCCAATCGGAGTTTATACCACCGTGATGTGTGGTGTTCAGTTCAAAGTGAAGTTTTAAGTTATCACGGTTTTTCTATAAAGTTGCTAGTGTGGCCCAGTTTACGTCAATAGCGTGTGTTGTCTTTCTTAAGTTTTTAACCATAACAAATGGTTCTTCCGTAAGATAAATGGAGCAACCGCTTCTAAAATCCCAGCTTACGTCGCATAGACTATTTGGGATTAATAATCTTAAAAGCGGCTCGCAGAGGCGTTCGGGGCCCCCGTTTCTGCGGCCACGGAGGAAGGAAATGTTTCTTCCTCCGTGCCTGCGACGTATGCTAATCGCGTCGAACAGGAAACGCCGCGTGGGCTTCACGGGATTACCGAAAGCGCTTTCGGGCTCGAAAAAAAATTAACAAGTGACGTGTAATAACATTCGTGCCACGCGCAGCTGGTTCTGACGACGGGTTATAATCCCGGTTCATTCTATAACGACGCCGACCAGGTAGCGTCGAACGGGACGTCCCCTTTTATTCCCCGCGGTACAAGTGATAGCCGGTAGCTATTCAAAGAGCTTTGGTGGCCACGTTAAGTTATAAAACAAAAACGTGTGCTTCGCAAGAATTCTCTTTTTCGACAACGTCCAGTGTACTTCCTATTTGCTGCGTCTGCGTTACGTGCCTCGGCGAATAATTGTAGACAAAAACTCACTTTCTTTTTGTGCCTGCCTCGTTTTTCGCGGCTCAAATTATTTAGCTTTGTTTTTATTTTTATGCGATACAGTCTTGTTAAACCGTGGCTTTTGAAAACTACGATGTTTAATAAGAAGAAAAATATTGGTTATGTAAGAAAGGAAGGAACACCAGTGGGGCGCTAGGGGAACCCTTGAAGTTCAGTTTCGTGGTGTCAAGTCCTGTGATTCAACTACGGGCTACGGGGCGTGCCAGGGATAAGTTTTAACCACGAAGTTCTCGTTCTTTCTCGTTTTCAATTTGCACCTAGAACATAAAATACTAGTATTGTCACGTTTTGCCGCTGATGGGACGTAGTCGCCACGGAAGGAATCGAACTCGTAGCCTCCCGTTCATCGACATGATGCTGCTTGATGGTATAGCGCAGGCTAAAAACAGATAATAAAAAAATTATCTCGACGCAACACAACTCAAGAGGCGATTTGTGTTTCGCTAATCGCACTGGTATACAAAAGTTTTTTCTTCTCTCTTTTCGTATGTGGTAAAGAAACGACGAATTAATCGAGAGTGGACGAAAAAGAAACTTGCAGACAATGGGATACGAAGGAACGCTTTCACACTTCGCCATGCAATAATCTCACAGAATGATTTACGACGGCACTGTAAAACTAAAAGTTGTACGAGGTGGCTCACATTCGTCGTGAAATTTAAGTTCGCACGAAAGAGAAATACAAAAGGTATGCGACAAACCTTTGTCCTCGCTTTTTGTGCGCTCAAATCTAGCGATGAATTCTATTCTTCGTAGTGTACAATGTTTCTATCAGTTGCCCTTCTTAGACTTACGTTATTGCTATTAAGGTTTCACGTTCAATAATATATGTTAGGAAATTTAAACATGCAGCCCAATGACCTTTCGTTAGCGACCTGGCCCGAACTCCACTGCCTTCGTCCCATATTTATTTTATTTTCTTGATAAGTTCATTCATGAACTACACAGACATGAGTAGTCTCAGGCATTATTTTTAGGCCCTCCACGAGGTGATTGTAAGATTATGAGTTGAAATATTACCGTGAAATAAAAACTATATTTCAGAATCGGCGTTCAGATTGCAGTTATTTCGGAAATCGTTATCGGTAAGTTTCTGAAATCTTCACGGAAAATCTTCTTCAGCAACGGACCATATGCAAGAGGCATAAAAAAAGCTTTCATTATTATGGCAGCGTTACTAATACCAGTCTTACGTCCCGAAAATAAGACATGATTACTAGAGACGCTGTCGTGGAAGGCTGCAGCATTTTCAGCCATCTGGTGTTCAGCCCCACAGAACATGGGTCTCTGGCATTCGCCTCCATCTGAATGTGAGCGCCAAGGCCGAAATCTAACCCGCGACCTTAAGGTAAGTAGCTCAAATAGGAACGTTAACAAACAGCTTGTTCTAGCGTTATGCACTACTCACAACGTGAAGACACTGTGCCTAGCAGACGACGCAAGGAGCCATCCACGCTGCCGGGTTTTACCCACCCGCCCCAAGGTGCTTACTCTGGGGTGTGTTCGAATACTCACCGTAGACGGCTATAAGTAGACAGCTAACAGTGGACGGCGGCCATCTTAAGTCCGATTCGAATTCTCACGTAGCCGGCAAAATGAACAGCTCCGAGAAGACCACATCGTAGACAAATACGATGCAGGCTACTTTGCTGTTCAAACAAAATAGCAGCTGAAGGAATCGCTCAGATCACCGAGTTAATATGCTCAGATATATCAAATCTCCCCGGAAGGGTCCTTTCCACACAAGCAGACGCTTCTCCAATCGCTTAATGTGAGTAACGTTCATTTTTTTTAGACTTCAATACGAACTAAGCCACAAAATACAACAGTTACATTTGTTTCTTTTAGATTTCGCTTTTCGACACGAGGTGGCGCCTCGTACGCGTAGAAGCCGTTCATACGTGTTCCATGTTTCGGACGGCATGGTCTCGGTGCTGTCTTCTAAGCTGTCTGCGTAGACTGTCTGCGGGCTGTCTAAGAATTGGAACACAGCCTCTGCTCCATCTTAAGGCGAATACAGATACACACACAGAGAGACAAAAATAGCGCACGGGCATGTAGATTAACCGAAAAAGAAACTGGCGATAAGCAGCATTAACTTCATGTGAACCGCGCGAGTGCGATTCAGCCTATTTTATCACGTGTGTTCGCGTGTTCGCTATAGCGGAATAAAATTTGCTGTTCGTTGCATCTGTCTTCTCATTCGTGCGCTTCAAGCCGAAACGCACCGTTAGGATAAGCGAGTAACAGACATAACACGGGACGGGAACCTCTACACGCACATGAAAAAACTTTACAATATATACTTTGGCTTTTGACACGCAGTTTCCCCAAAAAATGGCCATTTCGGGCATGCATGCATAGCAAGAGACGCACGCTACGCATTCTCAAGCGCAATACGTATAGCTGTAACTACATGCACGCAAGCGAAGCTGAACGAACATCCTGAATGCGTCAGCGCCGCGAAAGATCCCGTCTAGCACGCACGCAGACATGGGGAAAAGGAGCAGGACTACAAAACTACATTCCGAACTTCAGCGAAGAATAAATGCGGCGTGTCCGTGATTACCCTGGTCGTTACACAACACGGCACACGGGGAAAGGTTCCGAGACATTCACTGCGTCGGCGCGCA
>WOVY01001568.1:67500-138872 GCA_013436015.1 Rhipicephalus annulatus
CTTACCAAATTCCATCGCACCACTGATTTTAATGCGCACCCGATTTTTGTGACCAAAGAAAAAGAAAGACTCTAAAGCACCGATTCTAATACGCACCAACTGTCTAGACCAAAAAAAGCGGGGGGGGGAGGGAGGGGGGAGTAATGACCTGTATGCCTGTTTCTAACATGCATGCGATTTCCACCAACGAACAAAATCTTTAATAACACCAGGAGGGAACAGGCTGTTTATTTAGCGCCCTTCGATCACTATCGCTGTCGCACAGCTCCTTAACGCTATCGGACCCCATCATCTCGTGTTGAGTGCCCCCGTCGCATCGAAAATTCCCCAACGCAGAATGACAGCACGCCGCAGGTAGCGGCAGCGAATCCAGGCAGCGGCAGCTGCATTTGCAATGGAGGCGAAAATGCTGTAGGCCCGTGTGCTCAGATTTGGGTGCACGTTAAAGAACCCCAGGTGGTCGAAATTACCGGAGCCCTCCATAACGGCACCTCTCATAATCATATGGTGGATTTGGGGCGTTATACCCCACATTTCAATCAGAATTACAGCACGAGACCGATTGTCATTCTGCGTTGCTGCCATTCTAGTGCTGTCATTCTGCAAGCAAACGTGATCACAATGGGCAGCTACGGGGCAGTTTCGCTTCATACACAAATCCGACATGCATGAGATTTCAAGGCATAACTTTCCCGAAAAAAAAAAAAAGGTGCGCGTTAAAATTGCGCAAATACGGTACGTTATCGCGCCAAAACAATCTCCAACGTCCTGTATACAGAATTCCAACGCATTTGCCCACTCCCCAAATCGAATGAGCGAATCGGACAACTTGATTCGTACAACCACCCGAAGCATTCAGGCAGCAAGAACTGTGCTCTTGATTTCTCTTTCCCTATGCTGTAGTATGTAAGACGCTGGAGCTTATAGTCGAGGAACTGGCTAGACGCATGAATGAACGAATGGGCGAATCTTCTTATCTTCTTATAGCGTGTCATATAACGGCAAAAGAAAGGGCGGCGTGCACGCGGAAGCCCAGGAATTCCTGATTAGGCCGCTGGGTGCCTCTGTTTAATCATGCGAGCGGCGCTGCCATTCGATTCTTCACTTTCCTCCTCTCCACCCTTTCATCTGTGAACCGAAAGCCCCCCCCCCCCCCACCTATCCCCCCGCCACTTTTCTTTCAACCTTCCGCCTTTGTTCTCACACACCTGGCTCCGTTGATCTTCTTTTGCGGATACTATAGCTTGAAGCATTAGATCGAATGGCTGTGCGTGAGCTTTGAGGCAAAGTCTTCCGCAGTGAAGACGGCGCAAAGTACACATAACCTAATTAAAAGCCTGGGCGCGGCGTTAGATCTACAGAACACACGGTTTTCCTTTTTTTTTTATTCTCCCCCGGCAAATCACAGCTAGGAATACACTTTCAGCAATCTTGAGCCGAAACGACGTGGCATGCACAGAAGGTTATCGCTGCACACAAACTATAACATAACGGCGCTAATAACCTATGGTCATTGTACACGTGGGACGCATGGCTACACTGGTTTCGCTTGCAATCGTGCCGAGCAACACTTCACAAACTTCCGTTGATAAGACGTCTGCCGTATATACCTTGAATATAATACAGCTCCCTAAAAAAAACGCACACTGAGCTCCTACATCTATAGCTTTGAAAAAAGAAGTGAAATTCAGACGAAATTCTCACGTTCCTTATTTGTCGAATATAACGCACAAGATCGAGACTCAAGTAAAATGGAGAACTAGTAAGGCATCAGCTTTTGCCCTTTTCGCATGTTTGACCACGTTTCACGCTTCATACATGGCTATTCAAGGACGATAACCAACCAAATAAATCCAACATACAGTGCTGCGAAGAGAAGCGCAAGGTACATTAGTTGTTATCATTAAATGTAGTGCAGCATAGTGCAGTAAATATGACGCAAAATCAGATGAATTTAAGTGGATGAAAAAAAGCACCTTTTCCGTCAGTGTGACCCGAATCGACAAGCTTCGTATTACGCTTCCGATGCTCTACCCAAATGGAGCTACCAACGAGCGGCACTTCCATGTCCTCTTCCTTAGTTATTTATCTATGTACAAGTAACACCTGGGAATGTAAGCCAGCGCCAGTTGTAGTCAAGGCTGAGACTGCGAAACACTCTTTTTTGCCGAGGGCCCCTAAGGGCGCGCCATCTCTGCTGCTGCATTCATTGGGCTGTGTCTATAGCAAACAAAGGCGCCTCCCGATAAGTTCCCCTTCTTTCGTTGACCGAATAACCACAGTTACCCTTACAACCACAAACTCTAACACTATCGCAGCGTAGTTACATAGACAGGCAGAGGAATAAAAAACAGAAAAATCTCATAATAACCCCTTCAGCAGCGGTTACCACGTTTGTGTGCGCAACTTGTTTACGCTATAGTTGCGTCAACTTGTGGCCAGAAAACAGCAAGCTACATTGCTCATTTGATGAAGAGAACCTTCTTTATAGCCAGTATGTCTTGACTTCAGTACGCTGCGTATGACTGTGATATAAGTGAAGGTATACTGCGATGTTCGACGTATACCATGCTTCAGGACGGAAGTAGCAAGCAGTAATTTTTTTGCGAAATGAATACAACCAACAATTACTTGCTTATGCAATTGGAACCTGTGGTTACATTATTTCCATGTTCAAATGGAACGTGACTGACTCCAAAAATTGATATATGTGACTGCACACCTATTGCAAATAATGACTGGAACTCACACAACACGAACATATTGCTTAGTTTTCTTCCCTGGAAAGTAATAGTGAGTGGCTTGGAATTATGCTATATGAATTTAACCCATTTGAAGACACTGCGTCTTAATTCCGGCCTGAACGTTATAATGAGCCATTTCGACAACGACACTTGACCGTACTTTCTGGTACAGAGCGCCTCAGCTTTTCTGCAGAAGGCATGGAAAGCGCGCAAAACCGTTTTATACAAACACGCACAAGCTATATATATATATATATATATATATATATATATATATATATATATATATATATATATATGTGTGTGTGTGTGTGTGTGTGTGTGTGTGTGTGTGTGTGTGTGTGTGTGTGTGTGTGCGTGTGCGTGTGTGTGTGTGTACTAACACAAGACAAATTTCTGTGTTAAGGGCAGACTGATTGCCCAAAACACAGCGGAGGTAATTAACAAACTGAAGGGACGGTTCATTAGGGAGGAAGTTTCGCCTGATACCATCACGTACACGTTTGCGAACAGGAGCCCGGTCAATGAAGTTCCTACAAATGAGCGCACTATATCACTTTGTGCAATCCATACGGCGGCATACCACGCGAAGCGATCAGTATAAAGCATTTAGGCACCCTGGGGTTTGCAACTCGGCCGTTGTGCAGCAAACGCTGTGTATGCGACCGCAAAGACCGGCATGCGATACACACGACACACAATGATGACCCCGAACACCCATTCGTTCAGTGTTGTAGGAAATGTCTCACTTGTACGCACATGGTGTCTGTGTTCAATGAGGCCAGTGGCTGCGATCCGGAGCGGTAATTTCCGCACGACGTTCTGGGACGATCCCTCAAAAACGTCATACACTTGCCGAATGAATGATAGCGTGACCATCGCGACAAACGGCGAAAAGGCACGCAAAACATTCACCGACAAGCAGAGCTGTACGTTCTCGAGATAGACCTTGAGGAGGGTCATCACATCATCACGCATGCAGTTACATTATTCACTGATCTCCTTCCTTTTGTTTATGTGAAATTCGAAAGGATGAAAGACTGAGCGAGTTGTCTAATATCTATATTTGTGACGCAGCGTGAGAGACGGGAGGAGTTCTAGACCATCAGACTATAAACTCTATTGGCGTGGTTCCGAGCCGAAAGTCGAAACTCCGATATCCTAGCATAAATTTACGCGTCACGCCAGATAGAAACCCTGTACAACTCCGTTGAGGAATAAAATAACAATTAGACCCCGCGAACACTAAATGACAATAGATCTCGGACGTTTGATAGTGCACCGCGTCAGATCGCGCTTTGACACACCACAGCACGACGTTTTGTCCGCCGAGAACACAAACACGCCAAAGTAAACATGTATGCCTACATATAAAATCAGACAAACCAACTCCGCCAACGTGACTTGCGGTAACGTTTCGGACCCCTGGCGTACGCAATGTGACTTCGAATTATAAAAAATCAACCAACACTTCAATTAGTTTCGCTATGTTCTGTGCGTGCGCTAAAAGGGTGCCGCAAAATTCACCGCAAACATTACAGATCATTCACAGACAGTCGCAACAGCAATTCAGACGACAGCCTCGTGCTTGAATCCCGACACCGAGCGCGCTGACGAACTAGCGCGGTATTTCGCGCCAAAACGGGCACGCGCCGCAGCCGATTGCGCGAAGGACGAGAACACGTGCGCTTCGAAGCTACCAGCGCGTGAGCGAGAAATCATTGATCATCGACCAGTAACCAACATCTTCGTTAGAGTAACGCGCAAGACAGCCCACAATCATGATCGGGGATACTAGCCGAGGAACCCACATAGGAATCCCAGTTTATGTATATATATATATATATATATATATATATATATATATATATATATATATATATATATATATATATATATATATATATATATATATATATATATATATATATATATATATAAGACGCACCAGCACATTCGTCTTGACAGTGATCAACCATTTCGACGTCTGTGCTTCTTCAGAGTCGTTTCCATCTGCCACCTCTGTGAACTTTCCAGCGCTGTCTGTTTCATCAATTATGATCCAACTATAGACCCCAGAAAAGCTCTCTTGGATCGACTACATTCCCACGATGCTCGTCGTCAATCGCGCGGGCAGCAACGATGGGTTCCTAGTGCACGCGAGGCGAGGGAAGGGTGTAGAAGCCCGTTCTCGGGCCGCGGCCCACCTTGACAGCGGGTGTCCCAGGCGTGGTGCCGCCGGCGCGATGCTGTGCTGCAGGAAGACCGGCGAAAAAGAAGCGAGGCGATCGAGGCGCCGCGCGAGACTGGCACGCTGCAGAGCAAACACACGGCACAACACACACACAGCCACGAGGTGAACGGATCCTGCCTGCTGCGTCTCGAAAAACCACTTCCCGGCGCGCGCGGCCGTGCGTGTGTGTGTTGACGCTTGCCGCCACCGCGGCAGCCCAGGCCCCAGGCCCGGCAGCGGCGCCTCGAGAACACACAGCGCCCCCACCCAGCCATGTCCTTCTTCCCTACGCACCCTTCTCCCCGTTTCATTAGGGAGGCCTCTCACTCTCCCGCACGAACCCCCTTCGAATCCTTTGCTTTTTCTCTCACTTTTTCTTGGGAAAGGGGCTGTTCTCTGTTCTCGCCTTCGCGCTACCCGCATGCACCTTTCCCGATATTTTCCCTCCTTGTCTAATCTTTTTTTTTTGTCTTTTGCGCGCCCCCTCCGTTTATTCTGCCATTTTTCTCCATGCTATTGTTTCTCCTCCCTTCTAGTCTTCGTCATTGTGCGCTGCGCCTCTTTTCCCGGCGAACTTCTCATCACTATTTCTTGTTTTCTTATCGATCCATCATTCATTTTCCTTTTTTTCTTTCTGTTCATTTTGTACCCTACAATTCAGATAGAGCAAGTCACTTATATTTGTCTTTTTTTTTCAATTGTAATGGACCTTACCTGCTCAATTCTCTACGACTTGCCTTATTTTATGTTTCTGAGTGCGAGAGCTGGGCTTTTGCGGAGAAAGGAAATATACAATGGCCCGAGGCCCGAGCAGTAAGAGGTACAGGTCAACGTGCAAGGCTCAAAGACAAATCTACATAATGGACTAAAGGTACTTTCTACCTTGGCGCGCGACTGCAGCCGTGCAGCCATCGAAAGACGCCACAGCGTGGCAGTCATTTCAGACCTCTCTGTTTTGCGCATTAAACAAAAAAAAAGATACACGATTGCAATTGCGCAATCTGCGCATGCGTGCCATTTCGTTTTGCAAAGCGAAGAAAAATCGGGCTGCAGCAGTCATGGAATTGCCGCCGCATTTCTTTACAAAGAGGCTGTGTTATCCACACTGACATATAAATTTACAGAGACGATGAGGTATATGCCATAGAAGGGTGTTAATGCGACCTCATTGGTACGGATCCATTAGAATACACAGGGCTTAATAAACACGAAAACACTTGAGGAGAGAACAACGACGTGCGCTGTTCTTGCGCACGCTCGCCTTAAGTGCTTCTGCGTTCATTGGGCGCTGTTTGTTCTAAAGTATATGCCAGTTCGTTCATCCTTGTCAATATGAGCGCGCTAACTATCAACAATATCTACCGAAGAGAGAAGAGGGAAAAGCCCTGAATTAGCCAAAGGGTTGCTGCTCGAGCGAGCAGGTGTTTCATAACTGCAGCATGTGTTAGCTTGACAAATGCTAGAAAAGAACTACGACACAGGTAAGCGCCTACCTGCCTCTTAGTTCTTTCCCTATATGTGCCGCGCAAATACACGCTGGAATTCCTTGCCTGTGCCTTAGGCACTCTTTCAACACGGGGTATATTTGCCGTAGCAGTGCATTAAAGCTACAGAAGAAAGAGCGCGAGAGAATATACAGAGCAAAGTTGGTTAAAGAACAAAGGGATGTTAAGGGCATTATTCTCGAAATCATGAAGAAGAAATGAATATGGTCAGGATATGTAGTGGGTAGGCGCGATAACCTCTCATCATTAAGAGTAACAGACTGAATTCCAAGAGAAAGCAAGCACGTGAGTCAGGGGCGGAAGGTTAGGCGGAATGATGTGGCTAAAAAGTTAGTGGAGATAAAGTAACCGCCGCAAGCACAGGACAGTGTTGATTGGCGGAACATGAGATAGGACCTTGCCCTGCAGTGAGCAAAGTCAGACTGGTGACAATGATGATTATTTTGACGAGGCCGTATAAATTAAGCGCATAACGTACTATTCTAGCACTTTTCATTATGCGTTGTCCAAGGCGAGTCTGCGGATGGATACTGCATGACGCAAGAAAGCTGTCAAGTGCCACACGTGTTGTTCTTCAAGAAAACACACTCAAAACGTGAAAAGACGTAGCGCGGTCAACCGGGTCACGGTTTCTTATTGGATCTACGCGCGTGAATGTACGCCAGTTGACAGGATTGCCAAACTACGTGGGATCCGCGCGCGTTTTCAGACGCTCTTTTGCTTGTTTAGCGAATGGCGCGCTTCTGACATGCGCTGAAATTCTATAACAAAGCCTCGAAAGACCAAAACTCACGCCCTCTGAGCCAAAACTGCAGAGAGAAATCGCAGGTGGCTAGCCGTCACCTTCTAATCGTCTTAAGCGAATGCATACGAGATCCTTCGAGTTTCTTTTATTTGTTCGTCAGTTTGTTTGCTTGTGTATCGCTTAATGCGTCACAATCGGACCCGACCGAGCACAGCGCGAACGCCGGTGGCAGCCCGCGGCATTTCAATTTGAGAGGCACGCGCGACCGCACTCAAAAAAAAAAAAAAAACTCCATCGGGCGGCATGTGCCGCGTTTAACCGGGTGTCTCGTTCGTTTCAAAACAAACGCCTTCCCCGCCCGCGGCTCGTGGTTATTACCGCGAAACCGACGCTCAGCCGAGGTCGCATGATGTAGTGTCAAGGCTCGCGGCCTTGTCGCTTCCGGTCGCGTTATTGATTGCGCTGTCCGGGGGAAAGACGGGAAAACGGGATTCACCACCACCGCGGGCTGACTGGGTGTCTCGGTATATATTAGCGAGGCGCGCACCATTGCGGGACGTCATAGCTGCGCGCTAAAACTATAGCGGCCCGCGTGAAGGAAGGGTGTAGAGAGGGGCATAGAGTTTCCTAATATTAGGAAACTGTATGGAGAGAAGGGAAGGGCGTAGGCCTCGACAACAACCAACCGGCCGCGCGACCACATACGGCTCGCCGGGCAAACCACTGTACGGGGGAACGGCAGCAGCTGACAGCCGCGGTTGAGCTCAGTACCGGCTGAGGCAAAAGCGGACTCGTTGAGCACGCGCGCCATTGGTCGAAAACATGAGTCGCGCCGAAAGCATGTCACACGGCGGCATCTTCGCAGCGTCACTCACCGTGTGCACGTAAACTCTTAGAAAAAAAGGTGGTAGTACTTGCTAACTTTGGTGTAGTAATGGTTTGTCACATATGTTACAACCCTGGTAGTAAGCGCAGTTAGTAACGGCGAGGGTGGTAACAGTTACTAACTCTGCTGTTACTACCAGCAGTTAGTAACTGTTACTACCCCAGCCGTTACCACCCATGGGTAGTAACTTTTAAACGTTTCAAGAAAGAAGTAGTAAGCGATATTACGTACTTCATTCATTTCAGCATATAATTTCTCCACTGCTAATGTTGGCTAATAAATGTCTTATAACTAGACAAATTCGGGTAAGAAGCGGGATGTGCCATGAATGCGAAGAATGCATACAACAAACAAGTTCATTATTTCTTAGGTATTTTTTTTTCTTTATTGCCTTGCATATCATGACTGTTCACATTTTACATATTTACATATTGGTCCAAATACAAGTACTATTTCTTACGTATTTTTTTTGCTTTATTGCCTGTTTATAGGTGCGCACTTTTTTTTCTTTATTGTCTTCTTGACTACAGGTCCAGCTAATATGACAATCACTATCACACGTGTTTCATGCGTGATAACGCGTCAAACAAAAATATTACATCTTAAACACAGTGGGTAGTCTTATACACATCTCGCACTTTTATAACAGCTTCCACGAAACACTCATTAACGGATAGAACTCTCACATCACAGTGTCTGTACGATAGCATACTACGCCAAACCGAATGAAGACCAAGTAAAAATATAACATCCAAATTTCGCACAGAACTATCACAAGGCAAAAAACGAATTCCATGTGGAGTAAGAGATAAATCTTTTTAAAGTCCTCTGTAAAATGTCCCAAAAGAAAATAGCGTTCTTACAATCAATAAACACATGTTCAATGGTCTCAGGTTTGTTACACAGGAGACAGTTGCTTCCCCATGGTACATACATCCCTCTCTCTTCAAGCCACGTCTTTACTGGCAAGGTTCCCGTATGAAGTTTTAAAAAGAAGGTTTTCACATTGGGTGGTATGCACATGTTTTCACTCGCTTTAGTACGTCATGACCATATGATTTTTCATACTTTGAACGGTACAGGGGCACAGGAAAAACATTCTGTATTAGGTCTTTCATAAGGCGCTTTCTTTTCACATTAGTTAGGTAATCTATCGAAAACCTCGCCCTTAAGAAACGATATGAGAACACAACTTCGCGCAAGAACGGTGACAAGGTGTGTCGTTCTCGCCTGTCTGAAGATACAAAGAAGTCAGGCATGTGGCGTAACAGTGTTGTTTGAAATAAAGAACGTAAAAATGAGTCTCTCTGTTCTCTAATGAGCAGGAAACGTGATATTACTTGGTTAAGAAACAGATGGCACAGAGACAGCCCTCCTTGCTTAACTCGCCGAAACAAGTTCGTTCTAGATGTTCTCTCCCACGTAGAGCTCCAGACGAACGTGGCGAATATCCTGTGGACTTTGTGAATGCTTTTACGCGTACAACTAAGTACATGCAAAAGGTACATAACTTTAGCAGCCAGAAACACGTTGCATACAGCTGACCGAGAGAAAATTGATAAGCCACGACCGCCCCATCCTTGGGCGGTCGCACGCAGTTCTTCAGCCTTTCCAAGCCAAAATGCTTCACTGTCTTGATACCTGTCCAATGGTACCCCTAGGTAACGACTAGGCGTCGTGAGCCACTGAATAGTCCCAAAGAAACTGGGCGTGAGGTCCTAATTACCATGCCATAAACCAATGCTTTTCTCTTTGTTCATTAAACTTCCACTCGTGTCACAAAACCTTTGATTGATTTTTAATAACGAAGTGACACTCTCTCTATCAACAGCAAAAAAGGCAATATCGTCCGCGTATGCCAAAACACGCCCTTCACATGACTGCAACCTGAAACCATTAATCCCTGTGTGGTGAATAACTTTCCGGCACAGTGGCTCCAAAAATAGAGCGAAAAGCAAAGGACTTAAAGGACACCCCTGGCGCACGGAGGAAAGTACTTGTATGCGCTGTGAGAGTTCTCCATCTACAATTAAATTTGTGGTTGAACTTTTCTATGCCAATCTCATACCTTTACATATGATCGCACCAAGACCAACGTACTCAGCTAGCATGAAGAGTATATTGTGTGGAACCATGTCGAAAGCCTTGGCTGGATCAATTTGCAGCATAGCTACATTTAGAAGCGCAGCGTCACAATACTCCAAAATGCTCCTGACAACATGAATATTCGTGAATATGCTCCTACGCTTGATCCCGCAAGTCTGATGTGACCCGACCAACTTGTATATAATTCCTTGAAACCTCCTAGCCAGAACTTTCATAAACACCTTATAATCTACGTTTGTTAGCGTGATTGGCCTGTATCCTGTCACTTTGCGTAAAACATGTTGCTCCTTCCCTTTAGGAATCAGCACGGTGTGTGCCCGATTAAACGATGGAGGCAGAGTTCCGCGATCTAAAGACTCTGAAAAAACCTCATGCAATGCGGCGGCCATATCCTCCCTGAACGCCTTGTAAAAGGCGGCATTAATGCCATCTGGACCAGGTGATTTGCCCATGGCAAAATCATCGATAGCCTTCTCAATTTCCCCTATACTAATAGACATTTCCAATAAATTTGTGTCCTCTGCATTAAGTGTTGGCATTTCTATCAAGAACTCATCTACAAAAACCGGCTCCTTTGGTTCGCGATAAGCAAATAAACCCTGATAATAAATAGTTTTCAAAAGCTTTCATAATATCTTTATGTTCTCTCAATATTTTACCATTCCATTCTATCTCTAGTATGTCGTGAGCTCGCACATATGCCTTTTCATCTGACAAGGCTCGCTTTGTCGGGGCTTCACCCACGAGGTATCTCTCAGCTCTTGCTCGTATAATTGCGCCTTTATATTTATCTTCTTCAAGACATTCAATTTTGTTTTTGACAACCTGCAGTTGATGTGTAAATAAGCCCGGGTTTTCTGCTTAATTTTTACCAAATCATTTAGCTCTGCCCGTAGCTCACGTTCCTGTTTTCGAGCTTGATACTACATGTAGCAACCACACCCTATTGCCTTCATTTTTATCTTTTGCTTAAATAATATATGTAGTGAGAAGTAAGCGTGTGGTATATATAGCCCCTACTTCGCAGGGGCATGTCTGGCACAGTGAAGCACTTGCGTTTCAGGATAGATTATAACAAGTATAAACCTATAGCACTATAGTATACTACTTGGTTACGTGTGTTTGGTGACGTAGCACAAGACTTTTATTAAGCCTTACTTACAAAAATTATATGTAATATTTATTTATTATAAAGGGGCCACAAAATTCATTATGTACAGTGGCCGGAACAAGGTACCGAACTCATTCTCAGTGCATTTGAATGCTTCACACGACTAATATATCAGCGTTTAAAAGGTAATAATCGTTTTGTGGATTTGACGTGCCAAAACAATGATAATATTTAGAGACACGCCGCAGTGGATTAACTGTGACTGTCCTCAAGGCTAACTGTGACCGTCTGTTTATTTTGTTTGATCTGCCGGTATTGTTAATATGTGCTGTAATTTACTAAGTTTCTTGTGATTGTCTATTACGACGCGTGTAGCACTTGCTTATTGTTCGTTAACTTGTACTTCTTCGTTTCGAGAATATCAGAATGATGTTTACATATCTTGGCTGCGTAATTTAATATAAGATTTATTTTCTTGATCTATGGATACCTTATGCGTCATTTTTTCGTTTAATGATAATACGTCGAGACGATTCCTCTCATAAATTATCAGAATCGTATTCACACTCCATTTTGGAATATATAGTCAAAAGTCGGGTAGCAAAGAGGTAGTAACGGGGCCAGAAAGGTAGTAACGGCTGCAGTAACTACCTCTTTCATTTCAGTTACTAACTGTTTACTGACCTAGGTAGTAGAGGTCGCAAAAAGTTAGTAACGGTAGCAGCTAGTAACTGTTTACGAACGTAGGTAGTAAACAGGTAGCAAAAGGGTAGTAACAGTCGAAGAAAGGTAGTAACCGCTGCAGTTACTACCTATTTGCTTGCAGTTGCTAGCTTTTTACAAATTGTTTTAAAAGATCGCAAACAAATGAACTTTAAGTTGTCGCATGTGACTATACTTAGTGATAAATGCGACAGCATTGCCTTTATTTACCTACAGTTACCTTCAATTACTCTGATAACCAAGAGTACAACACCGACTAAGCAAGAGTACTAGATTATGCGAGTAGGTCAGCCACAAAAAACAGGTCGGTTTGACAGGACCTAAGAGACTTCAACATCGCTGATCCTTTACAACAAACTGCGCGGTATAAATAAAGACAATGCTTATCATCATTGCAAACACGATCACCATCATCACTTTGTGTAAGTATTTATTTGACTTATCCGGTACATTAGAGCCATTCTCGGATTCGATCTTGAAAAGGCCTTTGACAATGTCTCGCACTCCCACATACTTGCCTCCATCTTTTTTCTCAACTTAGTAGCTAAATTTCCCAAATTCACCAGCTCGTTTCTCAGGAATAGAAAAGCCACTATACAGCTAGGCGATCTCAAGTCTAAGCCCTATTATCAAGGTTCCATCGGCATCCCGCAGGGCTCAGTCATCTCCCACTGCTGTTTAACATTGCAATGTGCGGCCTTGCTGCCAAGCTCTCAAACCAAGAAGGCATCAAGTTCACCACAGTCTACGCGGATGACATCACCATATGCATATGGTGATGTCGTCCCGACACTCCATGGAGTGTCGGTGACTCGCGGGGCTCCGTAAAGAGCTCTCGTCAAGAGACTGTCTACTGTGTTGAAGTCTACATAAAGGAAATGGGCCTCGAGCTCTCACCGTTAAAGCCCGAACTTCTCTTATATCGACCCACGAGACGGGGACCCAAACCCAAAAACTGGCAACCACTGGCCAACATCGACATTAGGCTGCACACGGCATCGGGCAGCATATTCCAATGGTGGACTTCATACACGTTCTGGCCATGATTATTAAGGTTAATGGACATAATGACCTCACAACCGACCATCTGACTTGCAAAGCGGAAGGGGTCATCCGACTAATCTCACGCATTTCCAACATTCGGGGTGGTCTTCGAGAAGACAACCTCCGCAGACTGTTTCATGCGTTCTTGATGAGCCACATAAGCTATGTCGCATCTATGCTGAGGCGACAACTGGACGAGAGAAATAAATTGAACATCCTCAGAAGGAAAAGCACCCAGACAGTTCTTGTTATTCCTATGCGCACAAGCACTGAGAACCTTATCAAACTTGGAGTACACAACACGCTTGAAGAAGTTATCGAGGCTCAACAATCAGCACAGGTTGCCACGCTTCGATCACACCAGCGAGGAGAAAGATTGTGGCTGACACTGGAGTTGACCCCCTGACGCTCGAAGTGCAAAATACGCCACTTGATGATTATATAAGCTCTCGCATCAAAGTTTGTCCCCTTCCACGAAACATACATCCATAGTACAACGTGGGCAAACGTGTCGCTCGAACCTCCTCTCTTTTAGCTCAAGCTCACACCCACTCGTCTGTTTCATTCTTTGTTGATGCCGCCCAGTACAGCGTTTCCGCTCACTTTGCAATAGTATCCGTAGATACTATGGGTCAGATTTTATCCTCAGCGCCGGTTCGAACTACTTCTCCTTACAAAGCAGAACAGGTGGCCATGGCATTAGCTCTCCTTGATCCACAAAGACTGATATTTATGCGAACTCTAAATCCGCTGCCAGAACCTTCGCTTCTGGTTCCGTGGGCAAAGAAGTTTTTAGAACTCTCGCTCACAAGAAACTCACCCATCACACTATTATTTGGTTCCCTGCTCACCTTGGCTTGAAGATCGGGGTCCTTCCCAGTGTTAACGAGCTAGCCCACTCCGAGGCGCGAGGCTTCTACTCTTACCACGCCGGGAGTTGTGCTTTTCAGACAGAGGAATCAGCCCCAAACCTTCACTTTAGGGACATTTTGACTACCTTCAACGAGATCACAAATCACTATCAATTAGGCCGTATGTCCTTTCCATTGCCACAGAAAAAGTTGTCTATAGGCAACAGGCAATCTCTCTTCGCATGCTTCAGACGGGAAGATAGCCTAGCCTCGTAACCTATGGCCATTACTCCGATATTTCAGAAGTCTGTCTGGACTGCCAAAATCGCAGTGATTTTAACCACATGCTCTGAAGGTGCCCCTCTTTACATAGAAAAAATGAAGAATTTTCCAAAAAGTTTCTTTCATTTATTGCTCGCAAGTCAGGTTCTCATAGAACAACTCAAGGCTGCCCAGAAGGCCCACGATGCGGCGGTAAGGCTAGGTCTCCCCGTCCCAACGTGGGAGCGGCCCGCGAACCTACGCCTATAAAACAGGGGTAGAATCCTTCAGGACCCCAATAAAGTTTTTGATCCATTCATCCATCCATCCATTCCGTACGCGTACGCAAATACACAACGAAAAAAATGGGGAGAGATCACATGCTGACAACTGCGGCGCAGAGGGGCACAAAGCATGACATTAATAAACTGATGAAAACTACACAGTTCGACATAGTCTACATCCTCAAGTGGAGGTCCGTTAGGCGGCGTCCGGGAATGTAGACGCGGCCGCGTCGGCTCCCACTTTCTTCAATGTTTTCGGACATCTTTCTTGTGTTCTCCACCGCTCCACTAGACTTTCATAAAACAGTTTTGGGCAAGCTATCTCACGACACCGTTCTCGTTGGGGCGAATGAACTTTTCGGCGAGTTATTGAACTTCAAGTGTGCGAAGCAGGGGACGCGCCGCTAAGACTAACCCCTCAGCTACGAGTACGGAGCTAGGGTTCGCTTCGAGGCAGCGCAGGGCCTCGTCAGGCCCCTGTCATACCTGACTATAGGCAGCGAGAATGCCCGAGACGGTGACAGTTGAAGGCATGGACATCACTCCGGAAGCCTTCGGCGGAACGGGGTGGACTACCACCCTTGACGCCCGTCGGAAACGAGATCCGCCAAGAAACGCGGCGTCTGCTACCGCTACCAAGTCTACGGCAAACACAGCAAAGAAGCATGGTTTCAACACCCGTTCCCGCTCGACAGTGCAGAATGTTGTAGCTGCTTTGCGACTCCCTCGGCTGCCGAGAGACCAGATTAAGTACGGCCCCACGGAGGGCTTTACGTTTTGAAGGCGAACTTGATAGTGCTGTCGAGGGCCCCTACTATGGCAGCTGCGCTCACCGATCAAGAAGCATAGGAGGATACAGTCTGCCCTTACAAGGTGCAGAATATACTTATTTCGACTCCGGTCAGATCTAACGCAGTCGAATATGCTCGAATCCAGAAACTTCACACGAAAGTCGGCGCACTTGATGTTTCTGCCTACTTAGCCACCCTGGAAAACACTTGCGAAGGCGTCATCGGGAATGTTCGCCACTCGATAGAACAGCACATTCTCAGAGGAATGATTGACAACCAACAAAACCCGACCGCCATTGAAGTCAAGGAATCAAAAACACGCATGTTGTTGTGATACTCCGTGATGGGCTTCAAGTTCCCAAAAAACGTCATGTGCGGAACAGCCTTAGAGCAGTGTTCCCTTTACAAACGCCAAGTCAATGTTTGTCATGCCTGCGGCCGAGTCGGGCCGCGGGCCGACGTATGCCACCAGAGAAAGAAAGAGAGAAGTAAATGCGACAACTGCAGAAAAGAACTCTCCGACAATGCTGCAGAAGCCCATCGTTGCACTCCGAAATGCAAGCTCTGTCAAGGTGATCACCCCACAGGGGACCGTCGCTGCAGAAAAAGATACCACATCCCGTGTGTCGTACGACGACGCAGAAGACAAAGATGCAACCGCTCCAAGAAAGAAGACAATGCTGACGAGGTTAACGACCCCGCAGACATGATACCGGGGATGGCAGATGGCTGCATTCCCAAGCGGCACTCCAGCTACAGAGGACGCTCCCGTTCAAGACGGCGCTCCCGTACCACAGGGCACACTCACTCCAGCAGGCGCTCCTGCTCCAGGGGCCGATCCAGGTCTAGATTTCCTAGCAAGGAAATGACCTGGGCCGACGTGGTTGGCGACATAGGCGCTGCACCTACAACACCGACAACTTCAAAGCATGGTAAGGTACAGCCAGAGCATGAGGCAGATCCACGAATACACACACTAGAGGGGGAAAACAAAGCACTCAAACAGGAACTAGCTAAACTGCAGGCAACGCTCGCCAGGCAACCCTCCATCATCAGGATCTGTAGTCACGTCCTGCAGCCCAAACAAACGCAGGGCCACGAACATCCAGACAGATGACGACACATGCGTCGTAGACGACTTTATGCCTGACGTCAGCGAGGCTCCTTCTAACACCTTAGCTAGAGACAACAAAGCCGAAAACCACCGCAAGACGAACAGTGAGTTCACTAAGTTTCAAACAGCAATTGCTGACATTAAAGAGGCACTTATACGAATTTGCGGCAGACTGGATCACCTGAGAAGACCAATCGCTCAACCCAGAGCCACGAGAACAATGCCCACGCCGGACTCGGGCTCCATGTCTTCCCCGGGACCCCAACCTGCGCTGCCGACACACCCTCAGCCACCAGGCCCAATAGGTGAAGTGAACGCACAGGGGGTCAAGCCAAGTCAACATCATGGACAGCACACCACCGTTTTGCAAGATCTGTCAATGGAACTGCAATACAGCTACCGAACTCTGAGGCAATACAGCTAACTAACTTTTTGTGGCACAGCGGCATGCACAGATTAGTCGGCTCTCACTTTCAAGGGCGGTCTGCGAGATCTTGTTAGAAGCCAGCCTTCCGCCCTTCTTCATGCCGCCAGAGAAGTCCCAATTTTGCGCACACGCCATGAAAGCGATAACAGTTGACCCGATTCCAAGAAAGATACACCCAACTCACAATGAAGGACGAAGGAAAGCGAGAGCCAAGGCTATATTCGCCAAGATCATGTGCAACGATGCGAAGGTCCTCTTCGTAGATGCTGCAAAATATTGGAATCGAGGTGCCTACGCTGTCTCCGTGGTGGACGCCCATGGCTCGCTCGTCAACGCAGTCGCGGTAGTTACCAACTTCACCCACGAAGCAGAGGAAATAGCCATTGCTCTAGCCCTTCGAAGCTGCACGAGAGCCTCTGTCATTTATTCGGACCCTAGAACAGCAATAAGAACTTTTTCGGCGGCCCTAGTCTCTTCAAAGGCAGCTACCGTCGTTAACAGGTTCTTCAACCACGAGACGAAGGAGGGAATTTCCCGTCCTCACACATCAAATGGTTCCCGCCTCACATGAGAAACATTTCCAGCTTTCCTGGCAACCCATACGAGCGGGCACACCAACTGGCGCGAGGGCTCACTTTCCGCGCCAGCGGTGCGCCCCCTCTTTTAAATGCAGCCTGCAGAAACCTCGGCCACAAGGACCCACTCGTATCATATCACTAACTCACGTCTCATCAGAGAACGTCAAAATTTTCCTCCTCCTCACACAAATCTGAACAGAGCACAAGCATTCACTTACAGACCGCTGAAGACACGTACAGACATCCCACCAACGACACTACAGTGGAGAAGTCAGGATCAATTCAGACTTCTCCACTGTATGTCCGCACTGTAACAACGAATATAACGATTTCGACCACATGCTCTGGTTGTGCCCTGCCAACGTGGGTAAAAAATTTTCTGACCAGTTTTCTTGGGACTCCGCCCTTCGAAGCACAAAGCTCATCGCTCGGCTCAAGCCTGTCCAGAGGGCCCGGGCCGTCGCCGAAAGACTCTGTCTACCGGTCCCGACCTAGGCGGAGCCGCGGGACTGATTGGCGGGGCTTTTGGCACCGCTTTCTTTCTTCTCGGGACCTCAATAAAGTTCATGCTCACTCGCTCACATGGCCTAGTGGTCAGTGTTGTAAAACAAGCCTCATATAGTGATATAGTCGGGGGTCTGCCCTTATGATTGGAGCCAGCCAAAGTCTCGTAGAGATGTCGAGGAGAGTAGCCGGAGCTGTTAACAGGAACTTTTATTTACAATTTTTATACACTTAAGGTAGGGTGACTACATGATTGATGGTAACATCATGGAAGTTCTGGATTGAAGCTTGATGGGATCTTTTGGGAGCTTGTCGGGGGCGTCTCGGCGCTCTCGTTTTATGCCCTGGTCTTCCCAGTATTCTCTGCAGGGAAAGATAATGGAAGCCAGGACAGTCCAATAAAAATGACTACACCTCCGCCCCCCCCCACATGGGGAATGTGAAACATCGCGTTTTTCCGAAACCAGGAAAGAGGGAAGAGGCACGCCCAGTTCGTCCCATGGTGAGGGAGAAAACGCTGCACAATACTTAATGCGCACGACACAGTACAGCTCGAAGACGTTGGGTCTTACGCGCACAGATACATGTGTGGTCAGGGGTGCATGCAGTGTGGTGACTCATCAATAGGGCCTGCGGCGCCGGGCCGGACGGGGCTCGTGGAAATCCGTAACCATGAAGGCACTACGGAGTACGTGAGAAACGTCTCCAGAGACAGATCTCATACGCTTGGCTCAATGTCGGCGGCACCTTGACGTACCAAGCAAGCAGCCTCGACGGCCAACAGCTCTTCGAAAGTTTTAAACTAAATCTAACTACACCAGCTGTAAGCATCCATCGAAAATTCGGACACGGCGGTCCGCATTCGATACCGCGACCGTCAAATTAGCAATTGTGCACTACAACCACTGGTCCACCGTGGCGGGTAACGCGTCTTCATGCATCGGAACGAAGTCTGCATAGCACAGTTTTGTGGACACATTTGTCACGTACGCCAAACAGTTACAATCAGTTTATTTTTTTTTTTCAAAGGAGCTCCACGCTCAAGCAGGCACACTTGCGGTCTGTGCCTCCTAACAAAATATTCGAAGGAACAAAGAGAATTAATAATAAATTATTCAACGCTACTAAAATATTCTTTCTCAACTCCGTTACCGTAAACATCGTAAGTAGAGATTAAATATTGGAAATCAGTCTTAACCCTGCCTTTTCCCCCTCTTTTTTTGTTTGAAGCGCCGACAAGAAGGGCTGCTAAGTTCATGTGAACTCGCAGATGTCACACTCAATTTTCGTTTCACGGTTTTTCTGTTCACTTAATATTCTTGACAGTTTCCACCAAGCTTACTCTTTGGCTCTTATAGGGTTCTTCTTTATTATATATATATTTGGTTCCTTACACGGTTCCTTTTTTAACGATAATGTAATTAAATATAGCACTAATCAGGCGTTGCCAAAAATCAATTAAGTCGCGGTGAAGTACTACGAGAACATTAAGGCACCGTCATCACCTTTAACCACCTCACTCCCCTTTTTTTATTTTGTTTTTGTCTTCGTGCTACCTCGACCGTAAAGGTAAGTCTTAAGCAGTAAAATATCTTTTAAACCTTAAAAGCCACTTTTCTTGTGCTGTCGAAATGAAAGAGCGTGATTAATCAGCATCGTTTTTTTTATTTATAATGCTTATATAACAGCGGCTAACTCTTCACCTCCTTCAACAAGAACGGTAAAACAACAATAAAACGTTGTTAACGACATCGCTTGCTAGACTCTAATTACCATAAACGATTTTTCTAGCGTAACGGTGCTTCCAGCGTGAGTGGCTTCATTACAAAATCTGTTGCATAGACTCTGTCTTTGCGACTTTTATTTCTTTTTTTTCTTTTTTCCCTTCTTAGTATTTTTTTCGGAAGGGGGGGGGGGGGGTTTAGGAGGCTTTGCTATCCTAAGATCATTTAAAATTCGTTCTATCTCATTAAACGACTCATTATGACTTGATGCGCTTCAAGCTTAAATCCAGTTTTGTTCTTCTAAAGACTAAAACACATACTTCATGGGAAAAAAGGGTGGCACATTTTATCGTGAATGTTCAGGCTATAGCAGATTAAGCCTGCGTAATTACGGAAAATACAGTTGATTGTAGATACTGATTTATTTTAAACAACAGGCTATTTTTTGCGCAATGAAGAGAACTATCTCCAGCTAAACGTATATAAGTCAATTGCGATTTTAAATATTGCCTTCTAATGGAAAGAACATAGGTTAACAACACTGATTCAAAAAGATTGCGAAGTTTTGTAGGCCACACAAGCCTCAAAACAGCAACACTGAAAGACAAATGATATGTGGGGTTTAACGTCCCAAAACCACCATATGATTAAGAGAGACGCCATAGTAGAGGGCTCCGGAAATTTAGACCACCTGGGGTTCTTTAACGTGCACCCAAATCTGAGCACAACACTGAAAGACTAATCTCATTGCTTCTAGGTTAATTGTTTCTAGCCCTTAGCTGGGAGATGAGGGTTGTTTCTAAATCGCTTCAAGGTAGTTTCTAGGCTTTAGATAGGTGATGCTATAGGTCGCTTCTACGCCGATTCCCAGCGCAGAGAGGTTTGAGTTTAAACCACACGCAGTCACAGACACGACGCGGATGTCCTAACTCCTCAGACAAACTCGCCCTTAAACCAAGCGTTCGCACCCCAGTTTAACCGGTAGCATTGGTCAGTGGGATCATTAGCTGAGCGATTTACGCACCCTACACGCCAAGTGTTTGACTTAAAACAGCACAAAAACAAAATTTGGCATCTTTTTTTTTTGTATAGTAACAGGTAGCTAACGACCCACTTATCGCGGTTAAAAAGCTCGTCTGCTCCAGCGCGCGACCGGTAAATTATTTGGAGACAGCTTTATAGCGCTCAGTCGCAGTTTTGGTTGCAGAGAACGCCATATAGATAACACGCCATATCGATATAGATAACAACATACAGATAACCACGTGGGCACACAAAATCGCACGCACATTAGCCCCACACGGTGACAACACTGTTGAACGAAGGATTCCTGGGTGCATATAATCTTCTCTCGGGTGTTGTAAATATGCGCGGCCTCCCATAAATACACTGATCAGGGCAATCGCTTTCTACCAAATCCTGCACGGCGAGTGAGTGATCGATGCGGCTACAAGTTCGAGAGAAACGTGCAGTTATTGCAGGCGCTCGAAAGCATATATCCTCGGTTCCATAATCTTCATTTGTACATTTGACCCCCACACCGTGTCGTCACCAAGCGCAGCGACCGGGTTATGGATACGAACGACACACGAGCCTCCGCAGACCGACCGACATAAAAGCGCAATAGAATATACGCCCATCTTCACTGTTATCGTTGCAGCACAGGCTTCGCGAGAAGTGACGTCAGGCGAGCTGTATACTTCGAAGCAGGGGACGCCTGTATGGGTTTACGACCTACATGGAGAACCGCAGAACTCATATTTACGTTTATAAGGTGGCTTACCGGTTCGAAATGCTTATAGACCCGCCTGATATACAGCACCAATCTTCATCGCATTCTCGTCAATCCTTAATCCCATGACGCAACATGCACGGCTGCAGTCTGCTTTCATCAGCAGGAAATTTCTTTTGTTGTTTTGTTGTTTTGATGAATCCACAATCCGGGCTTCAGTTAGTTGTCGAGTCCTGCTTGAAGAAACTACGGAATTCGTATCCGCGCTATACCAAGCATATATATATATATATATATATATATATATATATATATATATATATATATATATATATATATATATATATATATGCGATCGCGAAGATACCGCACCCTAACGTCTAATTTATAAGGTCATTTATAATAAAAGACAGACTTGACCACCTGAGCGACCCTTTTCAGGTGGTCTATCACATCATAATCATCATCCATTAATTTATTCATTCATTCTTCCCTTATAGGCCCTGGAGTGGGGAGGTAGGTCACATATATAAAAGGACTGCAAGACATATGCTAGCAATATCGGTCGTGCAACGTACTTGGACTCTCATGTGAACACGGGGGATACAAACACAAGAAACTGGATAGGTCCAGCTTTGAGCCTCGGGCTCAAACTCCTGAACCCCTTCTGTGCGTTTGACGTTCTGGCAGCACTGGCAGTGCACACTGGATACTGATACGCCGCTTAGACGTACACGATCCTTGAGAAATTTACGCTTACCTTCCCCACGATGCCCGCTGCACGATTCTCCGCGTTAAGCGACTGTGTTGTAGCGACGTGCAGCGATATGTTTGTGCAGACCTCCTTAGCACAAGCGCCAGCTTATATTTTGGTATATTTTATTGCGATAGCAATTATATGTACACTGTCAGCTGGATTTTGCCCCCAGCGTCGGCGTCGACGTCGGTATCACCATCATTCACCTTATATTTATGCGTATTTATACATATAAAAACGCAAGAAAGAAAAATATTCCAGAGAAATCACAGCATATCCACGGAGTGCATGATGATGAGTGGGGCGAAGCGTCCGTCCGTTCGTTCTTGCTTACATCCGTCCGTGCGTACATCAGTCCATCTGTCTGTGCGTCCATCCGTCCGTCTGTCCGTGCGTCTGTCCGTGCATCTGTTTGTCTGTCTGTCCGTCCATTTTTCCGTCCATATAGTGAACAGTCCAAGTACCACCCTCTCGCGTCTTTTCATCATATATTCAGCATATAAGTACCGCACCCGCGGACATTCCAAGAACTAAACGAGAGGTGGCACTCGCACACTTTTTTACGGCCTGTTCTGCGGGTCTACTTCTCAGCTTCCATCCTCTCTAGTTCATAGCTATATACTAGTTCACTATATTCATGACACTGCAACCCAACCCTCGCTAAACCTAGCAAAAAGCAAAGAGGTTACTGTTAAAAGCTGCCACTCTAGCGTCGCCAGCGCGAAGTCGGCGACGGGAATTACAGCAGGTTGGTTCGTTCCGTACGCAAGCAGAGACAGTGAAGAGAGCAGAGACGTGAAACTTTACTCTAGTGATATTGCAGCACATGGGATCTAATACAACACTTCAATACAACTAACAAAATACATAAACACTTGATACAAATAAAAATACATATAAAAACAATAAATCAGATTACGCGAGAGAACTAATAAAAACTACACAAACTAACAGCAATAGAACTACGGAGGAGAAAGTTCGAAGATATAAACAGGTGAAGGCATACGTGTGATGACCGGCAGCGTTGCGTCCCCGACGATCGGATGCGAGAAGTCGAAGAGAGTTCTGGCACGACTGCGATGTCGGCAGTGTTGCAACGCTGGTGGCTCCGGGAGGCTAGTGCTTGCAGGTGACCACGGGCAGGTTGAGCTAACTCGAGGCGAAGATGTCTACGTTTCAGACGTTAATATCGCGTCACAACTAGACGAACGGCTAAGTTTAGGAGGCCAGCCGATACAGAGCCACACTAAACAGTTCTAGAAGAGATACTTGTTGATCTGTTTCTAAACCATGTTGGTCAGCGACTAGACTGCCTAGCAGGGCGAAATCCTGCGCTTAAATCCCCCTCGTGTCCCCTCGCTCTCTTCTTTGGGGACAAGAGACCTCTACATGGGTCCAATCATGCGCGTTTCGTTGTTGGAAACTCCGCTCCAAAAATATATTGACCCCACCCCTTTTTAATTAGGAGAGGGCCCTCAACTAACGAGAGTGACAACCTGTTGGGGTGCTATCATACGGCTTGGCCACCAGAAGTTTTCCCGTGGGAACTCAGACTGTTTGGCTCTCAGCCGGTGCGTCCCGTAGTCTAAACCTAGTTCGGGGTACATCGCGGCCTTCCACGACCCTGCAGACGCCGCCGTAGGTACAAAGGATCAAACGTCGTCGCCGACGTTCGAAGAAGAACACCCCATTCTGCACTTCCCGGTTCTCTTTCATGCGCCCGCAGTTCCCGCCGGTCAGCGGGGTAGTACGGCGCCCGTTAATTGCCGTGACGCCGGGTCGCAAAAATGGCAGTCCGTGACAGTTACGCTCAGCGAGTTTAACGTGGCGACCCTTACTGGTCACATTGTGCTCAAAGTGCGTGCTTCTGATACTAGTTTCTTTTTTTTAAGTAAGCACCAAATTGAAAGTATGTTTTATTGGGGTTGAGCCACCAATACTGCTCTATGTAAGTTATTTCATCAGAAACAACTATTTTTTATTTATGATTAACGTTTGTGCGTTTCGTCCTCAATTGAAAAGGGTGCGCACGTGCCGCTCCTCTAGTCCGGCCGTGGAGGTGGCTACCTACTACTACGACGACGACTACATGCATCGCAGACGCACGGCCCACGGCATAGGGAGCTTCGCCCCCAAAAGACTCCGGCACGCGGAATCGAACGTCCGCGGCTTCCCGCTTGTGAGTGTGAGGCCTTTGCCACTGAGCCACGAAGGAGCACCTCCTTCAAGGTTGAAACGGCAAGGTATTTATATGTATCACTTACTGCTGGCGACGCCCATCTCGGTGGAACTATTCGGTTTTCAGGATTACCAACGAGATTGCGCAATGAGCGCGCGTCGCCAGATCATCAGGACGCGGCGGCCCACGCTGTCATCTCCTAATGCCCCTTGATAATCTCCTACGCGTATTTTGCCCCGCGCAGAGGAGGGTGAGGGTGGACGCTCACGCTTCCACGCGCTTATCTCGCGGTTGGGAGAACCATACGCTTTCGGCTTTCACCGGAACAATTCTGTTGTAGTGACCGGGCGCACAAAGGCCACTGCACTTGCTGCACAGTCTCCATTTTCAAAACGGGTCTGCTTTACAGACACAGCGAAGTAACAACTGAGACGCTTATTAGCGTTCATCTGTACCTGTGGGTACGTTTCGTGCGTCATTTGTGCGTGAGAAACGCGGGGCACGTTTCGATCTACTTGCAATTGTTCGCATGATATCGCAATTTGTTGCTATTTTGCTGACTGATTGCTTCGCCGTTGTGACTAATATTGTGAAGTTTCTAAATCATTCATAATATATATATATATATATATATATATATATATATATATATATATATATATATATATATATATATATATATACAGTCACTTGACTATGGGACCTCCTTCTGTATACTAAATTCCTGTCGCTTGTACCGAATTTTATTAATAAAAAATTTCTGATTTGATTTGATCAAATTCTTTGAACGTCAGTCACGCTGGACCCGACGTATTGTATGCAAGAAAGAGACGACGAAACTTTCACGGAAGCATCTTTACTAAACGTTTTCAGCTGGTGGACCAGCTTTCGTCAGACGAAGGCTGGTCCATCAGCTGAAAACCTTTAGTAAAGACGCTTCCGTGAAAGTTTCGTCGTCTCTTTCTTGCATATATATATATATATATATATATATATATATATATATATATATATATATATATATATATATATATATATATATATATATATAGGCTCAGGCTCTATTTGCCTGTCGGTCGATCCTGTCTGTCTGTTTGTCTCAACACAGCAGCGTCTTATGTCTACACTATACCGACCCACAACGAAACACCTGGAGACATACCGCCCTAATTTTTCGGGCCACCGAGCACCCCGCTGCCACTGCGCCATCAACGATAACAAAATTACGAAAGTAAGTCGCCACGCAGACACATTACGAGACACCATCTGGCCGTAGAAAGAAAAGGCCACGAAAGACCTAACCCAGTCAGTCCAAAAGCACTATAGCCTAACATTTCACGAAAAGCGGAAGAGCCAGCGCACGGTGGATCTATCGGAGTGCAGGGCGAAAATGCGGGTAGTCGTCTTACTTTGAAATCGGAGCACGCACAGAGCGAAAATGGGCCCTCTCTCCCGACATCGGTGGTCGAAGAGAGCAGTGAAGTGGGCAACGCAAATTGCCTCCTTAACGCCCGGCGCCTCCCAGCGACGCTCGTTTCCGAAGAGGACCAGAAGCTAAAAAAAAAAAAAGCGACCTAATTCGGAAACAATAAGGGAAAAAAATCCGAGCGCGAAAAACAAGAGCCCCTAATTTCCCGCGGGTCGCATTAAGAAAGCCACCGGCAACTACCAATGTCGTTACTGCGTTTTTATATATTCTTGCTCTTCGTTTCACCAAATGAACTCTTTTTTTCTTTTTTCGCGTCGTATACACACACAGCAAAATGAGTAAGTCTGCCTCTGACAATAATAGCGTGCGCATGCGCGTAACCCTGAAGTTTTCTGCGGTCGTTAGGGCTTCCCCATAGTTTTCGTGCTGTACTCATCGGAAAAAGACGAAAGGAAGTAAAAAACTGAAAAAAAATTACCGCAGCCTGCGTAGGTTTCGCAATTCTGTGCCTACAGCCGAGCTAATGAGCACCTATACGCAGTCCTGACTTGGGCGGCCAGCTTTTTTGCCCCCACACCACTCTATTTACCACCCTTTTCTGTATTATACTATATACATGACTATCAGGGGTCACCCATTTTAGCCTCTCGGGTTTACAATCTCTACAGAGTGCTTGGGCAGACAATGAGCGCGTGCGGCTTGACGTTGATAATAATATACTACAACACTAGACACAATAACTTGTGGTTGGGCTAAACGGTAATTCATCATATTGTACGTAATTTAGCACAATTAACTCCATAATCCCTGTAGAAAACATTCTCACATTCGCACACGTTTTCTCTTTAGAAACTCACACCGCAGATGAGCGTCATACGTGCGTGTTACTCTATATAGTAACACACACGCACACACACACACACACACACACACACACACACACACACACACACACACACACACGACACTCATGTGTGGTTAAAGGTGAACCACATAGCAACGCAATGTTATCTATACTATGTACAGGCTATATAGAGCACTGCACGCATTCGGGCGTATACCCGAAAACGTGGGCCCGGCCCGAGTCCAAGTAGTCGTTACGACGTGCGCGGAGTGGGCCCGGGTGTGAAGCTTTGGGCTTGGGGTTGCGCCCGGATTCGAGGTGGCGGGCTCCGGTAGGGCCAGGCCCTGTTTCTGCTCAGTTCGCAGGATCGTTTCACATACATTGCGCATACATATATATCCCGCACATTTTATCGTGACAAAACGCCGTTTTTATGCGCTCAACTGTTTGGACAAGTGCATTGTCGGCAAACTCTTTGGACAACCTCTCTGACTTCGCTTGTGTAAATTCGCAGTCAGTGGCACTGCAAACATCTGCGCGAGTCTCGTAAACATCGATTGCTCTCTGCGTGCCATCGTTTAATTCCAGCACACATTTAAAGCACGTAAAACGTCGCAAAATCTATTCCACGAACTTCGTTCGGCTTTCCGCCTAAGTCAAACTGAGGTGCGCACTTTTCAGCTGACCTCGAAGCGTTTCGCGAGTGAACATAAACCTACCGGCGTCAGGCGCAGACCGCCAGATCGATTCAAAACAGCTGCGCCATTCCCGAAGTGGCTAGGAAAACCTCGGAGCGTGAGCACGTTCCTTCCAGATTTGCTATGAAAATTGTTCCAATCAAACGAGAGCAAATGAAAAAAAAAAACATTCCAAGCGAAATCATTCTCGCCTACGCGAACGGCATATAGCTGGGCATCATACTCATGCGAGGCTTGTTGTGAGTGACAGATTTCGGTGGCGGCGGCGACAAGAGAAAAGAAATGGTAGAGAAAGAAAGGCAGCGATGTGAGCCAGTCAAAGAAAGCCGGTTTTTCACCCTGCACGTGAGAACGGGAAAGTGGAGGTAAGAGAAGGATTGGAAAGAGTGGAGAGAGAGAGAAAGATAGCGGCGGCGACAATGTGTGCGATAAACCCGCCAATTGAGACACTGCAAAGACGCCGCCAGAATCGAATGGCGTCGTGTATATGCACGTGTATGCGCCTTTTCGCAACGAATGATGCTATCTCGATGGCGGGCTTGTCGGCGATAGGCCGTTACTAATGTGTCAATCTGGTCTTTCACCGAGGTCAACTGTCAGTTCATGATGTCATATTTCAGAGAGGATAATTGCACGATCCGACGAGAAAGAAAGAAAGAAAGAAAAAAAAGAAAGGGAGAGAAAAAGAAAGGAAAAACGAAATACAAAAAGAAAGAAAGAGAAAAAGAAAGAAAGAAATATAGGCGAGGCACACACACGCCTAGATTCGCTTTGCACTTTCCCTATTAGGGAAAAATTCAACACTTTTTTTAATTTTCCTTCGATTCACGAGACCAAGCGCTCTATGTAAATGAAAGCAAGCCTCTCTGCACCTACACTATATATACAATGAAATATTACGTTCTTCGCTAATTTCGTTTCTTTTTACTTTTTAATTACGCGCTTCCATCGCATTGTTTCATTCCTGTATTTTTTGTTATTTCATTCGTCCTCAACTTGCTTGCCTGCACAGCAATGGTGCCTTCCTAGGCACTCCCTCTTGGTCTTGCAGAGCACGCAGTCTTGCCAGTCCCCTTGCCACGTACACACAAAAGCCGCAAAGAGACCGTCACCCGGAAAAGTTCAGCCACGCTATAGGCTCTGTGCAACGACCACCACGAATGGTCGGGCGAAGCTCTTTTGTGTTTCCGGCGGGCAAAAAGGTAAGATATAGCGTCGGCAGTCCGAGAGGACTCGTATACCGTGACAACGCAAGCAAGGCACGTACGATACGTGCGAGAGAAGTAAATGCGCGGACGACCGACCCCTTGTCACCACCCTCACGCAATAAAAGAAAGGAACGGCTTCGTACGTCCCGATTTCCAATTTCCGCGCTGCAACAGCGAAGCGTTGTGAGAACCGTCGAGACAACACGCAGAGGCCAGATATTGAGACTATGGCATATGGTTTTTGCCGCGACTAATTTCGATGTTGACGATTATAACTGGAGTGCTTCGTTCAAATGTGGTGTGTCTATATAGAAACAGTCGCACGGGCCTCCTCCATCTAGCCAGGGTCAAACCACTTCTGGCCCAGTATAATTAAAGGGACACAAAATTTAAAAGAAAATTATCCTGCCGTCATATATTGATTGGTTGATATGTGGGGTTTAACGTCCCAAAACCACCATATGATTATGAGGGACGCCGTAGTGTAGGACTCCGGAAATTTCGATCACCTGGGCTTCTTTAGCGTGTGCCCAAATCTCTGCACACGGGCCTACAGCGTTTTCACCTCCATCGATATGCTTATATCGTTATTTGTAGCAATCAAATGAAAAGGGGTAATCATCGCCAAGTAGCAATGACAACAACTTCTTCATTATTGTCTATTTCAATAAAAAAGAGAGAGAGAGAGAGACGCATGCTTGGGCGACGCGGGATGGTAATACACATGAACGCTGCGTTCGTGTTGCTAGTTCGCGATGACTAAAGCTTCAAATAATCACATTCGCGCTCACGACTCGACGACCAGTCATCCGAATCGGCCCAATGAAAACGCAGGATTTCCACAAGAACGCACTGCACGAACAAACAAGGCAAGTGACGTCCTTGCTAAGCAGCCAGGCGTTCCCGCCAGATGGTACCACTTAAAGCCCCTTTTAAACACGAGGATTGCAAGACGCCACCTTACGGATCTCTACACAACTGAACCAAAAATCACTTCAAATAGACACTTTCACTGTTCAAAAACACAACTCCTTGATGACATCCAATTTTGTCCACCGATGCGCCAAAATAGCTTCGGTGGGCAAGAGGAGCTTTAGAAAATAGCCCGCTGATTATCTAGACTTTCTTCCCGATATTTCGCGAAATATATTAAAAAAACGTTCTTTTGAGTTAAATAAAAATCAGAAGATATTTCCTTGAACATTACACACGTTTCTTTTATCTAACAAACTAAAGAGACAAGTTTCTTACATTTAAAAGGAACTTGCAAACGTGCTTTCAGTTTCGACGTCAGAAGCTGGTAAATGAGGTGACCGGAAGTTTTCTGGGGTACAAGGCTTGTAATCTTGAAACCGCCTATTATTCCCGTCGTGAGGCACCGCATGAATGGCTCTCTTCCCCATGACTGCGAAGCACACACGAAGGCTAGGCAATGCGAGAGAGCAGGAGAGGGCTAGAGGAGAGGGTGGGGATCAACATCTGGATCGGGCACATCTGGCTGGCATTGATGAAATAGATGAGATGATGCGCGAACACTCTAGATTATTCCAGAGCTTGCGCGACGACCAGTGATAAGGCTGCAATATTCGACGACACATGTACAAATGCAAACGCGATTCACCGAGTGTCAGTATATAGATCGACGGCCGACGCTCCGTTCGCCGCTATCAGTGCCGGTGGCATCACTGTTATATTTATTTTCGTTTACAGGACACAAGTTCAGCCCAATAAACATTTTCATTTTCAACAGATCGTTTCTGTCTTCGTCAGCGACACGACCCCGTGACAACACATACACACATAACTGAACCAGCCATCTTTCTCTACCATCAGCATAGTCAGGATGGATATTTGTACTTCATGACTAAGTAAAGCTTTGAGCGTAAATAAACGACGCGGAACCGAGCAATAGAAACACGCACCCATTATTAGCCCCCAATCCACAGCAGTCATGAAGCATCACCTGTAACGCCAAACCACGTTTCGGCCATGTCCTTCAATATCGCGCATATCTTCTTATTCTCAGTGCACGGCGCTGATATGAATGTTTATACAATCGTCGGGCGTTCCTGCACGCACCGCTATTCGTGCGAACGGAACTTCCTCTAGGCGCGCAAGCTGTATTATCGATTGGTCCGGAAGTCTCACCACGGAAGTGGAAAAAGAGGAAGCGCCAGGAGCCGGAACAGAGATTGCTGAGCAGCGCGCAAAAGGAAAGACGAGAAAGAAACCCAGAGAAGCAGCGGACAGAGGTGAGAAAGCTCAAAAACTAAACCTGCCAAAGGGAGAAGTTGTGTTCCGTTCACCGAGCCGTGCACGGCATGTATAGTGGCCGCACCGGAACAAGAACATTCGCAAACTTGATGGCGAAGCTGGCACATGTGCTTAGGTTCGGGGAAAAGAAAAAAGGGCCTCTAGGAAAAAAAGGGAAGGAAGCAGGGTTCTACGTGAGATGTGAGCTAAACCAAGTAAAAAGGACTGTGAAGTTCTGTCTCTTACAATATCTATCTATCTATCTATCTATCTATCTATCTATCTATCTATCTATCTATCTATCTATCTATCTATCTATCTATCTATCTATCTATCTATCTATCTATCTATCTATCTATCTATCTGTCTGTCTGTCTGTCTATCTATCTATCTATCTATCTATCTATCTATCTGTCTGTCTGTCTGTCTGTCTATCTATCTATCTATCTATCTATCTGTCTGTCTGTCTGTCTGTCTGTCTGTCTGTCTGTCTGTCTGTCTATCTGTCTATCTGTCTGTCTGTCTATCTGTCTGTCTGTCTGTCTGTCTGTCTGTCCGTCCGTCCGTCCGTCCGTCCGTCCATCTATCTATCTATCTATCTATCTATCTATCTATCTATCTATCTATCTATCTATCTATCTATCTATCTATCTATCTATCTATCTATCTTATTCCATGTGCTGCTCCTCCTATAACTGCCTATTTCCGGGATTGCTTTCGATAAATCCATAGGTAGAGGCAACCGAACCAGCTACCCAGATGATACAACATGACCACACCCTGCCAGCTGGTTACCATCACTACCGAGAAAACCAGTTCGGTGTCGTGTGTATTTTCATCTTTTTTTTTTTCGTGCGGCGTTCAAATCGGTCTAGCATGTGCAGTTACTCACGCATTCATGGAATGCAAACAAAACAAAAGTAATATCGCCAAAGACAAAAATCAAAGTCCAGCGGAATCTACAAAAACGGAATGGCCTCCGAGACTGCACTTGCGCTCGGCAGTAATCCCGGAGGCCAAGCACGTAGGCGTTGACGTAACGTCCAGGAATCTACAATGGTCGGGGCGGTTTCGTAAAAAAAACGTGGCTGTAATAAAGTTTGCTTCCTCCTCCTGTCATTTAGCTGAGCTTCGTTATTCTTTTTATGGTTACTCTTTATTTTATTGATTTCATGCGTGGTTCCTACCCAAACCTCATGTCCAGTCCGCCATGGTGTGTCAGGGATTACGTTACTCGGCTTCCGGCCCGAACGTTGCGGATTCTATGGCGATCGCGGGGGTCGCATTTGGGTGGAGGAGAAATGGCAGACACCCGTGTACTCTTCGATGTCAATGCAGGTTAACGAACAAACCGAGTGTTGTTGTTGTTGTTGTTGTTGTTGCTGTTGTTGTTGTTGCTGTTGTTGTAGTTGTTGTTGTTGTTGTTCCTTTAGGGCCCACGCATCATCTGGCACCAAGATAAGTGCGATTGTGCTACAGCCAACGTTATCATGATGGTTATCATTGCTTGATATGTGGGGTTCAACGTCCCAAAACCACCAAATGATTATGAGAGACGCCGTAGTGGAGGGCTCCGGAAATTTCGACCAACCTGGGGTTCTTTAACGTGCACCCGAATCTGAGCACATGGGCCTACAACATTTCCGCTTCCATCGGAAATGCAGCCGCCGCAGCCGGGATTCGAACCCGCGACCTGCGGCTCAGCAGCCGAGTACCTTAGCCACTATAGACCACTGCGGCAGTGCATCATGATGGTTATCAGAAATCATGTCTGAGCCTGATACACGGACCTTTGCATTATTTTCCCATTTTTCGTGCTTGATCATAGCTTCTGCTGCGCATAGGCCACGTTGTCAAATAGATCAGCGAATCGCGAACGGCACAAAGGAACCAATCGAGGAACTCGTCGGATAATACCGTTCTGTTTTTTTGCAGAAAAACAAAGCGTTCAAGTGTGGTGATGGCATTCGTGCAGATATGATACCTAAAAAAAAATATGTTGAAAAACTTCGCAGTGTGGTGCTTGTAAAGAACAAAACACTTAGTTGACGCCACCTTGTATAAGTGGCTCCTTTGGAAAGTGGTCGATGCTTGTCTGGAAAAAAAAAACTGACTTCCGGTATCAACTGCTTCTTAGCCAGCCTGTACAAAGGCGACATACGGCCAATCTAAATAAACAATAAAGTATATAATAAATCCGAACTGGGCTAATTCCCTTCATCAATCTATCATGTAGCTTTCTTCACTGATCGTAGGGTAATTAGCCCGTTTGTTTCCTCCGATCACACGAAACAAAACACGACAGCGTGATAACCTTGTTCGCCGCGATTTCATCACTACTTTCACGGAGTCGGGCCAACTCACTCCCTCGAATGTTTTGGTTGTGCATTACAAGACCGTACTATCCCGGCTGCGGCGGCTGCATTTCCGATGGAGGCGGAAATGTTGTAGTCCCGTGTGCTCAGAGTTGGGTGCACGTTAAAGAACCACAGGTGGTCGAAATTTCGGAGCCCTCCACTACGGCGTCTCTCATAATCATATGGTGGTTTTGGGACGTTAAACCCCACATATCAATCATTACAAGACCGTACTACACGGCTACCGAGCTTCTCAAACTAAAATCATGATTTTGTGTCGCGTACTAAGCAAGAGGCGCCAAACAGCCGCAACACTAATGCTTTATTAATACTTCACCACGCTCATTAATTAATTAATGTAATTACGTTATCACACATAGTGTTTTTAAGGCACGAAATCCAGTGCTGGCTCAATGGCGTCGATGAAATTACGTAGAAAGCTTAATATTACAGTTCATTTGTAAGGTAAGCACTTTTTTTACTATACAAAAGGAACTGTAATAAGACACACTCACAGACAAAAAATAAAAACCAACGGCTTATTAACTAATTTGCAACATTCATTATCACCTGTTTACCCCGTGTGTGCTGTGTATTAAAAATGCAGAAGAAAACAAAAGTATGCACTCAATAAATTATCTGCTATGGCAATTTAGGAGCTCGAAAAATACTTTTCACGGACAGATTCATTACTGAACAACCTAAAAAATTCACACGGGAGCATAAGAGGTTATTCGGCTAATGAAGCAAGACAGCAAGACAAAGTACGCTCAAACAATACACGGCTAAGTGAGAAATTTCTTATTGACACAAAAAAATAAATGAAATGCCATCACCACGGCTGGGGCACATGTGATGAAAACACTTTTAAAAATACGTAACTCAGACTCGACTTGGCTGACAAATGAGCTCACGTCTTGAAACAATAAAGCAGAATCAGTGGGGGCCTATCTGTAGTCCAGTACAAGTCAAAGCAGTTAATTTACGGACATTGCTTGTGTATAGCTAAGGCTCCACGTTTTCGGGTAGATCAAAAAAAAAAACGATAAGCACTCGCCGGTAAAACTTCTTACAATTCGGATTTATCAAACAAATCCCGAGTTCAAAATGCTATAGTTTCTACGTTTAGAGAGCGCTTTCGACGCTTGCAATCGCGACTCGACATCAGCGCACCTTCATCAGCGGCCGTAACCACGTAAATTATGCTTGCATGTGTTACAACAAGCACTAAGGTTGCAAAACGACAAACGTTAGTGTTTTTAAAGTATTTGTGCTTGTATGTATCTCTCTGTGCGCGTCCAAACCTTACAGCCACCTAAAATACACTTAGTGCGTTCACATGTACTTGCGTTCAGATATAATTTCATTTGAAGTCTCGGAGTACTACATCCGGTCCCGAAATAACTGCTTCAAATATTCCTTTTTTCCTCGTACAGTAACTCAGTGGAATGGATTAACTAATAACCAAGTGATGGAGCCGTCCTTAAAGTTGTTTGCAGCAAATTTGACCTGATTGTTCACATCATGCTGTTCTATTTTTTGTTTGTTTGGTTTATGCAATCTTGAGTGCCAACATTGTGAAAATTATATCTGTACCCACCCTGCTAAAATCTCTGTAATAGGGATTGCGGTATGAATAAACATAAACAAACAATAATATTATTTAATAATAATAATAATAATATATCCACGTGCCCAAAAGGCCAGAGGGCATTACATGGAGGGGGGGAGGTAGTAGCATAAAGTCATAAAACTAACATTAACAAAGTAAGAAAAGCTTTTAAAAAAGGATAACATTGTATCAATATATAAAAATCAGAGAAAAGCAATTATAAGGACAAACTGCACTTAAAAGGAAACATAGCACAAGAACAAACGAGGCTGCCGATTTCTCTCCTGAACAAAGATCAAGCGATCGTGTTGTACGGCGGGATAGATAAGGCACTACTTATTACATGCACATCTGAGGCAGCTTTACGAAGTCACTCAAGCACCTACATGAATCTTTAATTTGTGAGTGAATTCTTCGTAGTTCTTAATGCAAACAATATTGTTAGGCAGGTGATTCTATTGGTTAACTGCAAAAAGCAATGGTAAATATAAGAACAGGTTTGTTCGGGCGGTAAATGTGTTAACTTGAATTCGCGGTCCAGACGAGCGATTATTCGATGGGCAGGTTTAAAAAGTGCAGAAAGTCACGAATCGTTATAATAATAATAATAATAATAATAATAGCTTTATTTTTCATCAAGGTGATGAGGAAGGCTGGTAGAAGAAGCTGACAAGCAGCTTGATTAGCGGTGGCTCCCCACAAATGTACACTAAGGCGAGTTTCAAGAAACGGCCACTACCACCTCATTAACAGGGTAAATGAAAAGGAAGTGTGAAAAAAGTGAAATGGTGAAAATATAGGATATTCAGCAAGAATGCGCCACATTTTACTTAAAAATTAAATTATTTACAAGAGGTTACAACAACTTATATTGCAAAGTGAGCCACCGAATTGCGGAGAATAGAAGATTTAGGAGAAATAAACTCCCACAGACGTTAAATTTGCACACAATAAAAATTATAAACTCCGAGAAACACCCCCAATTCCAGAAAAAATAAACTTCGAAAACACGGAGCCCAACGTATGGCTTAGATACAGTAAATGACGCATAAATAATGCATATTTAAACGAACGGGTACTGTCGATAAATAATGAGAAACTCACCAATTCAGTTGATGACGGCACCTAGTGCGATGAGATTGCCAAAAAAAGAAAAAGATATCAAGATCGGTAATTAGTAATGCGCACGAACTAAACAGATCACAGTAGAATGTCAGAGCCTCAAATATTACTGCACGAGTGCGTCTTGTAGTAATAAAAAAAAAACATGCAATTACAAGCGGAAACAATTACGCATCTTAGTATAGCTAGCAGGGAGTTGAAATTAGTAAAATTTACTTTCGCGAGCACAGCGTTTCTGCGACTGCTGTATGCTCCAAAAGCACGCACCTAATATTTTTTTTAATCAACATGACATAATGACGAGCATGCTGTAAAAGCAGAGCGCATGAGTGATCAGAAAGTTGTAAACAAGCACGCTGAACGGCACTTTTGAAACGGCGCCGCACATATTTCACGCCACAACAGTAAATCAAATTACGAGAGATCAATTCCAATACCCCAACGGCTTGTATCATCACATGCCTTCTACGATTTCCGTTCGGTGAGAGTGGGCAACTACACAGTGCACACAACAAACGATCTTCCGAATGCATCGGCACATGGTAGACTGGGTAAAATACGCCGTAATAACCACCTCTGAAGCAAGCTTGTTACCACAAACCCAGTTCAAAGTTAGCGCCGTTGAGCAATGCTATCAGCGCACCCCTCCTTTCATGCATTCATCTTCGGCAGCTCACTCCTCACGTAAATTTGCTGCACCCATACCGCACGCTCACCCTTCGGCAGATACCATCACAAAACGACGCACTTCCGCAAGAACGCAACGACTTGGAAGGTCTCCCAGCATACCTTCTAATCCTCGAAGTCGCCGAAAGCAGAAAGTAAGCCTCGGAAGAAGAAGAAGCACACACAAACACGAAGAGCTCGCACTTTTTGTCCGCGAAACTTGCACCAGCAAAGCTTACAAGAGCGGCGCCATTTTGGGAAAGCGGCTGCTGTAATGTTTACATTTTTTTGTCCTCCGCGGTGGTAGCGCCGCCTGGCCGCCGGCCACCCGTAAAAATTTGGTTTCGGTTCCTCTTTCGCGTCGCTTTGGTAGTGTTCTGTGGGTTCTCCCTTTGCAACTCGTTTGCGCACGTACGCATAATTAGATTAGCACTTTCAATTTAGATTATGCTTCTCCATAAAAAAGGACGATATGTTCTGAATGCAATCTGCAAGTAAATATGGCGTGAAAAATTATACTTTAGGAAAGGAAAGCGTTTTGCTTTTTTGCACTACGGTAACAAGTTTTCCTATTGCAACTGTCCCTTGCTTCAATGCTTTTCTTTTTCCTTCTTTTAAATGTGAAGCGTTTTAGTGGACTCATATCTATCTATCTATCTATCTATCTATCTATCTATCTATCTATCTATCTATCTATCTATCTATCTATCTATCTATCTATCTATCTATCTGTCTGTCTGTCTGTCTGTCTGTCTGTCTGTCTGTCTGTCTGTCTGACTGTCTGTCTGTCTGTCTGTCTGTCTGTCTGTCTGTCTGTCTGTCTGTCTGTCTGTCTATCTATCTATCAATCTGTCTGTCTATTTGTCTGTATGTCTATCTATCTATCAATCTGTGGGTCTATCTATCTATCTATCTATCTATCTAGTTATCTATCTATCTATCTATACAGCCCTTTATGACTTTATGCTCTCGAGGTAGTATTATTTATGGGAATCAACCAAAATTGGTATGGTATTACAAGACTGCATGATGATCAGGAGCGACTAGTGCAATCGTGAAAATCGTGGCTAGCTTGTCATCAAAAGTATGGTTTACACGACTTGGCCATTGTGTATTTGTGGCCGCTTCCTTAACTTGACTTATCCAAAACTTGGTATGATGAGATAGTTTTACATCACCAGCATAGTGACAGATGGTAATATGAAAATCAAGCATGTCATGTGCAACGTGATTTGCACGCCATGTTCACGGTGCGATGACGGCTGTTTCGCTAGCTTGATACCCAATTTTGACTTTGCGTGACATGACTGTTTGATGAGCATAACTGACAAGTGGTAATATAAAAGCCGTGGCATTGCATGTGCAACATCACTTGCCATGGCATGTTCATGGCCAGTTTGCTAGCTTAATATACAGTAAATCTGATATTGGGTGACGTGTCTGCACGGAAAACAAAAGTGACAGCTTGTTAATCGAAAATCACGAAATTCATGTCATGCACAACATGATTTACATGCCCCGCTTATGATACGCTTACGACCGTTTCACTAGCTCGATATACAGCGACATTTGCACGGGGTGACGTACCTGCATGAAAAAGAATAGGTGGTGGGCAGTAACAAGAAGATACATGCATCACCCTTACAATGGCATTTACCTCCCACGCTCATGGTGTGTTGGCGTCCGGGGCGTGAGCTTGATATATACCAGAATTGTGATTACTCAACGTTACTGTTTGACGAAGATAAATGATAGTTGGCAACATGAAAGTCATGGCATGTATGCCATGTACAGTGTCAATTTTTATGAAAAGAGACACGGGAGCGCGTGGCCTGCGCGCTCCGGCGACAGCTGACGGCGCGCTCAAGCTCAAGGGTCATCTCGTGGAGAGGAAAATAAACCATCCGTTGCGATGTGGAACGATTGCCTCCCCCTCCCCCTTCAAAGCGACCACGTGAGAGCCGGTAATCAGCTTTATGGGGGAGGGGTTGCAATCTTGCCGTTCTATTTCAGCAACAAATGGTTGTTTTGCTCGCCACGAGATGACGTGAAAAGAGACTGTTGTTACTCTCGCTCCCGCTTGAACACGCTGCCAGCAGCCGCCGGAGTGCGCAGGCCACGATCGCCGTATTTCCTTTCATAAAAACGGACACTGTACAATGTCTTTCACATACAATGCTCACGACGCACTCACGGTCGTTTGTCTACCTTGATATACACCAGAATTGGTATTGTGTGACGTGACTGTACAATGAACATAAATGACAGGTCCTAACATGGAAATCACGACTTTTATGCTGTGTACAGCATGATCTGCTCCTTACTCGTTGCTTCGCATGAAATCGATTCCCACGATACGTGGAATCTGCTGGATTGTTTATTGCGATAGCAATCATATGGACACTCTCGGCCGGATTTTGCCGTCGGCGTCGACGTCGCCGTCACTCACCGTATATATATATATATATATATATATATATATATATATATATATATATATATATATATATATATATATATATATGTGTGTGTGTGTGTGTGTGTGTGTGTGTGTTGTGTGTGTGTGTGTGTGTGTAAACGCAAGAAAGAAAATAATACAGAAAAGATTCTGGCCCGCCGAAGCGAACTTAGGACCTCCTAGTCGTGAGTGCGAGGCGTTAACCACTGAGCCGCGGAGAAGCATCTCCTTCAACGTTCGAACGGCAAGCTATCTATAACTAAAGCCCCTCCATCACGTCCACTGCCAAACTCGAAAGTTGCGTATGTGTCGCACGCAATGGATCATCGCGCGCGGTAACGTAGCCGCGAGTGAAACGGGGTGAAAGCGGGATGCGAAGTATCCCGTTGACGACCCTGCCGGTCAAGTGGAATGGAAACAGAAACTTAACAGTGAAACCGACACGCGCTGCATCTATCCTTAACTGGAGGGAGTATATCATTTTCAACGTTTTCTGGCGCTGACCCTAGTCCAAGCGAGCCGAGGCTACGTGCCCAAGAGTTCAAGTTAAATCATGCTGACGGCTGTACATTCATTATAGTTTGAAGCATACTCGCCAAGACAAAGTTACCATTAAAGGACAAGCGAAGTAATCTCGTCCACCTCTGCCATTCCATGGCTCCAATGTACACCCTCATAAACGATTAAAAACGAAACACAAACCTTGCCAGCTCTGCTTCGTAAACATGTACTGATAAAACACCAAAGCTGGCGGCTTTTCTTTCATCCGGCTGTCGCATGCCTATGCTTTGCAGGTGTTTCAGAAATGTTGTGTCACTGCTCTTTATTCAGCACTCCTTGTTAAGCCACAATGTGAAATACTGCTGCCACCTGATATATCCCTAATGTATCACGTGACTGTGATGTGACTGGAAACACGCCAGCCATTTGTTTGCCTAATTGTTACTTTCATATTTAGTGGACCCGTTTTGAGTGGTTGAGTTTGCATGCTTGATTTCTGCAGCGCATACCCATTCATGAAACAAATTAGCATCACCGCGGATCCCGGACACCAGAGCCTCGACTAACAACAGCCTCCCAGAAAAAATTTGTTCAACGTTGGGAAATGCTATGCGAATCGTAAAATTTAGGTCATAAACTGGGCAGAAACTACGAGTATGTAGTCTCCATCCTCAGGGCATGCTGGGAGGCATCTCTTCTTAGCTTTACAATAGAGGACCAACTCTGGGCTGTCCAGCAAGCTGAGGAAACCCGCTGAGCTAAAGGGCTTGGGGCCCATTGCTAGGTTGTGGCTTGGGCCTGCTCCAAATCCCCTTCTTTGGACATTAGACTTTTTTATTCATTTATGTATTACAGCAGTGGACATGAGTATACCTAAGTAAATTTCAATCTTTTCACATGGAAAATGTCTCGGTTATTCCTTGAGTGATTCACTCTATCAAAAGTTATTTCGGCTGTCACACAGCGCATTTACGTTTCCCTTAATTTATTCGAGAGGGAGAGGGGTGTATTAGCCTTACGTTTTGGCATACAGCAACAAATTTCACTATGTCATCCTGTTGTTTTGCATAAATGATTCAGTTTACGCAGACTGGCTGCGGTACACGGGTGCAGTCGTAGACAGCGCTCCTTCCCAACTCCCATGGGCCCCGGTTGATGCTTCCGTTCGAGGTCCGCGTCGTCAGCAGTGAGCCTTGGTTATACACACGCAAACAGTGCTCCCAGGGCTGTCATTACGCGAAGTTTGCGTCAGCGTATACATACGAAAACTATTGAAGCACGCTGCGGGAAACTTTCGCATGACAACACGCGGAACAAAAATGCAATGCGAAAATCACTGCCCGTTTTGCATTGAGCGCGCACAGTCCCGAACACGCAGCAATCAAGTCGATCCCTGAGGCACGTTCGCCGGGCCATTCGCTTTAGTGTTGTCGTCGAAACTAAAAATCCCGTGAGGGTTAGATGTGGTTCGAAGAGCCACGATTGTTGATTGAACTTTTCGTTCAGGCTAAGGTACATGCTGACAGTTGCGAACTATTCCGCGTTACACTGCAGGCGCTTCAGAACGATTCCCGGGTCCAGAGTGTCTTTTCATTATTGAGAAGTTCGTACTGCATACGCAGGTCTTACGCGAATTGCACAACGAAAGGCCAAGGCTGATGGTAAGATTGATGCGATAGTTTCGAGCGGTGCCTGCTGATACATGCTCCTGGACAAGTCTCTTAGTTCTGTTAGTTACGCGTTACACGCAGATTGGTCCCAGGCATGAGGTGCATGTATCAGATGTTTAATACGTTACAAAGCTAATGAGTTTGCATTAAAAACTTTCGACGTAATAGCAGAATCTTGGCGAGTAAGTTTTATAATATATGCAACAATGAATTAATGTCAGGCTACGTTACAAAAGCCACTGATCCACACTGCGGAAAGGTTTTTCCGCCTATACCTTCCTTGCAAACCTGCAACACCATTCTATATATCACGTAATTGCAGTCGAATGATGCTTACGTGTAGGCGAGAGGCGAATGTTTGCCAACTACCGCCATTCAACAGCTGAATTTTAAATGAAAAAAAGTTTGCGGTGCATGTTTTACGTCGTCTGTTCATTTCGCAAATGTTTCGATCAGCCACTGATGGGGCAGCTAAATGCTAATCGCGTGTTGAAGCACGTTCAGCTTCTTGTATCGAGATGCCATGAATACATAGATGATTTTTTTTTACATTGGTTATCTCTGTGGCTGCGTAATCAACTCGAAAAACACGTCATCACTCTTCCTAATGACCGAATGAACACTTTGGGAATAGCGGATGAAAGTGTGGACATACTTTCTTCAGACGTCAATTGGAGTGCTCTGTTAGTTGGTTAGTTCGCAATCACACCTGTCTCATTAAACCGAATTAAACCGATCGATAATGAAAGAGTCAGCCGTAATAAAATCAGTGTGTCAGAAAACTTATATAAAACATGCACGGCAATGCACAGAGGAAAGAAGCGATAATGGCGTCGTCTTAGCTGTGATCCCAAACTATTAGGATGATCACCACTGTGATTACTGTGACGCCTTTTGTGATTCTGTAAATGTTATAGTGTTGTGTTGTCCTTCTTTTTAAAGCTTTCGTGTTTACAGCAGTGCCAACGATTCGAAAAAATGTGAGCCCTAAAAGAAAAAAAAACGAATTCATAAAGAACCTCGGTCATTCAGTATAACACGGTCTGAAGTGCTAAACATTGACACTTGGTTAGTGAAGACAAATTATGAAAATAAAGAAGGAACTTGTATTTCCAGAAACTGAATGACACCAGTAGCACTGCGAATGCGGGAAATCTACACGGCAAGTCAGCTCTCACTGCGGGCCTTGAAAAATCGAGATCGAGAAAGCAACAATCACTGATTTGCTCGTTAGATTTATTTGACTATGTGTTTATTCATTTCAGTCTCTCTCTCTCTCTCTCTCTCTCTCTCTCTATATATATATATATATATATATATATATATATATATATATATATATATATATATATATATATATATATATATATATATATATATATATATATATATATATATATATATATATATATATATATAGTCTTCCCATTTACATTATAACACCTTCTCCTATACATTCCTTGGCATTATTTTCTGTTAGATCCCCTTAATATTGTGTCAAAACACGGAAAAACGAGCCGTTAAGTAGACACTTCTTTCTCTGATTCCTTAACGAGGGTTTCCTACTGGAAGACTTGGTGCCATTAGGTTGTATACGAGGGACTATTGTTCAGTTGCCAGCCCGTAATAAATTCACGTGCTACGTGTCGCCAAACAGGCTCAAAAGTAGTGGGCCACACTCGCCACTGTGCCTACAGGTGGCGCTGACTGACACTCCCACGTTTAAATTCACATATAAATCCAATAAAGTGGCTGGGGGGATAGCTGTCGTGGTAGCTCAGTGGTAGAACATAAAACGCGTTATTCGAAAGTCGCAGCTTCGGTTCCTGTTCATGGCAAGTTATCTTTTCACCCACTTTTCTTTCTTCTTATTTACTTTACATTGGTTCTACTAAGTTCCCCTATACATTCCTTGGTATTATTATCTGTTATATCTCATATATATATTATATATATATATATATATATATATATATATATATATATATATATATATATATATATATTGTAATTAATTAATGAATCTGAATAACGGATGCTCTGCTGGCAATGAAGAAGACGATGATGATCGGTGGCTGTTGTAGTAGCTCGCGCACGCCGCTCACCAGAAGAAGAAGAAGAAGGCCTTGCTTGCCTGGTCGTTACTCTGCCGGGACTAGGTTCGAGTCCCGCTTGCGCTGCGAAGGCGGCGTACAGTAGCTCGAGCCTACGATCGGGTGCTTCGGCTGCGTTCCTTGTTCCATCCTCAGGGTTGCGGTCAAGTAGCCGGCGGTTACTTCTATTTTATTCTATTAGATCTACCTCTTGTTCCGCAACTGTTTTAGTGCATTGATAAGTGTAACTTCTTCTTATTTCATGTCTGTTTCTTCTCCGGGCCAGAGGCCTGCCCTCTGGTCAGCCTCTGTTCCCCCTCAAGATCTTCCTTTGGAGTTGTTTCTCCGCAATGGAACCCGTAGCGTTCCTGTCGCTTTGGTGCCGACCACCGGTGGGTTCATCCGCATGAAAAACCCCAAGACAATCCAAACGGAACTTCGTGCGATCACTCCCCACTCTCTACTGATAACAGAGGTTCGTCAGTTTGGACGCGGGGGAATACTATGCTGCTCACCAGACAAGGCCTGCATCCAAGACCTTCTGAAGTGCACTACTTTTGCATCACATCCGGTGAGCTCTTTTATCCCACCTCATCTAGCTTGCTGCAAAGGATTGGTTCGGGGGGTAGACGCAAGTCTAAGCCCAGCAGAAGTCTTGGACATCTTTTCCCCAGCAGGTGTTATTTCTGTTTACCGCTGTACCAAACAGGAAAACCAACAGAAAGTTCCCACTGAAACTGTAATTGTCACATTCGCTGGTACAGATCGCCCTTCGGAGATCAAGGCATGGCCGCTTATCTATAAGGTCGAAGCTTTGGCTCCCCGTCCGCTGAAATGTGCTAAATGTTGGCGCTTTGGACACAGTACTAAAGGTTGTCGATCGGAGACTCGATGCCGCATATGCGGGGCCATATACGGGGCTGGTCATAGTACTGCTGAGTGTCAATCAGACAATAAGACATGCTGTTTGTGCAAGGCAAATCACGCTGCAGGCGATCCTAACTGCCCTGCAAGATCAAAAGAACTTCAGGTGATTGAAATCATTGAAAGGAGACGATGCTCTCGTAGAGAAGCAATTGCAGAAATTCAAAGCAGGAGTCAGGGTTATGCCGGTATAGCAGCTCGTCCACCTCTTTCTATGGATGCATCACTTTCTCAGTCCATTTCTGCTATGGTAGAAAAGGCCGTAGAAAAAGTATTAGAAAAATTTTTACTCAATCTGTCCGACTCACTCAATAGCATTATGGATTCACAGATGTCGGGTGCATCTGATCGAATAACTAAGCGTATCCAACCTCCTAGTGCCTCAACTAGTAAACCTGCTGAACATCAGTCAGATGTCTCTATCGATAACGAGGCAATGCTTTCCAGTCCTAACACAACTGAGCAGGAAGGTATATCTCATTCAGAATCAATAATTAATCGGGATGTAGATATGGATGCTCGCCTTTTGAAACGCACCAGATCACCCACTAGCAAACTTAATAATTCTTCTCATCCGAAAACAAAAAAGAGTGTGAAAGAACCAATGACGAAAGCGGACTTCTTAAAAGATAGTATCTTAGATCAAGCAGTTGCTACTGCTTGCTTATCATCATAGGGTACCTTAGAGTACTTCAGTGGAACTGCCGTTCAATTCTCTCTGCAACTACAGACTTATTATACCTAATTTCTCAACAATCTCCAGACGTCATAATCTTACAAGAAACTTGGCTGTCTGCTGATCAAAACTTCTATCTAAAAGACTATCAGTGCTTTCGACTTGACCGAGACTCACGTGGTGGAGGATTAATGTTTTTCATTTCATCCAAAATTTGCCATAAAGCACACTTAGTTTACCAACAAATATCACATGATTATGAAGTAATGGTTCTGGAAGTTCACTTTCCAGGATGCGCGCCACTATCTATAGTCAACAACTACTTTCCGGCTGGAATACAAGATGAAAGAGCTCTTGACGTGACTGCGAGTTTTTGCAGAAACAGTATGCTATTTGCGGGAGACTTCAATTCCCATCACGTTTCATGGGGATTCCGCACTGATTCATCAGGAAAACGGTTGTGGGACTGGACTAACCGGAATAACCTTATTTGTTGGAACTCCAGAGTTCCGACATTCGTTCGATGTAATTCGAGGTCCGTCTTAGACTTGACATTTGCCAGCTCAAGTGTGACAATATCGTCTTGGACTGTTCTTGATACTGCTACAAGTAGTGATCACTGCCCCCTGGTATTTGAAGTCAGCATTCCTTTAGTGACGGTAGATCGCCAGGTGCAAAGTTTTGTAAACTACTTTAAATTTAAAAAGAACTTGCAGTCAACGCTGTCTTCCTTGCCCAATATGGAAACAAATATGAAAGCTATGAGCCTTTGTTCCACCCTAAAGTGTACAATTAAAAAATCACAGTTCACTATATCTTCAACAAAGGGAAAATTCATATCTGCCTGGTGGAATGCGGATTGCGCCAGAGATTATAGACGCCGCAACGCTGCATGGAAAAAACTCCTCACCAACCAATGTCCGACTAATTGGAGAAATTATTTATTTGCTAAAGCTACCTTTAGGAGAACAGTTTCATTAGCGAAAGACGATTATGAAGAAAAACGGTACACCTACTTATCCAAGAGTGGCAACAAGAAAGCTCTATTCAGATTTCTCCGTAATCGTAAAGCTATTACAGCACACGTAAATATTGACTCAGTTATTCTTTCTCCAACTGATTTGGAAAATACATTAACGGAAATTGCAATAGAATTGGAGAAGAGATTTACATCACAAATCAAAATAAAGTGTACAAAACCGTCATTCGGAAATGATTTTATTGAAGTAAGTAGGGATGAACTTGCGCACGTCGTTCGTATTCTGCCAAACACAGGTCCTGGACCAGATGGCGTCACTTCGGAAATGTTAAAAATATTATTCGACATCTCTCCTGAAGACCTTCTTAACGTTGTCAACTATTCACTTGAAAATAGTTGGATACCTCCTGACTGGAGACTTGCAAAAATAATACCGCTTCTTAAAAAACAGGGACTAGGAATGCAGATAGATAACATTAGGCCAATCGCTTTAACATCACACGTAGTTAAGTTAATAGAAAGAATACTTTACAGTAGAGTTACGAAGTTCATAACAGATAATGCGATACTCAGTGCGTGCCAGATTGGATTTAGACCAGGTTACTCTATATGGTGGGCGCATGTTGATTTAGAGGCTCGTATAAAGCTTGCTCGGCACAGACGACAATATGCGGCCCTAGTAACCCTTGATTTAGCCAAGGCATATGACAGTGTTGAACATGCTATTCTTATCAATGTCCTAAAAGAGCTTACGTTCCCGCAGTACATAACAAATTGGATATACGAATTTTTAAAAGACAGAAAATTTTATTGCTTCCAACGAGGTATTTCCACGCCGAAGTATAGCCAAACGAGAGGTGTTCCTCAAGGCTCTGTTTTATCGCCTGTGCTATTTAACATTTTGTTAAGTTCAATACCACAGAGTGATAAGGTACACGTATATGTATATGCAGATGATATCGCGTTCTTTGCATCTGACAACGATATTTATTCACTACATTTGACTTTACAGTGTTATTTGGCAACATTGGAAACCTGGTTTCAGAAAATTCATATGAACCTGAACGTAACTAAAAGTGCTCTAATAGTTTTTCCGTTGGACGCACCAGTTACTATTTCTCTTCAGTACCATCAGGAAATAATACCCCAGGTTAATTGTATTAAATATCTGGGTGTACTGTACGACCAAAAACTGAGCTGGCGTGACCACATTGAATATATTAAAATTAAGGCTACACGCGCTGTTGGAATGATAAGTAGGCTTAGCCGCCTCCGTTCCGGTCTTCGCAGAGATACGATGATCATGATTTATCGCATGTACGTTCGTCCGATTCTTGAATTCGGATGTGTACTATTCTCTGGTGGACCAGCATACAAAATAAACCCCCTCATTCTTTTAGAGCGGGAAGCGCTACGTAGTTGTTTAGGTGTGCCAAAATTCACAGCTAACAATGTTTTGTATCAAGAAGCTCGGATACCCACCCTTGCTTGCAGATTTCGTATTTTAACAGTAAACACCTATTTAAAATTTTCTGAATCCACTTTAAGAAGGCGACAATTTGTATTCTTTGCCGAGCCTGGTGTCTTCTTCAATGAACATTGGTCCCGTGTATATAAACCCCAAGTGCTATTTGTTCAAACACTTCTAGATACTTTAAATGTTAATATATTCGAGATCACACCACCTGTCAAACCAATCGGCCAAGTCCAAATAGAATTTGACAATATCTTCCCCATGAACGCAAAACACTTGCCCTCTAAATATTTGATTGGTTTATTAGAACAACACCTGTCTCAATTAGGTACTAATACAGTAATTGCAACGGATGCATCTATGAGTGGCGAGAAGGCAGGTGTGGGTATTTTTTCTCTCTCATTATTCTGGTCATTTTCATTACGCCTCCCAGATTATACACCAATATTTGAAGCGGAATTAACGGCCGTTATACTAGCTATTCGTAAACTTCCTGCGACTCATTCGACAGCTGTGATAGTGACTGACTCGTATTCCGTGTGTTCATTCTTATCATCGTCGTCGACACCAGCAGTACTAGAGACTTTTAAATCATTAATCCCAGCAAACATTCGTCTAGTGCGAATGATATGGGTGCCAGGCCATCGTAGTATATTTATAAACGAGATGGCTGACAAACTTGCGCGAACATCTCTTGATCTTCCGATTGTGCCAATCATGCCTCCTACAGCTTATGTAACAGCAGCGAGGTTTAGAAAACTTTCCCTTCTTGAAGACTCATCAAAAACCATTATACCGAATCCAGATTTCTCGCACCTGCAATTCACATGGAATAATAAATGGTGTCCCACGCGTAAATTGGAAGTATTGGTAACAAAATTACGTTGCCGTGTACCACCTCTTAATTTCTACTTAAACAGGTCTGGTCTGGTGCCATCCCCTCTGTGCTCAAGCTGTAACGAACCTGAACATATCGACCATTTTCTTATCACATGTCACCGATTCAAAAATCAAAGAAAAAACTGCTTCGAAATTTTATTCAAAAAATTAGGAATATCACTTAATACTCCCAATATTTTGTCTTTTGGGGCCATTTCATTGGGACATAGCGACAGGAACATCTGCAGGGCTCTCTGCGAATTCATATATAACACAAGAAGATTACCTTGCTGAGTCAGCCATCAGCTCCCGAATTTTACTAGTCACACTATCACTTATTATTTAGCTGATACACTGCAATGATTCAACTTTCAGGAAAATTTCATATAACGATTCCATTACAGATATTCAACAAATTCCATTATTTCTCCCCCTTTTTTCTTTCTTTTTTTTACATTGCGCCAAATTAATTTCACAGTCAAAACACAGTAATCATATTCCCCTAATCTAGAAAATCTATAGGTATTTACTTGCATTAACCACCGGCTTCTTGGCCAATCCCCCTTTGTGGGTGAGAGCCACAAAAGAAAGGAACAAGCAAGCAAGCAAGCCGCTCGCCATTAGCCAGACCTGCCTGATAGAGCACATTTTGCCAAGCTGCGTCTGAACCTTTTTCGACGTACAGCACCTCTATTTTAAGTGGTGGAGGAGCCGGGGTTCCCATCAACCTGGAACTTCGCAATCGGACGCTACCCTCACCGTTCACCATGACTGCTCCTGGCCCTTCTCAAGCTGCCTTACAAACGACAGTCTACTGTACTGGCATGCCTCGGCAACGCGACCCACCAATTTTTCGCGGCAACGACGAACAAGACGTCGAGGACTGGCTCGTCGAGTACGAAATTGTAAGCGCTTCCAACAAGTGGAACGCCTGCGACCAGCTCACAAACGTGCGCTTTTACCTCGCTTATGTGGCCAGACTCTGGTTCAAGAACCACGAAGGCGAAATCACCAACTGGTCCGCCTTAAAGACCACCATCGCCGTGGTCTTCGGTCGTCCCACCGTGCGCCGGCTTCGCGCGGAACAGCGTCTTCGTAGTCGAGTCCAGCGCAGGGACGAGACCTTTACAAGTTACATTGAAGATGTTTTGTCTCTTTGCAAGCGCGTCGATGAATCTCTAACCGAACGCGACAAAATCAAGCACATCATCAAAGGAGTTGACGACGATACCTTCCAGATGCTCGTCGCAAGAAATCCACAGACCGTCAACGATGTTGTCCAGCTCTGTCAGGAGTACGACGAGTTGCGTAAGCAGCGCGTCTCGACGCGCAGGGCCGCTGAAGATACGGCTGAAGTTTCCGCTCTCGTGCACGACGTCGCTGCTGATCACACCCTCTTACTGCCCCACATCAAATAATTCATTCGTGAAGAAATTGCGCGTCAGCTTTCTCTTGTGGCCGAAGCATCCGCGCCAGTGAACTCGTTAGACCCACGTTTACGCCAGGTCATTGAGACACAGGTCGCGCAGGCCCTGCCTCCATCGCCACCTGTCCCTACGCCGCTGACCTACGCTGCCGTCGTTGCTAGACCCCCAGCCCCACCTGTCTCTGGCGCATACCGGGGCACCGGGTCCTCCTACCCTACGACGCTGCCTACATACACGGCACACCATCCCGTTTCGTCCCCAGCACCTTCTGTCGTTAACCCATGGCACACCTCGGATAATCGACCCATCTGTTTCGCATGCGGTTTCGTGGGACATATAGCACGCTACTGTCACTGTCGCAACTTTCAGCCTCCAGACCATGGGAATTCTGCAAATTACCAGGCTGCCCAGAATCCCCAGCGACCATCTTCTCTTATCACCGACTCATTGTCCCCACGACTCCCTGTCGATTCTCGTCGGTCATTACCACCCCGTCGCCGATCTGTTTCCCCGATGCTTCGGCGCACGAGCCCCGCTCGAGAGGAAAACTGACAGCCGCAGTTCCGGAGGCAAGAACGGCGTCGTCGTCGAAATTTCTAAAACCTCCTCTTTGTCCGAACAACGAAATTGATGTGCTAGTAGAAGGTGTTGCTGTACGTGCACTTGTCGACACAGGCGCCATCGTTTCTGTAATTAGTGAAAAACTGTGTCGCGATTTGAGAAAAGTTACAGCGCCGCTTACGAATCTTGCTCTGCATACAGCTACCTCCCATTTCATCGCGCCGACAGCTCAGTGCACAACACGCGTTCTTATTCAAGATGTTTGGTACGCCGTCAACTTTGTTGTTCTCCCACGTTCAACTTACGACGTCATACTAGGATGGCATTTCCTTTCTACCCATCAGGCCCTCGTCGACTGCGCTCGTGCTGAACTCACGTTGACGAATCCGTGCCTTGATATCGACCACCACAGTCCCTCGAAAGTGTTTGCCACAGCTGACATCCGCATCGTTCCGTTGTCTGCCGTCTTAGTGCCTGTATTTTCCCCTGCTGCCACTAACTCGACGCTCCTGTTCCAACCAACTATAGCTAGTGTGCAACACCGAACCATCGTCCTCCCGTTTGCCGTCATCAACTTTTTCAATGGTTCGGCGGTACTTTATGCGTGCAACGTTTCTGCTTGCCCGTACATCTTGCTACGCGGCGAGTGTCTGGGAAGCCTCGAGACCTTAAATTGTATTTTCGCAGACCCGATCTATCCAGACAAGCCATTTTTACCGACTTGTGCCATTACACCCGCAACTGACACTAATAAACCTATGGATGTATTCCGCAAGTCCATTGATTGCAACCTCACGCCTGGGCAGCAAGAACAGCTGATCAAGCTCCTACAGCGTCTTCGAGCCTCGTTTGACCACAATCAGCGTTCCTTAGGTCGAGCGTCATCTGTTCACCGTATAGATACCGGTCAAGAGACGCCATTACGGCAGCGTCCATATCGTGTGTCAACTACCGAACGCCGTGCCATCAATGAACAGGTTGACGACATGCTGACACGTGGCATATTCGAACCGTCAAGCAGTCCCTGGGCCTCTCCAGTTGTGTTGGTGAAGAAGAAGACGGATCCATCAGGTTTTGCGTGGACTACCGACGTCTCAACCGAATCCCGCCCAAGGATGTCTATCCGCTGCCACGCATTGATGATGACTTGGACTGCCTACAGTGAGCCGAATTTTTCTCTTCTTTAGATCTGCGCTCTGGATACTGGCAGGTATCCATGGCAGAGGCCGATCGCGAGATAACAGCTTTCATCATGCCCGACGGGCTTTACGAATTCACAGTCATGCCCTTCGGCCTCTGTAACGCGCCAGCTACTTTCGAGCGAATGATGGACTCTATCCCTCAAGGCCTCAAATGGAACGTTTGCCTTTGTTATTTAGATGACATTGTCGTCTTTTCAACTGATTTCGCAACCCATTTAACCCGCCTCGAGAAAGTCCTCGCGTGTATTTCTGCCGCAGGGCTGCAACTGATTCTGAAGAAGTGCCATTTCGCCGCCCGAAAGCTTACGATCCTTGGCCACGTGGTTTCAAAAGACGGCATCCTTCCTGACCCTGCCAAACTTACAGCCGTTTCAGCGTTTCCCAAACCGACCACCATGAAAGAGCTCCGAAGCTTCATAGGCCTGTGCTCTTACTTGTGGCGCTTCGTCCGCAATTTCGCGACGATCATCGCTCCTTTGACGAAGCTCCTTGCCGGCTCTAGAGACCTTTCAGCCTTGTCTGCCATCTGTGACGATTCTTTCATTGAGCTGCGCCGTCTCCTCACGTCGCCGCTTATTCTGCGACACTACGACCCATCGGCACCCACAGAGATCCACACCGACGCTAGTGGTGTCGGGCTAGGCGCTATTCTTGCACAGGAGAAAGACGGCTTCCAAGAGTACGTGGTTGCCTACGCAAGCCGAACTCTTAGCAAAGCCGATAGCAACTATTCTGTCACTGAAAAGGAATGCCTCGCCATTATTTGGGCGATAGAAAAATTTCGACCTTACGTGTAGGGCGCCCTTTTGACGTCGTGACTGACCACCACGCCCTCTGCTGGTTGTCGTCATTGAAGGATCCAAGCGGTCGCCTCGCCCGATGGGCATTACGCCTCCAAGAATATAATATTCGCGTGGTCTATCGCTCCGGCCGGAAACATTCGGACGCAGACGCCCTATCCCGTTCGCCTCTACCCCCTGACCCGGACTGCTGCGAAAGTCTAACCTGTGATGCCACTGCCGTCACCATCGCCGACATGCCATCTGAGCAACGCAAGGACCCTTGGGTTGCTTCGATTCTAGACATCCTGGCTGGGTGGACGGCTTCCCCCCCTTCTCGCACGTTGCGTCGGCAAGTCGAGCACTTCGCCACTCGCGACGACGTGCTGTACCGACGCAACTACGCACCCGGTGGACGTCAGTGGCTACTCGTGATTCCACGTCATCTGCGATCCGAAATTTGTTCCACGTTTCATGACGACCCCCAATGTGGCCACGCAGGTTTCCTGAAGACTTATTCTCGCATACGCCTCCGATATTACTGGCGTGGCATGTACCGTTTTATACGACAATACGTTCGGGCCTGCTTGACGTGCCAGAGACGAAAAACTTATCACGCCAGCGGTACATTGTTACCCTTACCATGCCCATCCCGACCATTCGACTGCGTCGGCATCGATATCTATAATCCCCTTCCCAACATTGCTGACGGTAACCGCTGGATCATAGTTGCCGTCGACCATCTCACGCGGTATGCCGAAACTTCATCCCTTCCCTCGTCTACAGCAAAAGACGTCGCGACTTTCGTACTTCACAACATCGTATTACGTCATGGATCACCTCGGGAGTTACTGAGTGATCGTGGTCGCGTATTCTTGTCAGACGTCATCACAGCATTGCTGCGTGAGTGCCACGTCGTTCACCGCACTACAAGCGCCTATCATCCCCAGACCAACGGAATGACAGAGCGTTTCAACCGCACCCTTGGTGACATGCTGTCTACGTACATCTCGTCAGACCACTCCAATTGGGACCGAGTGCTCCCGTCTATCACGTTCACCTATAATACCGCCATTGAAAGCACTACTGGGTTCTCTCCTTTTTTCCTCCTTTACGGACGTAAACCTTCTTGCACTATGGACACCATTTTTTCGTACAAACCTGACTCCTCAGAGTCCACGACTTTGTCTCAAGCCGCTACATACGCTGAAGAATGCGGCCAACTGGCAAGATCATTTACAACCCAAGACCAAGGACGCCAAAACACCACCATGACGCATCAAATAACACTACTTCCTACAATCCAGGTTCACTCGTCTGGCTGCATGTCCCTTCTGCTACACCTGGCCTTTCAACCAAGTTGGTCCCCAAGTATCACGGCCCATATCGTGTGCTACAAAAAACGTCACCAGTGAATTACCTCATTGAGCCACTGGAACCATCTTCTGACCAACGTCGTCGTGGCCAGGAAATTGTCCATGTCTCGAGACTAAAGCCCTGCTACGACCCTCCCATGTTTACTTGTCCATAGGTCGCCAGGATGGCTCCTTATTTCGCGGGGAGTAATTGTAATGAATTAATGAATCTGAATAACGGACGCTCTGCTGGCAATGAAGAAGACGATGATGATCGGTGGCTGTTGTAGTAGCTCGTGCACGCCGCTCGCCATTAACCAGACCTGCCTGATAAAGCACATTCTGCCAAGCTGCGTCTGAACCTTTTTCGACGTACAACACCTCTATTTTAATATATATATATATATATATATATATATATATATATATATATATATATATATATATATATATATATATATATATATATATAATGGAAGGAATAAAGGATAGAGACAGTACACTGGATCCTGCGCCAGCTGTTCTTATTTTGTCTTCGTCTTTCTGTATTTCGCGCTGGCTTCCCGTGTGCAGTATTGGGATTCGACGCTACTTTTCGTCATTACACTCCACCATGACTCCGAGGACACGGGCTGCCAATGATGTCTCGGGAAACAACACTGACTGTTCTGGAGTGGCCAGAATTGGACATGCTTGGACTTTGCCCGAGAATTTCCCAAAGAGGGATTCCGGTGGCTGAAACTGGCTATGTTGCCGTGGTCGTTAGCTATGTCTCTTTGAACGTTGGCACCTGTCGTAAGCATTGTGTTGCGGTGGTCTACGACATCGACGACGCTGCGTTACTGCTTGGTGATCTGCCAGTGTGTTCTCAGGCGGGCGGGTTTTCCCGAGGCTCACAGGTTGATACGATCAAATTTAAGCACCACTCCCGGTGCGAACTCACCCTACGGTTGGTTACAACATAAGAAAAATTTTACATGGCGTCGTGTTTCGAAAGAATCACTTTCGGCAATAGTTGTCGTTTTGCGTGACGTGGATTCGCCCGCATTCAATGAAGAAGTCTCTACAAGAAGCACGCACTCCTTTAAAGCTATGCTCTTTATAGACATAGTAGAATAAGTAAGTGTAAGTAAGGAGAGATAAAACGGGTTTTCTCTAGCAAAGGCACGCTGAGGGTTCCCCATCAGGGAGGCGAAAGTTTATCACAGTGCCCCCTCCTTTTCTAAGTCCATATATGAGAAAAATTTTGCGCCTCTCACTTCCCAAGTGAATATGGAGGGTGGCTGCCTCCACCCTCCCCTGTTTTCCCATCTTCCTGTCTGACAACTGTCTTCTCAAGACAGGGCTACAGTGATAAGTTTTATGAACGGGACGGTATACATTGGACATTATAAAAAACCTGTTTAAATGTTCGGCAGGTTTGAATTGGTCTTCTTTGAATAAAGTGACACTGGCAGGATGTGAGTCAATGAAAATAATGATTGATTGATTGATTGATTGATTGATATCTGGGGTTTAACGTGCCAAAACCACTATATGATTATGAGAGACGCCGTAGTGGAGATCTCCGGAAATTTAGACCACCTGGGGTTCTTTAACGTGCACCCAAATCTAGCACACGGGCCTACGACATTTCCGCCTCCATCGGAAATGCAGCCGCCGCAGCCGGGATTCGAACCCACGCCCTGCGGGTCAGCAGCCGAGTACCTTAGCCACTAGACCACCGCGGCGGGGCAATGAAAATAATGAGTTCTGCGGCTCAACTCCTCCGGTTGCAATCAATTTACGCTCACCTGTGCCTTTCTTCCGAAAATAGCTTTTGGTATTATTTGTTGCTTCACGTAAGTGTTTGTGAGGTTGCAATGCAGACAAGTTTACGCGTCGTACTTTCGAGTAACCAGTATACGCTGGTAATACTATACGAGACTCCGTTAAAGCAGCTTCTCTCCCCCACTCACCCCTTTTTTTTTTCTTTTTAACTGAAATGCCGCCTTTGTGCACATTAAAATTGTATTTATGTATTTCTCATGCGCGTCATTCGATTGCACCTTTGATACTGCCACCACGAAACTGCCATTTCTTGTTGGTGATCATGAGAAGTCATAGATATCGCAATAAATAAGTAGTGAAGAGAAAAAGTGCTCGAAAACTCCTTTTTGCATCACTTCTTCCGTCACGATTTAAGCAGCGTAGCTTCTCGAGCTTTTGAAAACAAGCCAGAAATAAGCGCTCCCCCTGAAAGTTTCTATGAAAAAAAAACATCGAACGACATACAAATCCTGTTTGAATCAGAAGGAGGGAGCCGCAACTATAGCAGTCAAGTTTTCCAACAATTTCATCCAAGAGGGAAGCAGACACATTGAACGAGGCACTTCAATCGGGCTATAGAAGCCACTTTCAAAAGTGAGTAGCCTTGAGGTGCACTTCAAGTTGATAAAGCTGTCGCGTTCTATGGGCATCTCGCTACAACCCTTCTAAAACAAGAAATCAAAGCACCTCTGCTACTGTGAATACGGAAGGCAGCAGCTGCAGCGGTGACCGCACGTTCTGCAGCAGTGGGTTCATGTAGTTATCGCGTCCACAAGCTCTTTTTGTACACAACACAACGATCAGGTGTCGCCTTACGCACAAGCGTTATCGCTGTGTTGTGTGTGAATTCAAACAATGTCTTGACTGATGATTTGATTGATTTGTAGGGTTTAACGTCACAAAACCACCATATCCTTATGAGAGACGCCGTAGAGGAGGGCTCTGTTAATTTCGACCCCCTGGGGTTCTTTAATGTGCACACAAACATGAGTACACGGGCCAGCATTTTCGCCTACCCGGATTTGATCCTGCGACCTGCAGGTCAGCAGCCGAGAACATAGGCCACTAGACCACCGTGGTGGGGCTCAATCAGTGTCTTTGGAATCTATTATTGAGCATTCAGTAGTCACAGCTGGTCTTGGCACTGCAGCGAAGACCAGCTTGCAGGGGGAGACGGAAACATTCCGTTACCGTATAAGCCTTGAGACGTTAATATCAGATGTACTTACATGCACTTGCATCACTGGGACGGAGCAGTATGGGCATGTCGTGCCCCGTGGTAAATGATACCGGTTTCACGTTGAGATGACATCTGTTCTAAGGGCCACAGCAACCTCTATAAGCCTCGATCCTGAGCACAACTTCCTTCACTATACTTGGGTCTGTCTCAAACCGCAACCGTTGGATTGGCGTTTGTGAATCTATCACAGCTACGAGAGGACGTGAAAACTCAAGAACACCATGTCATCCAGCGGCTACATAAATGAGGACGGAAGCAGCAGTAGTTCGAAAGGATCCTAATAACTTTACGTATAAGTACTGAAAGAAGGAGGTCGTGAATTATTCTGCAGGACAATCTTTGGGCAGAAGTGCTAAGCCACGCGCGAGTTCAGTCTTCCCCACTATTTTTTGCTTTCTGGCGGTACGAAAATTCGCTATTCATGAGAAACGGGCCTTATCGTGCATGCATCCCGACAGCGCTGAGAAACATGTCTTAACCGAGTTTCTTTCCAATAAAGAGAGCCTATTTTCTCGGGCGCAGTACCACGATAACACAACCGCCGAAATGACTATTTAATATTTTATCAACTCTGGATTTGTAGGACATCAAGGAAGCGAGACGCCGAAAACACTGGCCAGAGTTGATGTGTTCAAAATTAAGAGAAGGTAATTACAGAGTTATAGTTATATGAATATTAACATATCATACGCATATAATATGCTCAATTAAATCTTGGGGTATGTACTACAAACGGCTATTTTATATATGTGAGCGTACTTGTTATCTTATCATTACAAAATTGCAGGCTTCAGAGAGGTCTATGGGGCACTAAAGTGAGCCGTAGCGCTCATTGTGCAATAAAGTTACCCGATATGTCATGCTGTATTGCTCTCGTCTCGTCTTAATTGCAAGTCTAGCGTCGTATCACACAAATATTCAATGATGACAATAAGCGAACTTTTGTCCTGAACATTGCCGTAGCCAAAGGGGAGGGGGGAGGATGTAGCTCTAAAATATTATTCTGGCACGTGTGCAACTGCACCCATGCAAACATACGCACGAACATACATGCAAAGTAACTAGGCGCAAAAAAATTCAACCATTACTGTTATACCTATCCAAATTTGGGTCATTTTTCTCCGAGGGAGGCCTGCCTCAGCAGTTGAAGAAATTCGTCGAGCATATACCATTCAGCAACATAAACTCTTCAAAACATTGGAGTACGCGCGCAAATCTTCAAAACATTTCAGTACGCGCTTTACAGTTTTTAGAACAGTTGAGATTATCAGGAAGATACTGATTGGCATTAAGTATTATTGTTCGGTTTAAAGGGCCACTCACCACCCTGCGTTTAAACACAAGGAGGTGACTTTCTCCTCTCCTTTATACACATGATGCATCCTCCTCGCCCTTATTTCCTGAATGCACGTAAACACTATCGGCACTAAGCGCTAGAGCCTATCAGGATTTCGCGCTTCTCGGCTGCACGCTGTTATCGCCGCTTGCGCAGTTGTAAACACAAAATAATGAAGTTTGATCAGCTGATTGTGCACGATATTCATGCGAGACAAAGCAGAACCGATGGGCGGCTGCATGGCAAAGCAGTGCAGGAGACAAATCACATGTCATATTTCACGTATATCAACGAATCAACAGCTTGTACGCTGTAGACGTCATGGGAACGACCGTCGACGTCACAGTAGCGCGCCAACAAGAACGAGAAATACCAGGAAAGCATATTCCGCTCTCCTTTTTTGTATTTTGAGAGCCTGGTGATACGCCTTTTAAGATGCTTCTGGTCACGTGTTTTGTGTGGCCTCTCGTGCTTTAAGACAGCTGTGTTTAAATTGCGAACAAGTGCCCAGTGAGTGTTGTGGGACCGCATTATACAAACTGTAACATGAACTGTTCCGGAAAGTACGAAAGCTTCTTGTATGTCCTGGGTGTCAATGTTGTTGTTGACGCGAATACATAGCTCATGTCATGAGAACATTCCTTCTTAAAAGAAGATTACCATGCCGGGATTTCAAAATACCCTATGGGTAGTCATAAGTTCATCATGCAATTTGCTATGTATGAGAAGAAGAGTAGCTGATGCCGTGTATAGGCACGTTTAATTTTAAAAAAATCACTCGTAAAGATAGGTCTATCCACTCGGGATTCTGATGGCCATACTTCTTCTTTGAATGTGTGGGCACAGAGCAGATGTCGAACATCGTCTGTTGGCGTGGAGGCATGCAGAGCACATCACTGGCACTCCACGAAGTTTTCGAAAGGAAGGCCTCACTGATAAAGTATGGAAAGGGTAAGAACAGCCCCAGGCTTAAGGAGGAGAGAAAGGAAGGGAGGACAGGGAGGTTAGCCAGTTTTCCGACAGGCTGGCTACCCTGTGCTGGAGATGGGGGTAAGGACAGCAAAAATGGCAGCATATCCACGGAGTGAATGATGAAGAGTGGGGCGAAGCATTCGTCCGTCCATGCGTCCGTCTGTGTGACCGTCCATGCGTCTGTTTGTGCGCCCGTCCCTGCGTTCTTTCATGCATCCGCCCCTGCGTCCGTTCATGCGTCCATCCATGCATCTGTTTGTGTGTCCGTTCGTTCATCTATTCAACACTCCAAGTCCCACCATCTCGCATCTTTTTATCATATATTCCCCATATAGAAGCACCGCCATCCAGCGGACATTCCAAGGACTAAACGAGAGGTGGCACACGCACACTTTCTTACGGCTCGCACTTCGGGTCTACTTCCCACCTTCAACCACCTCGAGTTCATGGTATAAACTAGTTCACTGTATTCATGGCACTGCGGCCCGACGCCCACTAAACCTTTCTAAAACCAATGAGGTTACGCCCAGCGAGTATAACGTAGCAACCTTTCCCTGTCAGATAGGGCTCAATTTACATGCCAATGGCTGCTAATGAGAAATGAGAGACAGGAGAATTCAGCTTTTACTTTCTTACGGCTTGCGCTTCGTATCTACTTCTCATTTTTAACCACCTTGAGTTCATTCATGGTATATACAAGTTCATTGTATTCATGGCACTGCGGCTCAACGCTCGCTAAACCTTTCTAAAGCTAAGGAGGTTACACCTAGCGAGTATAATGTAGCATTCCTTTCTTGTCCGAATGTGCTCAATGTACATGCCAATGGCTGCTAATGGGGATCGCAGAGTGCGCGTTGACTAAAAGCCGAATGCTCATGTCTCTCATTCCCCGTTAGCAGCCAATGGCATGTACATTGAGCACTATTTTTTATTGTTAAACAGCGCACAGAAGAAATCTCTCACTGGCACCACCTTGGAGGTCAAGTGTTATACCTATTTCGGGTATGTGCCACTGGTGGTTACATACGAGGGACGCCCAAGCCACGCCATAAGGGGCTTCGCCCCTAAAAGTTTCCTAATGGGGACCATGCAAGATTACGATGGCAAGAAACGAAGCCCAATGAAAACTAGAGCTGGCGTGAAAATTTTTCTTCGTACATAGAAATCTACGGTTGCAGATAAGTTGGTCGTAAGAGTGCGCAGGTGGAAGCGTTAAGCGCAAATGATGGCAATAAGAATGTAGGACACAGCCGCGCAAGGCTTGAAACACAGTGAAGCTGGCCTATATGATGGTGCGTTGTGGCTGGCACTAAAGGTTGAATTTCTTGTAGGTAGGTATGAAAGGTGCTGTACCAGGCGTGAACTTGGCTGTATAACGAGGTTGAACCTGGTTATTGTAGGCCTTCGTTAGCTGGACTGCAACAGATGAAAAACGTGGCATGAGTGTTCGAATTGCAATCACAGAAACCCACGTTGCAATCTCGCGTCGGCAGTGCCAGTAGAATACTCGGCGTTCCTGCGTAGGCTGGATTCAGGAATAAATCTTGCATACGTGCTGCCGCACACACTAATCAGAGATATATTCGCGTTTTACCTTGTTCTGCCTTTCCCTGGTAGCGTATTCTGGACCTGCTCGTCGCTGCCGTTCTATTCCGTACTGAACGGTTGTGTCTTCCGTCTTCTTCGACGCCAGCGTAGCTCTCGCTGAGCGGTGCTCCGTCCTCGGACTCCTTCAGCCGTGTCCACCATCTTTCCTATCTCTTCTCTAATTCTTTCTGTCGTTCCTGTGCGGCGAGTACTCTCTCTTCTTTATCTTTCTACTAATAATTTTATTTCCCTTCACCCATACCCCACAAGAAGCCTAGTCATGTGGCCAGATCAGGCAGACGGCAAATTAGCTCCTTTTTCCTTCCTTCAAAAACCACGCACAGCCAAAAACCTCTCTTCGCGATGCGCTTTCTTCTTCGGGAGTGCGTACTCACGCGCTTTTGTTGGAAGTCCCGTCGAAACATTTTCTTGGGACGCGCACATTTTGAAGGGCCAGTCAACAAACAGGCTCCCATTGTGTTTTTTTGTACCACTCAAAGAAGCTCGGCATTTCGTAGGGTAGACCACGGTGATTCCGTTTCCCAAATATTACAGCGCTGCCCGCCGCGCACTGGAGCCGCCACAATGATTTCGAAAAACGATTCCCGTGCTTCTTTCTTGCCCCTGACCAATCCCATTCTTTCACGTGCAGTGGGCGTAACTCGCTTATCAGCGACTTGACGTAGCAAGTGTGTATATATATATATCTATATATATATATATATATATATATATATATATATATATATATATATATATATATGTATGTGTGTGTGTGGTGTTGTGTGTGTGTGTGTGTGTGTGTGTATGGCAGGTTCGGACTCTAAGAAACGACTCACACTTACTATTTCGTTTCAAAGGCGAAGCTCTTTGGCCACCCTTTAAGGGCCAGAAAATAACCCCGACGTCCAAACATAGCTTCAAAGAAAAATATGTGCACTTCTGCTTTTTGAGCATGCTGCCGGAATAATTTTCCTAAATCAGCAACGATGACAGGCTATGCCTTCCACTCCCTGTGAGAAAGAAGGGTGGCGAGGCCACGCGATAATTTAAAGCCAGCTCGGAACCGATGTCGTCAACCCTGTAACTACGTGAATTTAAAATAAGCCGTATTGGGAAAATATATATATATATATATATATATATATATATATATATATATATATATATATATATATTGTGAAGAGGTTTATTAGCCGTTAAAGGCAGCGACGAGACAGCGTGATGAACCGTCCAGCGATCGGCACAGCAACGAACCGAAGCACGAGCCGAGAGAGCCGGGCGTTGGCGATGCTACTCGCTGCAGGCACATCTTCTTCTTCACAATCGCCCCCGCTGAAAAAGGAGCCATCCTGGCGACTTAAGAAGCTTCAGGCAAAGGCTCATGGTACGGTTTCAGTCGGGAAACATGGACGATGTCACGTGCACGCCGGCGCATGTCGTCCGATCGGGAAACTGGTTCAATTAGGAAATTCACCGGAGAGGTTTTCTCCAAAACGGTGTAAGGCCCGTCGTACCGGGGGACAAGTTTCGAGGAGAGTCCCGGTGTTGGTATGGGATGGCAAGCCACACAAGAGACCCTGGGGCGTAGCTGGGATCCGGAAGAGAGGTGCTACGGGTTTCTTTCTGGCGTTGTTGCTCTTCCGAGGTGAACGCACGGGCGAGCTGGCGGCACTTTTCGGCTTGTCTAGCAGCATCGGAGATAGGTGGACACTCGGAAGCATCAGGACGGTAAGGAAGTAGGGTATCAATTGTATGGAAGGCTCACGTCCGTAAGAAGAAAGAAAGGTGAGAATCCCGTGGTGGTTTGTATTGCGGTGTTATATGCGAACGTGACGTATGAGAGAACACGGTCCCAGTTGCTATGATCAGATGCCACGTACATTGAGAGCATATCACCTAGCATGCGGTTGAACCGTTCCGTTAGTCCGTTAGTCTGCGGGTGGTATGCTGTCGTTTTCCGATGAATGACGTGGCATTCCGAAAGCAGAGTTTCGACGACCACGGAAAGGAAAGCGCGGCCTCTGTCACTAAGGAGCTCTCGAGGTGCACCATGTCGAAGGATAAAGCGTTGCAAAATGAAAGAGGCGACATCCTGAGCTGTAGCGCTCGGCAAAGCGGCTGTTTCGGCGTAGCGTGTCAGGTGGTCAACCGCCACTATAATCCACCGATTACCATCTGGTGTCAATGGAAGGGGACAGTAGAGGTCAACGCCGACGCAATCAAATGGCTTGGCAGGGCATGGAAGTGGCTGCAATGCGCCAGTCGCACGTGGCAGTGTTGATTACGTCGCTGGCAGTCAGGACAGCACTGCACGAATTTACGTACAAAATTGTACATGCCGCGCCAGTAATAGCGATGGCGAAGGCGTTCATATGTTTTGAACACTCCGGCGTGGCCACATTGTGGATCGTCGTGAAGGGAGGCGCATACTTGCGATCGTAAAGTGCGTGGAATGACCAGCAATCACCGGCGGCCATCGGGAGCGTAGTTGCGTCGATTGAAGAAGTTGATCGCGGATGGCGAAATGGAAAGCTTGACGTCGGAGGGATCGAGATACTGGAAGGTTGGGCGTGCCACATAAATATTCAATAAGAGAGGCGATCCACGGGTCACGATGTTGTTCGGTGGCAATCGAGTCGAGATTTAGCGATGACAAGGTCTGGAGGCAAGTGTTTCCGCACGTCTGATCTGGTGGTAAAGGTGAGCGGGACAGGGCATCAGCATCAGAGTGTTTGCGTCCGCAGCGGTATACGACGCGAATGTCGTACTCCTGGATGCGGAGTGCCCATCGCGCAAGGCGGCCAGAAGGGTCTTTCAACGTGGAGAGCCAGCAAAGCGCGTGGTGATCAGTTACTAGATCGAACGGGTGGCCGTATAAGTACGGCCGGAACTTTCCAAGCGCCCACACCAGAGCCAAACACTCTTTTTCTGTCACGCTGTAATTAGTTTCGGCTTTCGTCAGAGTGCGGCTAGCGTAGGCTACAACGTATTCTGAATAGCCGGGCTTTCGTTGAGCGAGGACCGCGCCTAGCCCGACGCCGCTGGCGTCGGTGTGCACTTCGGTAGCAGCCGTCGGGTCGAAGTGGCGAAGAATAGGTGGGGAAGTGAGCAGACGGCGCAGAGTAGTGAAGGCAACGTCACATGCAGGGGACCAGGAGGTGAGGTTCACGTCACCGCGAAGAAGCTGGGTTAACGGTGACATGATAGATGCAAAATTTCGAACAAAGCGCCGGAAATAGGAGCATAGGCCTACAAAACTGCGAAGTTCTTTCATGGTTGTCGGCTTGGGAAATTCTGCGACTGCTCGAAGTTTTGCTGGGTCTGGTAATACGCCGTGCTTGGACACGATGTGGCCTAGGATGACGAGCTCGTGTGCAGCGAAGCGGCATTTTTTTCAAGTTAAGCTGCATACCAGCGTTGGTCAGACAGCTCAAAACGTGCCTGAGGCGAAGGAGGTGCGTAGGAAAGTCGTGGGAGAAAACCACGACATCGTCGACGGTAACAGAGGCACATATTCCATTTGAGGCCACGTAGCGTATTATCCATAAGACGTTCAAACGTGGCAGGGCGCGTTACAAAGCCCAAAGGGCATGACGTTAAATTCATATAGTCCGTCTGGTGTAATAATGCCGTTTTTTGGCGATCGGCTTCTGCCATTGGGACCTGCCAGTAGCCAGACCGCAAATCTAGCAAACGAGAAAATTCCGCTCCATGAAGGGGTGTCAATGGCGTCATCAATGCGCGGCAAAGGATAGACGTCCTTGCGGGTTATCTTATTCAAACGACGATAGTCCACGCAAAATCGGATAGATCCGTCTTTCTTACGCACCAGGACGACGGGAGACGCCCAGGGACTGTGGGATGGTCGAATGACGTCTCTACGAAGCATATCTTCAACTTGATCGTTGATGACGCGGCGCTCTTCAGCGGAGACACGGTATGGTCTTTGACGCAGTGGCTGGTGTAGGCCGGTGTCAACATGATGTTTGACTTGTGATGTGCGGCCCAGTTGAGGTTGCGACACATCGAACGAACTCCTGAACTCATGCAGAATATTCAGCAGGTCGGCATGTTCGGTGGGAGTGAGAGTGTCGGCGATGGCGCTGGAAAACGTATCATCGGACGACTCCCCGAGTGCCGACAGTGCTTGGGGGTGGTCGCAGTAGTCGTCCGGGACATCAACACAAAAAAACGAAGGGTCGAGATCCTGCACGCGGCCGAGACATTCCCCCGCAAGCAATGTGACAGGTGTGGAAAGCGGATTGCTTACGAACATGTTGCTTCTTCCGGCGGCAAGATCAATTGTTGCGAAAGGCAGCGGCAAAGCTCGACGACTTTTGAAGATATCGGAAGGCATAAAAAGAACTGTAGCGTCAGTGTAGGCGTTGCATGAAACGGGAACAAGGGCGAAATTTCCAGGCGGAATATCGGTATCTTCATGAACGAGCAACTTCGGCGGCTGATGAGGAGCGTCCAGTAATGGGACATCACACAAGGGTGAAAACTCAACTTCGGCGCGTGCGCAGTCTATGACGGCATTATGGCGGGATAGGAAGTCCCACCCGAGGATGACGTCATGCGAACAGACAGGAAGAACAATAAACTCCACGAGCTAAAGAATGCCTTCGATGGAGACTCTTGCAGTGCAGGCTGCGAGAGGCGTTACTTGCTGTGCGCTTGCGGTGTAAAGCGACAGTCCCGAAAGCGGTGTCGTTACTTTGCGTAATAAACGGCAGAGATTAGCGGCAATAACAGAAACAGCGGCGCCAGTGTCGACAAGGGGCGAAAGTACAATAAACTTCAACAGTTACTGCGACCACGTTAGCAGGAGAGGAGCGAGGGCTTAGACAGTTCGAAAACGGCGCAGTTCTTGCCTCTTGAACTGCGTTGCCTAGTTTTCCTGGTCAGAAGGCCTGGGCCGGCGACGCATTGGGGAGGGTGATCGCCGACGAGGAGAGGGTGCGCGCGGCGTCACGAAGTCGGGGTCGTTAGGAGGGGCATAGCGAGGTGACGAGACCGGCCCGTATTGCGCGAAGGGTTGGCTGCCAGGTTGCGACGATCGGACATAGTCACCGAACGTCTGAGGTCGACGGCGGCAGTAGCGGGCAACGTGTCTGGGAGTAAAGCAGGCGTAGCATATCGGTCGGTTATCGCGCGTCCTCCAAGAATTGGCTACTGGTGGTGCCGCCCAAGATGCAGTATAAGCAGCGGGTGTGCGGGCTGTGAGCGCGAGGTATAGGGTGGTTGCGGAAGCCTACGCACAGCGTCTGCATATGTGAACGGCGCTGCTACAGGCTGCATCACTTGCGAGCAGGCGACAGGAGGAGCCACAGGCTGCGCTGCATACGTTAGGGGCGCGGCCACAGGCTGCCACGGCTGGCGGATAGGCGACAGGAAGGCCTACCAGCTGCGCGGCACGCTGGCAGTGGGCAAGGCTGGATAGAGGCGGCTCGTGGTGCGCAACAGGAGCAGCTTGGGCAACCTCTTCCGAAATAGCAGTGCGAAGCGGGGCAGGTAGACGGGTGGTGGTCTCATGAGTGAAGGGCACTAGGGAAAGGGGGGCGACTTCCTCACGGACGAAGGCTCGAACTTGCTGAAGCAGCGGTGAATTGTCCGGCAGGGTGTCGAAACTGCACAGTGACTGACCACCATGCTGAGGCTGCCAAGTCAGAGTGCGTTGCTTGTTCAACTCGTCGTAGCTCTGGCACAAGCTGACGACTTCGGAAACTGTGCTCGGATTCCTTGCCAAGAGCATTTGAAATGCACCGTCGTCGATGCCCTTCAGGATGTTTTTGACCTTGTCAGATTCGGGCATGGTGTCATTCACACGTCGGCAAAGGTCGACGACGTCCTCAATATAGCTGGTAAAGGTCTCGCCAGTCTGCTGAGAGCGGACACGCAAGCGCTGTTCTCCCTCTGCTTGCGGACAGCCGGCCGACCGAACACTTCAGCACATGACGTCTTGAAGACGCTCCATGTGGGGATGTTGTGTTTGTGGTTATTAAACCACAATTCGGCGACGCCAGTGAGATAAAATATCACGTGCCCAGCTTGTCGGCTTGGTCCCACTCATTGTTGGCGCTCACCAGTTCGTAGTGCTCGAGCCAGTCTTCTACGTCGGTCCCATCCGCACCGCTGAAGACCTTCGGCTCCCGTAGCCTGGGATGGCCAGGGCAGTTGAACTGGAGCGAAGGCGTCGATGTAGTGGCGTTGTAGTATCATGACAGGTGGTAGCGTGCGGCTTCGCAGCTCCAGGGGTAGCAACGGGGATTAACAGCACCTTCCACCAAATGTGAAGAGGTTTATTAGCCGTTAAAGGCAGCGACGAGACAGCGTGATGAACCGTCCAGCGATCGGCACAGCAACGAACCGAAGAAGCACGAGCCGAGAGAGCCGGGCGTTGGCGATGCGGCTCGCTGCAGGCACATCTTCTTCTTCACAATATATATATATTATATATATATATATATAATATATATATATATATATATATATATATTATATAATATATATATGTGTGTGTGTGTGTGGTGTGTGTGTGTGTGTGTGTGTGTGTGGTGTTGTAAGTGAATAAATTAATGCGACACATCTTTAAAAGATAACTTTCGGCCCACAAGAAATCAGTGATCTCCAAAGAGAATGAACGTTCGTAAATATTAGATAAACAGAAAACAGCGCAAAATGCAAGAAAGCGCAAGGCAATGAACGCATAGAAAGAGCTCACGTGTTCATATGTCGGTTTCAAGAGAGTTACAAACGAGGAAATCAGAGGCCAAAAAAAAGTGAGACAGTGTTTTTTTTTACATTTAGACCTGAGGATTTCAGGAAATACGAGAAAACATTTTTTTTTCGTCTGCTCGTCGGCGTCTTATTAGGCGATGCCGTTCGACAGTCACCACCTGGCAACGCTGCCTAATATAGGACACATTCTGGGTAATCAGGCAGTCCTAGTAAAAGCTATTTCGATAATGGCAAGCACGCACTCGCGAGAATGCCGAGAATCGGGCATAGAGCAGTTGTAGCATACACCTTTTCGCAGGAAACGAGTCTGTTCTCAATGCTCTTGAAGCAGCTGAACTTGGAGGTCGTGTCTTTCGATGGGTAAGAAGCTACCTCACAAAGAGATGTTTTGTCTTAGTGAAGATGGGTCTACGAATAGTATTTCACAAGTCGTGGGGTGCCACAAGGTGGTGTTTTGAGTCCAACTCTTTTCAACCTGGTTCTCGTGGGGCTCACCGAAAAATTTGCCCCAGACGGTATAATCTCTCTCGCTCTAACGAAATCTGCATTGGGGCGTCCGGCGTGGACACGGCCTCAAGTGCGCGCAAGAACACCGAAAAACGGCAACAATGAGATCGACATACCTTCGCCAGCAGGTTTAACTATCGCCACAGAAAAATGCACACCGGTGGCGTTTACACGCAAAGCGATGTCTTCTTTTACCCATTGTGCATCGATGGCAGAATAATACCATAGCACTCATAGATTCTTAGGTGTCATCGTAGATCATGACCTAACCTGGAGCCGCATGTCACATCATTGCAGAAGAAAAAGCTCATTGGCATTGAGAATGTATTCCAAGTAGTCGCCGGAAAATCATGGGGCCCATCCGTGCACTCCATGTTGCAGCTTTACCACAGCCCTCTTTCTCGGAACTCTCCGGTACAGCCTTCCTGTCTGTCCAACATGTGCAAGACTAACATCCGTCCACTGCAAAGCGCACAAGCCCAAGCACTTCGGACATGCCTTGGCCTTCCAAGATTCTCATCGACAGTGTCAACTATTGTATTGCACATGAACAAGAACAACCGGTCACAACGCATATCATTGTCGAGACGCTGAGAGCGCACATTCGGCATTTATCACGGCTACCGTCACATCATTTAGCGTGTTTGACAGCTTGGAGGACCCATTCTTCATACTGCGGTATTGTCACAAGACATCAAGACATACCACCGCCTGGCTTCAAACTTGCGATGCATCCAGCAGCTGCGCTATGGAGTCTTCGTCAACCTGACGTGCGCTTATCAGTTCCTGAAATCTTTAGGAAGGCACGCATGTCAACGCTAGTCCTGAAGCAATTGACTTTGCGTCTGTTGGACGAAAGGTACTTTGACCGCATACATGTTTACACCGATGGCTCCACTAATTCCAACAGCTCTACAGGAGCAGTGGTTAATCCATCTGAAAATGTGTTGCTTCAGTACAAGTTTTCTCACACCACGACGTCGACAGCAGCAGAGCTCGCAGCACTTCAAGGTGCAGTAAAGTACATTCTTCGGCAGCAACCTAACCAAGGGCCATCTTTTGCGAATCCAGGTCAGCCTTACAGTCCCTACGGTTTGTTATGCAGCACGGGTTACACGAACAATCACTATATCAGATAAGGCACGACTACCACGAAGCGCTCAAGGAAGGTCACGATATTGTATTTCAGTGGTTGCCGAGTCATTGCGGAATCGTCGGCAATGACCGCACGGATGAAGCTGCTCGATCGGCTCATGACCAAAGACCAGCGCACGCACATACCACTCTTGAGAACGGACGCTGCAAGGCTACTACAATCACTTGCTCGCCGTATATCTCCTTACAATGGAATACGCAGGGTTTCTCCCCACGCACCTGTATTCGATCGACCCAAACTTGCAACTTCGTTTGCCATCCGGGTTCCCACGATGCGCCGAAATTTACTGTGTCCGCATGAGTTGGGCGTGTCATTTACGAATTCGTACTCACGTCTCCTTGGAATGGCGAGCACTTCGGCATGCAACATCTGCGCCTGTGAGGAAACGCTTGAGCACATTCTATGTCATAGCCCAGCATACCAGACCGAATGACGTATTATGGAAGCCAAGCTCTGTCAGCAGGATTCACGGCCGCTTACAGAAGAGAAGATCCTGGGACCTTGGCAACGGCTTGCCATACGCGCAAAGACACGAAAGCCCTCTTGTACTTTTTAAGGACCACCAGACATCACGACCGCTTGTGAAAGAACTGTGCGAGACCGTGCTGTGTGTCTAGCTGACTATTCATGCTTCTCTTTCTTACTCCTCTTCTTTTCTATCTCTTTCCGTTCTATTATTCTCATTTTCCCCCACCCCAAGTGTAGGGTGTCACAGGTCCCGTTTATTAGGGAGGTGATCACCGGGCTAATTCCAAGGGCCGAAGTATCGGCCCCCAAACCGCACCACGAAAGCGTGGACAATTTAGAAGTGGTCCTTTTGGCGCGCCAGCGGACGCCGGCGGTGGCCCAAAGAACAAGTCAGAGCCGAGAGTTGATAAACAAACAAATTATATTCTCAATAATGGCGGATCGAAAACAATACACAAGAATGCACACTCCACAATAGTTGCATACAATATATCACCAATCAAACAACGTACTACACAGTACAATCAGCCACACTCGAAACAACGACACAGACAGCAATACGCACTACAATGCAGTCGCATACATAGAACAACCAAGACACTTAAAGACTAAAGAGATAAAAAACTATTCAGTCCAAAGTTCTTGGAACAAAAGTCTGGCTGATACTCTTCCGAGAATCACTCACTCAAAGTCCAGCGTTTTTGTCGTTCCGCTGTCCACCGAAGTTTCTCTTCCAGGAAACCTCGCGTCTTCAATTGGCCTCTCTCCAAGCTTCAAACTTCTTCGCCGAAAACACGTCGGCTTCACACACGCAGCCGTTGCCACGCGTCTTCGCTCGATAGCGGTAGTAGACACACGCTCTTGCCTGTAGCTCGAGTCTTCACCCCTCAGGTGGAAATCCTCTCTTCTTCTCCTGCTTTGTCGCTGCGGACAAAATCTTCGCCGACTACACGGCGGAATCCCTACGCGCTCTGGCGCTAACTTCCGTCTTCTCCTCCGAAGTTTCTCTCCAGGAAAACCTAACGTCTTCTCCTGCTTAGTCCCTACGGACAAAACCTTCGCCGACTACACGGCGGAATCCCCACGCGCTCTGGCGCTAAATTCCGTCTTCTCCTGCTCTCTCGTCTCGGCCGCTCGATTAAATACCTTCCGCGCGAGATTCCAGAAGGTTCTCGTCATTTCGTCGCCCCGCCACGGTGGTCTAGTGGCTAAGGTACTCGGCTGCTGACCCGCAGGTCGCGGGATCAAATCCCGGCTGTGGCGGCTGCATTTCCGATGGAGGCGGAAATGTTGTAGCCCGTGTACTCAGATTTGGTGTGCACGTTAAAGAACCCCAGGTGGTCAAAATTTCCGGAGCCCTCCACTACGGCGTTCTCATAATCAAATAGTGGTTTTGGGACGTTAAACCCCACAAAATCAATCAATCGTCATTTCGTCGGCGCGATACGAGCCAAGGCTGGGGAGAGGGCGAGACGGTTCGAATACCCTCCGCGTCGGATGGACGCAACTCGGCATGACTACGCCTATTTCCTTCAGAAATTTCGAGTGCTTGCTCGGCCGCCGATGTGGGGTGAGGAGGTTCGTCGGCGAAGCCACGCTTCCGAGGGGAGAGCGTCGCGCGCCCGGGGAGCCTTTGATGCTTGTTTTTCTCTTTTTTTTCGTTGACCTCGCCGCATCTCTCCCGCGCGTTATCTCAAGAATTTGGCGGTGCGCCCATTTTTAGCGCTCGTTCCATTGACATAGGGTAGCCAACCGGCCAAGCTTGGTAACCTCCCTGCCTTTCCTCTCTATTTATCTCTCCCTCTCTCTCTTTTTTCGCAGGAAAGTAAGAAAAAAAACGCCGCCATGTTGGGCTGCGCTTAGGAGTACAAAGTCTGATGTCGAATCTTCCGCACTTCATTTTACGGGGTGTCACGCCAATTCGCGCATCCCTAAAGAAAAGAAAATCGTTGGCACTCAGGGTTAGCTATTTCGAAAAGGTCTGTACAGCGTAAAAAGCAGCTTCTTTCGTAAATCATGTTTTTTAATAAAAATTTGGTTCCAAATCTGCATGTTACACCGCAAATGTAGTAGAAAGACGATGGTCT
>WOVY01001569.1:0-47076 GCA_013436015.1 Rhipicephalus annulatus
AAAAAACGCATGCGCACACACTCAAATCTATTGTCAAACAGTTCTGTATACATTTGTGGGCAAAACATTAAATAAATTTAAATGAAAGTAGCTCCCGCCTTGTCTCTTGTTATTGTGAATATCTTTTGTTTTTTTGCGCTCTAAATTCCCAATAGATACACGTGCATGCACAAATCAGATGCACACACGACTATGTGTTAGTCCGAGAGTGAACTCTAGCTGTTTATATTGTGTGCCTAAACTCATCGAAAGGTTCTGCACAATGGAAAGGTTCCCCAACATTTGGGCACAGTTAGTACTAGGAAGTAACGGGTTCATTACACAAAAAGTGAAAATGAAGTACTTGTGGCCACATTTTAGCTCTATCTATACTATTTTCTTTATGTTAGTGTTCCAGCTAATTATACTACTGCCTTGATTTCACATTGATCAGAGTGTGGGTGTGTGTGCTACAATTGTTCTTGTGTGCCATGAACATATCTCTACTTTTTTTATGCATTGATTGCTATAACAAGCACCAATATTTGTGGTACCTGTTTTTTTCAATGCAATGAAAAGCCTTGCATTCATTATGTCTTTATATGATATGGTAGCTTGTTTATCAAAACTTTGTGTGTGCAGAGCCGATGAAGTCTTTCATACATCACATACAACTGACAGTGCTAGGCGAGCATAACAGATAGTTCTACTCCAGCAAACAAGGGAGGCCTTGTCAATATGAAGTTAATGTGCTTATGAAGCCTGTATTGTGGCACCCTATCTTTGTGTGCTGAGGTATGCTGCATAGGTGGGAACAGTGGCTCGATATCTTTTCAATTCCAGTAATTGCTGCGAAGACAGCACTAGTGCTTATATTTAAGTCCATTTACAACGTTAGAAGAACAGAATAAAGTAGGGGCGTGTAGTAATACTATACGTGCTCTTTATGCACAGATTATGGTTCACCTACACAAATGTTTCAGACTAGAGAGGGTTTAGCTTGTCCACTATTTTGGTATATGCAAAATGGAAAGGATTGAACAGAATACTGAGTACCTGATTCATCTTGCATCGACAGATCTTGCCAGTATCTAGGCTTCTCACATTTAAGACTACGACATCTGGTATAACGCTAACACAAAGGAGTTTGCGGACAGACTGAAACTCTTATGTACAGCAATCCGAACAACCCCTTTGCACATTGCAGAGGCTTGTCCTCCAGGCAGTGCAATTTACTGGTTTTTGCGGCCTCCGAACACAATTTATATATGAAGATCCTACTGAAGTAAGTTGCGAAAACAATGGTAAATTTTGTCATTAGAGTTCACGGTCTTTATATTTGTCATTTTTGCTAAGATATAAATCTATGTTGCTGTCACTAGTTACTATTTTTCAAGCAATACTCTCAACTTAGTTGATCATCTTGCAGCTTCAAAGCTTTGTGTGGTCACGTGACCAAGCCACCTACACTGCTACGTGCCCAACTTAGTGCCCCGAAATTGAAAATTCTCCTCATAAATAAGGCGATATGAAAATGTTTAGCTAGAATAAATGAATCTTGTGTGTATTGTGCTTCTTTACCCTTATTGAGACTTCACTCAAAAAACTGCCTGTAGAATGCCCTCCAATGGCATTTTCTAGCCATAACAGTTCACCGGATATAATAGGTTATTTAGGCATATGCTACAAATGTTAAACAAACCTTGGTGCTGTGTGAACATTTTCGTGTGTGCGTGTTTGTATGCTGTGTGCACCATTCATTCATTTTAATGACGGGATCAATAAATGACAGCGATTCTGTGACTTAAGGGACAATATTTTTGGCATGAAAATGGTGGTGATCACTGAACCAAAAAATCAGATTTGCAGTGGTCATTGTATGCACGTGCCACATTGCAGCCAGCATTTCAGACACTGTTACTATGGTGTTGTGTCTCCAAATTAGTTTAGGCAAAAAACTTTTGCAAGGTTACTGGACAGCCATTAAGAATTTATGGCTTCTCTTGATGACTGCTGAGTGAAATGACCTATGTAAAATAATGCCTGTCATTGACAGGTGGAGCACCCTTTTCAATAGGAGAAACAAAAACATAACTAACGGTGCAGGTTATGTACTCCGCATAACTTTGCTATGTTTACTGCTACTGATAAATTGATTAACAACATGCCTATGAATTCATGCGGTACACCTAAGAAGTTCTGCAATCTTTTTTATTTTGTAGATGAGGCTGAAGTGCAAGGTCATACTTAACAATGCTACATTGAGGTGCCTGTGCCAAGGTTTGGAAGAAGCTAAGTGAAGCCAAACTGTTGGGCTTCTTGTGGTCGGTCAGTGTTATAAATGGGCAAAAAAGGTTGTTTTTTTCTATCTTGATAATTAACTTTCTTTTCCAAATCAATCACAAGTGCCATGTTTTGCTGCCCGTCCAACTCTAACAGGTGAAGCAGAACTTATATTTCCTGTATATTTTTACATTACAGGGTCTGCAATACATCACGAGATTTGTCTACATCATCTGGAAAAGAGAGAGAGATAAATAGAGAGGAAAGGCAGGGAGGTTCACCAAGCTTGGCTCGGTTGGCTACCCTACACTTGGGGTGGGGGAAAAGGGGAATAATAGAACGGAAAGAGACAGAAAAGAAGAGGAGTAAGAAAGAGAAGCATAAATAGTCAGCTCGACACTACACAGCACGGCCTCGCACAGATATTTCACAAGCGGTCGTGAAGTTTGGTGGTCCTTAAAAAGTACAAGAGAGCTTTCGTGGCTTTGCGCGTATGGGAAGCCGTCGGCCAAGGTCCCAGGATCTTCTCTTCTGTAAGCGGCCGTGAATCCAGCTGACAGAGCTTGGCTTCCATAATACGTCGTTCGGTCTGGTATGCTGGGCAATGACATAGAATGTGCTCAAGCGTTTCCTTGCAGGCGCACATGTTGCATGTCGAAGTGCTCGCCATTCCAAGGAGACGAGAGTACGACTTCGTAAATGCCACGCCCAACCTTATGCGACACAGTAAAGTTTCAGCGCATCATGGGAACCCGGATGGCAAACGAAGTTGCAAGTTTGGGTCGATCGAGCACAGGTGCGTGTTGGAGAAACCCTGCGTATTCCATTGTAGGAGAGATATACGGCGAGCAAGTGATTGTAGTAGCCTTGCAGCGTCCGTTCTCAAGGGTGGTATGGGCGTGCGCTGGCCTTGGTCATGAGCCGATCGAGCAGCTTCATCCGCGCGGTCATTGCCGACCATTCCGCAATGACCCGGCAACCACTGAAATACAATATCGTGACCTTCCGCGAGCGCTTCGTGGTAGTCGTGCCTTATCTCATATACTGATTGTTCATGTAGCCCGTGCTGCATAACAAACCGCAGTGACTGTAAGGCTGACCTGTAGTCGCAAAAGATGGCCCATTGGTTAGGTTGCTGGCGAAGAATGTACTTTACTGCACCTTGAAGTGCTGCGAGCTCTGCTGCTGTCGACGTCGTGGTGTGAGAAAACTTGTACTGAAGCAACACATTTTCAGATGGAACAATCACTGCTCCTGTGGAGCTGTTGGAATTAGTGGAGCCATCGGTGTAAACATGTATGCGGTCGAAGTACCTTTCGTCCAACAGACGCAAATTGAATTGCTTCAGGGCTAGCGTTGGCATGCGTGCCTTCTTAATGATTCCAGGAACTGATAAGCGCACGTCAGGTTGACGAAGACTCCATGGCGCAGTTGCTGGATGCATCGCAAGTTTGAAGCCAGGCGGTATTATGCCCTGATGTTTTGTCACGATACCGCAGTACGAAGAATGGGGCCTCCGAGCTGTCAAATACGCTAAATGATGTGACGGTAGCCGTGATAAATGCCGAATGTGCGCTCTCAGCGTCTCGACAATGATGTGCGTTGTGATCGGTTGTTCTTGTGCAATAACAATAGTTGACACTGTCGATGAGCATCTTGGAAGGCCAAGGCATGTCCGAAGTGCTTGGGCTTGTACGCTTTGCAGTGCACGGATGTTAGTCTTGCACGTGTTGGACAGGACAGGAAGACTGTACCGGAGAGTTCCGAAAAAGAGGGCTGTGTTAAGCTGCAACATGGAGCGCACGGATGGGCCCCATGATTTTTCGGCGACGAACTTGAATACATTCTCAATGCCAATGAGCTTTTTCTTCAGGTATGTGACATGTGGGCTCCAGGTTAGGTCACGATCTTCGATGACGCCTAAGAATCTATGAGTGCTCTTATATGGGATTGATCTGCCATCGATGCACAATGAGTAGAAAGACATCGGTTTGCGTGTAAACGCCACCGCTGCGCATTTTTCTGTGGCGATAGTCAAACCTTGCTAGCGAAGGTATGTCGATGTCATTGTTGCCGCTTTGTGTATTCTTGCGCGCACTTGAGGTCGTGTCACGCCGGACGCCCAAATGCAGATATCGTCAGCGTAGAGAGATATATAAGCCGTCTGTGGCAGCATTTTGGTGGGCCCCACGAGAACCAGGTTGAAAAGTGTTGGACTCAAAACACCGCCTTGTAGCACCCCACGACTTGTGAAATACTTATTCGTAGGCCCATCTTCAGTTAAAACGAACATGGATCTCTTGCGCATAGACACGGAAGCGGACAACGTCTCGTTCGTGGACGCCGCTGCCTATCGCAACAACCAAGCCATCGCCGCGGTCGCGGTATCATCCGCGCAGCAGACTATTAACTCAGCCACAATCCTCACCCGAAAACCCGAAGTAGCGGAGCAAGTAGCTATAGCTATAGCTATGCTCGACAGCAAACGGGAATTCATCTACAGCGACTCCAGGCCGGCCATCAAAGCCTTCGAACGCGGAGTCATCTCCGACCAGGCGTTACGTATCCTGCGCATTGCGTACCCGAGTGCCCTGAAGCACCACAATTTCATCTGGTTCCCCGCCCATCTCGGCCAGGTGCCGGGTGCCCTATCCAACCTCAACGAGATCGCCCATGATGCAGCGCGCGCACTTACTGACCGCACTGCCGCAGGGCAACCTCATCTTGCTGGGTTAGATACCAATCGGGATGCACCAATTACGTACAATGAAATCACAAAGCACTTTTACTTGGAACGCCGCATTTTTCCACCCCCCCATCCGAAACTTGACCGACCGCAGGCATTGACCCTACGCCTATTACAGACACACACGTACCCAAACCTTGCCACACTTCACGTTTATTATCCCGATGCATACCCCAGCGACACATGCCCATCATGTGGACACACAGCGACACTCGCACACATGCTCTGGGAGTGTGGAACAACTCCTCCCGACTCTACTTCAAGCAAGTGGGAGAGGTCCCTTAGGAGCTCACTGTTTGCCGACCAGCAATGGGCCGTCCAGCAGGCCCACGAAGCGGCCGCCAGGTACTCCCTGTCGGTCCCTACGTGGGAGACGCCCGCTACGCGCTAAGCGCGTCCTGCAGGACTGAAATAAAGTTTTTTCATTCATTCATTTATTCATTCTCTTTGTGAGGTAGCTTCTCACCCATCGAAAGACACGACCTGCAAGTTCAGCTGCTTCAAGAGCATTGAGAACAGCCTCGTGGGTCACGTTGTCATAGGTACCCTTCACGTCTAAGAACAGAGCTATCGACAGCCGCTTCTGAGCTTTCTGATGCTGAACAGAGGTCACTAAGTCAATAACGCTATCAACTGAGGACCGACCCCGTCGAAAACCAGCTATAGCATCAGGATAGATGTTATAATGTTTCAGGTACCATTCCATGCATGTAAGCAGCATCCTCTCCATGACCTTGCCAACGCAGCTTGCTAGTGCTATAGGCCGGTATGATGCCAAATTGAATGGATACTTTCCGGGCTTCAGCAAAGGCACCAAGTGACTACACTTTCACTCATCAGGCACCATTCCATCATGCCAAGACTTATTGAAAATGTCCAGGAGACAGCGCTGTGCCTTCGGGCCTAGGTGACGTAGGGCAGTATAGGTCACTCCATCCTGACCTGGGGACTATGAGCGTCTGCATGTGTTCAATGCCGCATGAAGTTCTTCCATGGTGAATGCAACCTCCATTTGCTGATCTCGTGCGACTGGAACATCCTGTGGCATTAGATCGATCGGTATAGAGATGTCGCCGGCGATCTTTGCACAAAATTCCCCAGAAACATCAAGCTGTGAGCGACGTTGATGTACCGCCAGAGCAGCGAAGGGGTGACGCTGTTGCGGATGCGAGTGAATACCTCGAAGAGTCCTCCATTCGGGAGACAAGGGCTTTCGAGGGTCTAGCGAGTCACAAAAATTCTTCCACCGTTGTTCATGAAGTTTGTGCATTCGACGCTGGATTTTTTTCTGAATGCGTCTGGATTCTCTGAGGTCAGAGAGAGATTTCGTGCGTCTGTATCGTCTTTCGGCACGTCGGCGGACCGCTCGAAGTTGTTCCAACTTTTGGTCGAGTGCTGTGCGTCTCGATTGTTTCGAACATATCTTCGTGGAAGTCGCCATTGCACAACTAATCACTTCTTCAATGGATTCCGGTGGTTCGTGCATGCACTTGCTCTTCACTGATACCTGAAACGCTTCCCAGTCAATAAGTCTTGCATGTCCAGGGGAAGGAGAATCGTCCAAACCTCTGAATGTCACGTACGTGGGAATATGGTCGCTGCCATGTGTTTCAATATCTGTGAACGATTGGACTTTCGTGATAATGCTATACGACACTAATGTCAAGTCCACGCAACTGCTGTAAGTTACTCCTCGGAGATAATAAGGGCTGCCGTCGTTCAGCACCTGCAGCCCGTGCTCTGATGCGAGATCAACTAGGTCCGTGCCTTTTCGAATTGTCCTGATGCTTCCCCACAATGGATGATGGGCGTAGAAGTCGCCCATCAATATCCAAGGTGCTGGAGTCATTGCAAATATACCATTCAATATCTGTTGATCTAGTCGACCTGACGGTGCTATATATGCGCCTATCAGCGTAAACGACGAATTCTTCTTTTTAACATATAGGCACACGTAGTGATTTCCATTGTGAGACTCTACTCTTTGGAGAACGTAAGTGAGTTCTTTACGGATGTACACAGCAACTTGACTTCGCTCAATGCACGATGAAGAAACGAACGATTCATGGCCCGACAGACGAGGTCTTTTTGAAAAATGCGCTTCACAATTCATGATGATGGGAAACTTATTTTCGAAAATGAATTGTCTAAACTCAGGCATTCTTGACTGTAGACCTCTTGCGTTCCACTGAATTATGGAAGCACGCTGACTTTTTCTCGGAAGGGCTGATGCGGTCTATGGTGCGCCATCTTGTTACTGAAGTCCAGAAATAACTGGTTCTAGTGTGTCCAAGATTTGCAGCGCGCATTTAGCGGCAGGGATCCGTAGACTATCCAATAGAGTGCGAATAACACTCATGAACGACCTCAATACAGAAAAGACTTGTACCTCTTGGGCGGACAGACTGCCTGCTGGGGGCATATTCGTTGTTGACTGTCGATATTGTGGTTCCGTAGACACGTGTACCCGCGGTAAAGTGGGCCAGTTAGAGCCGGATGTTCTCTATAGCGCCACAGTGTCTTCCGGCACCTCTGGACGTACCCCACCTGGTGGTGGGGGCGGGGGAGGTCTCTGTGGTCGTGGCGGCGGTGGTGGTGGCCATGACATCATCTGGAGCTTGTTGATGAAGTGAGGGGCTTGCCTTCTGCTACCCTGGCTGTCATGCCTGGAACTCCTCAGCCTTTGCTGTCACCACCACAGTAATGACCATCATCATTTTTTCACTTAATTTTTCTTTCTTAAGTGTCTTTCTTTCGTGTTTTACTTGCAAGTTAGCTTCTCCATCAGTGTTCAATTATTCAACTGTTCACTGTCATGTGAGGGTATCTTCACACATTACTTTTACGTGTGCTGATCAGCCTTCTGAAATGATGCACACAACAGACATCACATGGCTTCATTTCATCAGACAAGCCTAGCATCATGTGTGTGTGTAAGTTTGTATATATATATATATATATATATATATATAAGGGAAAGAAGTGTATATCTAAGGGCTCGTTTTTCCGTGTTTTAACACAATATTAAATATTTATGAGATATAACAGACAGTAATGCCAAGGAATGTACAGGGGAAGTTATCAAAACCAATGGAATGTAAATAAGAAGAAAGAAAAGTGGATGAAAAAATTACCAACTGTGAGCAGGAATCGAACCTACGACCTTCGAATTACGCGTTCGATGCTCTAACCACTGCGCTATCACAGCGGCCCTCCCTCCATCCACTTTTTTGGGTTTATCTGTGAATTTAGAAGTAGGAGCGACAGTCAGCGCCATCTATAAGCCAAACGACGAGTGTGAAAACACTCTTATGCGCATGTTTGGCGTCACGTAGCACGTGAACGTATTATGAGCGGGCAGCTGATTAATTGTCCCTCTTATCCAACCTAAACACACCAAGTCTGCCAGTACGAGACCCTCGTTCAATGAAATAAGGGAAAGAAGTGTATATCTAAGGGCTCGTTTTTCCGTGTTTTAACACAATATTAAATATTAATGAGATATAACAGACAGTAATGCCAAGGAATGTACAGGGGAAGTTATCAAAACCAATGGAATGTAAATAAGAAGAAAGAAAAGTGGTTGAAAAAATTACCAACTGTGAGCAGGAATCGAACCTACGACCTTCGAATTACGCGTTCGATGCTCTAACCACTGAGCTATCACAGCGGCCCTCCCTCCATCCACTTTTTTGGGTTTATCTGTGAATTTAGAAGTAGGAGCGACAGTCAGCGCCATCTATAAGCAAAACGACGAGTGTGAAAACACTCTTATGCGCATGTTTGGCGTCACGTAGCACGTGAACGTATTATGAGCGGGCAGCTGATTAATTGTCCCTCTTATACAACCTAAACACACCAAGTCTGCCAGTACGAGACCCTCGTTCAATGAAATAAGGGAAAGAAGTGTATATCTAAGGGCTCGTTTTTCCGTGTTTTAACACAATATTAAATAATAATGAGATATAACAGACAGTAATGCCAAGGAATGTACAGGGGAAGTTATCAAAGCCAATGGAATGTAAATAAGAAGAAAGAAAAGTGGATGAAAAAATTACCGTGAGCAGGAATCGAACCTACGACCTTCGAATTACGCGTTCGATGCTCTAACCACTGAGCTACGCTTTCATTGGGTCGTTGATTGCGAGAATTGAGGAGACGTTCGGCTTCTTCTTTCCGGTCAGCGCTACCATACGTGTTCCGCAGCTGAGTGCAAAACACTGGCCAGGTTGTCAGAGCGGCCTCGTGATTCTCGAACCAAATACGCGCCAAATCCTCCAGGTAGAAATAGACATACCGCAGTTTCCGGTGCTCGTCCCACTCGTTGGCGACGGCGACTCGATCGTATTGGTCCAGCCAGTCTTCAACGTCTTCGTAGGGCTCCCCATAGAAGGGCTTTGGCGTTCGAGATGCTGGTAGCCATGGTGCTGGCGGAGTCGCAGTCTGTTCAGTCTGGCTCACAGTTGTCGCATAAGCCATGGCTCTGGAGCATTCCGGAAGAGGGCTGAACTGGGGTGGTAGGCCTAGTTGCCGCCGACTGCGTCGAAGGTTGGCTGTTTCTACTAAGGCGTCGATGTTGGGACCGAGAACTTCCTCGTGGTAACAGTGCATAGACTATTACCCAGCACCTCCACCAGTGTCACGTTACAACGCAACTGTAACCTGCTGATAATGGCCCACAAGGACGCCAAACTGATTCGAACAACGGCAGTGCGACTATTGTTTTTCTCTGCACGCGCTTCTTTGTCCTCTTCTGAACAGCGGCACATACAAGCATGCCAGCATCTGTGGAAATAATAGTTTCTTGTACTAGTGGCATTACCAGTGTCACGTTACAACGTACCTGTAACCTGCTGATAATGGCACACAAGGACGTCAAACTGATTCGAACAACGGCAGTGCGACTATTGTTTTTCTCTGCACGCGCATCTTTGTCCTCTTCTGAACAGCGGCACATACAAGCATGCCAGCATCTGTGGAAATAATAGTTTCTTGTACTAGTGGCATTACCCCCTTTCCAAAGGACATCGTCCCGATGTCATAACATTGTGGCCAGATGAAAACACGCACGATAAGCAGTACACAAGGGAGTGTTCACAATCACTGTATGTCTACTCAAGGGAGTGTGACGAATAGTCAGCGCTGGTAAAATGGTTTCATCCTCGAAACATGGACGACGTGTGGCTGTTGTGAACGGCGGGATTGACGAGCTTTGTCCTCGTCAAGAACCTCGTAGTTCACTTTACTGAGACGACGGAGAACTCTATAGGGACCGAAATAGCGGCGTAACAACTTTTCTGACCGGCCCCGTTGTCGAATGGAAGTCCACAACCTTACTCGTTCTCCGGGTTGGTAAGAGACATCGCGACAACGAGCGTTGTACCGCAGCGAGTAGATGCATTGTTGCTTATGAATTCGTTCGACTGCAAGTTTACGAGCCGTGTCTGCCAGGCTGATAAATTCGTTCGTCTTGACACTAATCTGGTGTCTGTCTGGTAGAAGCATGGCATCCAGCATTGTAGTGACTTCCCTGCCATGAAGCAACCGGAATGGTGTGAATCCAGTTGTTTCTTGCACAGCGGTGTTGTAAGCGAACGTGACGTAAGCGAGGATGTCATCCCAGTTTTTGTGGTCTTGGTCAACGTACATGGATAGCATGTCGGCGATCGTCTTGTTTAGTCGCTCTATAAGGCCGTTGCTTTGTGGTTGGTATGCAGTAGTTTTTCGATGTACTGTGCCGCTAAGCTGCATGACGTCTTGTATCATCCGGGCTGTAAAAGCTGTGCCACGATCAGTTATGACAACTGCTGGTGCTCCATGTCGGAGGACGATGTTTTTCATAAAAAAGTGGGCAGTCTCAATGGCGGTGTCACGTTGTAATGCCTTCGTTTCGCAGTAGCGCGTCATGTAATCAGTAGCGACTACAATCCATCGGTTGCCGTCACGAGACTTGGGAAAAGGTCCGAGTAGATCCATGCCTATTTGTTGGAACGGTTGTGTCGGAGGAGCGATGGGCTTCAAAAAACCGGCTGTGCGCAGATGTGGTGCTTTACGGCGCTGGCACTCGTGACACGTATTCACGTAATGCTTCACGTCTCGACTGAGCTTAGGCCAGTAGTAGTGTTGGTGAATCCGGGCCAAGGTACGTGTGTATCCCAAGTGGCCTGAGGAAGGCTCATCGTGACAGGCGGACAAGACATCGGCTCGTAACGCTGGCAGGACAACGAGCAGGTACTCAGTCGCGAAAGGGTCGAAGTTTCTTTTATAGAGGATATTTCTGCGGACGCAGAACGATGATGACGAGCGGGTGAATGCTGGTGGTGGATGTGGCGTACGGCCTTCGAGATATTCGATGAATTGTCGAAGCTCGGAATTGTTCTTCTGCTGTTCAGCCAAGTCGGATACACTAACGGCGCAGAGAAAACGGCCGTCGAGATCGTGATCACCTGACGCTGTCTTAAGAGGAGCTCGGGAAAGACAGCCCGCGTCAGTATGCTTCTGGCCAGACTTGTACACGACTGTCAAATCGAACTCCTGGAGGCGTAAGCTCCACCTGGCCAGACGTCCGGAAGGGTCTTTAAGGTTCGCCAACCAGCAGAGCGCATGATGATCGCTAACAACTCTGAACGGGCGACCATACAGGTACGGTCTGAATTTAGCTATTGCCCAGACAACAGCTAGGCACTCCTTTTCAGTTGTTGTGTAATTCACCTTCGCAGATGATAAAATCCGACTCGCATAAGCAATAGGGCGTTCGACGCCGCCTTGCCACTGGACGAGGACTGCACCAAGGCTGATGTTACTGGCGTCTGTGTGTAGTTCAGTGTCGGCATATTGATCGTAGTGTCCGAGTAAGGGCTCAGATTGGAGATGCTGCTGGAGCTCGGAGAAAGCGCGTGTTTGCTTAAGGCCCCACACGAAGGGAACGTCGTCTTTTGTCAGACGAGTGAGGGGTTCGGCAATGTTTGCGAAATTTTGCACAAAGCGTCTGTAGTATGCGCAGACGCCTAAAAATCGACGCACATCACGTTTGTTGGTAGGTGGTGGAAAATCTGCGACAGCCAATGTTTTGACTGGGTCCGGCCTAATACCGTCAGGGCAAACACGGTGACCGAGGAACTTTAATTCGTTGTACCCAAAATGACATTTTTCTGGTTTCAGTGATAGGCCTGCCGTACGAATTGCAGCAAACGCAGATCTAAGTCGCTGCAAATGCTGCTCAAACGTTTGAGAGAAGACAACGACGTCGTCTAAGTAAACAAGGCATGCTTCCCACTTGAGACCGGAAAGCACTGTATCCATCATCCTCTGGAATGTCGCAGGGGCAGAACACAGACCGAAGGGAAGCACCTTGAATTCGTACAGACCATCAGGCGTTATGAATGCTGTTTTCTCTCGGTCGCGTTCATCAACTTCGATCTGCCAGTAGCCACTGCGTAAATCCATAGAGGAGAAGAATCGGGCGCGTCTGAGGCGGTCTAGTGAGTCATCGATGCGCGGAAGCGGATAAACGTCTTTCTTTGTGACTTTGTTGAGTTTGTGGTAATCGACGCAAAATCGGAGAGTGCCATCCTTCTCTTTTACTAGTACGACGGGGGAAAATCATGGACTGTTCGAGGGTTGGACTTTGTTGAGTTTGTGGTAATCGACGCAAAATCGGAGAGTGCCATCCTTCTCTTTTACTAGTACGACGGGGGAAAACCATGGACTGTTCGAGGGTTGGATTACGCCATCTTCGAGCATCTGCTTCACTTGAGAACGTATAGCCTCTTGTTCTTTTTGTGATACTCGGTAGGCATGCTGACGTATGGGTCTCTCAGCATGGTCAGTGACAATGCGGTGCTTTACGGTTGGCGTTTGTTTTATCTTGGATGTAGACGCGAAACAGTCGCTAAACGTGCGGAGGATACAGCAGATTTGCTCTTTCTGTGCACATGACAGCTTCGGATTGACATCGACTGCATCGGCTATCGCGGTGTCACTTTCAACGGCTGCAGAAATTGGGGCTATCGTCGTACACGCTTCATCGTCAATGGATTCGAAATGAGCGATAGTTGTTCGCTTGGCAAAATGTTGGTATGCTCCACTAAAATTGGTGACCAACAACTCAGTCATCCCACGTTTAAATTGAATTATGCCGCGGGAAACACAGATTTGCTGAGACAAGAGCACCGAAAGGTTGGCTTCAGCAATACCACTACTGTCATGGTCTATGTCGCCCTGTACTGTAACGAACATACTGGTGCGTGGCGGAAGTGTGACGATGTCGTCGACAATGCGAAGCGCAGTCTTCTGCGCATTGGTATCTCTAAGCTTCGGGCCATAGTCGCCAGCAAATGTTACGAGGCAGTCTCGAAGATTTATAACAGCGCCGTGCTCACGAAGAAAATTCATGCCAAGGATAACTTTCCGGGATCATTCGGGAAGCACAACGAAAGAAGCAACGAACGTCGACTCACAGATTTGCAGCCTTGCGGTGCATCTCCCGATTGGTGTCAAGAGATGACCACCGGCTGTCCGAAGGTTTGGTCCATGCCCCCAAGGAGTTGTGACTTTCCTGAGCTTAGCCACAAGTTCAGTGCTGAGAACTGAGTATTCGGCGCCGGTGTCGACCAGAGCAGTCACTGGATGGTTGTCGACACGAACGGCAATGTCAGCAGAAACGGGTTCGTCAGCGATGTGAGATGTCGGCTGAAAAGAATCGTCGAAGGGCGGTAGAATGGTCGGAGGGGGCTGTTTTGACGATAGCTTAACAGCGGTCCCACCCCCGGAGGCCGCTGATTCTAGTTTCCCCGGCGTGGACTTGGGGACCTAGCGGATCGTCCCGCAACAACATCGGCGAAAGTGGAGTATTGATTCGCGGACGTAGAGCGTCGAGGAGACGGAGAGCGTGATTGGCGTCGCTGAAGATTCAGAGACGGTAGATTTGCCAAGTATTCTGCGATGGCGCGGGGTCGTTCGCCGTCCCTGGGTCTACGAGCGTCTGGTCGAAATCCAGGTAGGCCCATCTGTCTGTACGAGCACTCTCGGTACAAGTGACGTGGCTCACCACAGTGGTAGCATAGTGGCCGATTGTCGGAAGCGCGCCACACGCTAGATTTCCGAAAATTAGGTCGCGGATTCTCATAGTGTGGTGGGCCGAAGTACTGCGGCATCTGCAGGCAAGTCGGTCGTTGGTTTTCATAGCGTGGCACGCCCGAAAAGTGCTGTGGCGTCTGCAGGCTAGTCGGTCGGGGAAAATAGCTGGCTGCCGGTGCAGGAGTACGTACAGCTTCCGCATACGTCAGCAGAGGAGCTTCGGTTGGAGGTGGCGCTAATGGTCGTACCAGCTGCCGCACCTCTTCACGGACGACGTCTGTCAGAGCAGCCACTTGAGGCTGTGAAGGCACTGCGTGAAGCTTTTGCAGCTCGTCGCGTACAATGCTACGGACTAGCTCCGCAAGGTCTCTCACGCTCGTGACATCGGGTGTTACCAAGGGTGCTGACAATATATATATATATATATATATATATATATATATATATATATATATATATATATATATATATATATATGAGATCTAACAGAGTAATCCAAGATCAGACAGATCTAATGCCAAGGAATGTATAGGAAAAGTTATTAGAACAAATGGAATGTAAAGGCCGCTGTAATAGCTCAGTGGTTAGAGCATCGAACGCGTTATTCGAAGGTCGTAGGTTCGATTCCTGCTCACGGCTGGTTAGTTTTTCACCCACTTTTGTTTCTTCCTATTTACATTTTATTTGTTCTAATAACTTGCCCTATACATTCCTTGACATTATTGTCTATTATATCTCGTTATTATTGTGTCAAAACAAGGAAAAACGAGCCCTTAGGTACACAATTATTTCCCATATATATATATATATATATATATATATATGTAATATTAATGAGATCTAACAAACAGTAAAGCCAAGGAATGTACAGGGGAAGTTAGTGGATGGAGGGAAGGCCGCTTTGGTAGCTCAGTGGTTAGAGCATCGAACGCGTTATTCGAAGGTCGTAGGTTCGATTCCTGCCCACGGCTGGCTATTTTTTCATCCACTTTTCTTTCTTCTTATTTACATTCCATTGGTTCTAATAACTTCCCCTGTATATTTCTTGGCATTACTGTTTGTTAGATCTCATTATTATTGTGTTAAAACACGGAAAAACGAGCCCTTAGGTATACACTTCTTTCCCTTAATTCATTGAACGAGGGTCTCGTACTGGCAGACTTGGTGTGTTTGGGCTGTATAAGAGGGACAATTATTCAGCTGCCCGCTCATAATAAGTTCACGTGCTACGTGACGCCAAACATGCGCATAAAAGTGTTTTCACACTTGCCATTTGGCTTATAGATGGCGCTGACTGTCACTCCTACTTCTAAATTCACATATAAACCCAAAAAAGTGGATGTAGGGAAGGCCGCTTTGATAGCTCAGTGGTTAGAGCATCGAACGCGTTATTCGAAGGTTGTAGGTTCGATTCCTGCCCACAGCCGGCTAGTTTTTCATCCACTTTTCTTTCTTCTTATTTACATTCCATTGGTTCTAATAACTTCCCCTGTACATTCCTTGGCATTACTGTTTGTTAGATCTCATTAATGTTGTGTTAAAACACGGAAAAACGAGCCCTTAGGTATACACTTCTTTCCCTTATTTCATTGAACGAGGGTCTCGTACTGGCAGACTTGGTGTGTTTGGGCTGTATAAGAGGGACAATTAATCAGCTGCCCGCTCATAATAAGTTCACGTGCTACGTGACGCCAAACATGCGCATAAAAGTGTTTTCACACTCGCCATTAGGCTTATAGATGGCGCTGACTGTCACTCCTACTTCTAAATTCACATATAAACCCCAAAAAAGTGGATGGAGGGAAGGCCGCTTTGGTAGCTCAGTGGTTAGAGCATCGAACGCGTTATTCGAAGGTCGTAGGTTCGATTCCTGCCCACGGCTGGCTATTTTTTCATCCACTTTTCTTTCTTCTTATTTACATTCCATTGGTTCTAATAACTTCCCCTGTACATTCCTTGGCATTACTGTTTGTTAGATCTCATTAATATTGTGAACACAGAAAAACGAGCCCTTAGGTATACACTTCTTTCCCTTATATACATATATATATATATATATATATATATATATATATATATATATTGGGAGTAATAATTCAATGGGCCAGTTAGTCTTCGTGAAGGTATGGGATATGGCACAACGGGAGCGTTGTCAACAAGGATAAATATATTTATTTCCCAACAGTTTCGGGAGGGGACCTCCCTTCATCAGGGGATGAGTTATATATATATATATATATATATATATATATATATATATATATATATATATATATATATATATATATATATATAGTTGCGGATGCCTGGGAAGAAAACGAAGATGGGTGAACGTGCTGGCTTCCCCAAGCTGGAGGAAGAAGAAAGACGATGACACTGCGATCATCAACCTCCTGTTGGCCGCTCCAACGCTTCTCTTCGAGACCAAAATAAATGGCCCCTTCAGCCGTATACGTCCCGGTCCTCCTTGTGCGTAATAGATTGGTGGAAACAAACCCAACGACAGGAGCTTCACTGCCAGAACTTCACCGCAGCCGCCGCCTTGCCGGACTCCCGCCTGCGCCGATCGTAATGGTCCAAGATCAGCTATCTAACGCTTCAAGGCCAACTCCAATAGGTTCCGTGCCCTACTACCGAGCCCCACCAACCTTCGGAGGAAAATGGGGAGATGTCGATGCGTGGCTCGTCCAGTACAAGCGAGTCAGCAAGTCAGTCTAATGGCTGGGATGCCGTCGCTCAGCTGAGCAATGCGGTCTTTTGCCTTATGGATACCGCGCTCGTGTGGTACGAAAACCACGAGGACACACTGATGACGTGGGACGTTTTTGTTGTGGAGCGGAAAGCGTGTTTCGGCGACTCGAGTGTCAAAAGGAAGCGGGCTGCGCAGACACTGTCTACACGCGCGCAGCTTCCAGGTGAGGATTGTATCATGTATGTAGAGGACGTGCTGAAACTCTGAAAGGTAGTCAATGATCAGATGTCAGAAAAAGATAAAGTAGGACATCTGCTGAAAGGCATAGCCGAGGATGTCTATAATTTTCTCATTAGAAAAGAGCACCTCAGCTCGGTGTCCGACGTTATTCGGCATTGCCGAACTTCCGAACAGCTGAAAATGCGCAGGATTGCTCCAAAGTTCAGCTGGCTCACAAATGTTAAAGCGGTTGCCAGCATCGACACTAGCTCCTGCCCCCTGACCTGTCCTCGACGATTCGATAGATTGTTCGCGAAGAACTTTTTCGCTATAGAGAACAGACACATTCAACAGTTAATCACCATTCTGTAAATGACCAACATTCGGTATACGTGCCACGTGAGGCTGTGACTGCGCCGCTGCCTTCGATTACCCCTTGGCAAACGATGGTTAGTGCAGAAGCTGTTGAGTACAGCGCACCCCCACAGCCAAGGAGAGCACCACGCTTGCCGGCTCCTCGTCATGACCAGCGCCCTAGGCTTCGCGACGCCCGGTCTATCCCTATGATATACGGGACGAATCAACCCACTACGCCAAAGAAGACGACGTTCGATTCATCGACAAACAATTAGAGTTTCGACCTCTCACAGTTTGCTACTCCTCTGGTGTCCCAGGACATATTTCGCTATTTTGCAACCATCGACGTATAGCCTCACGGTATGGCCATCCACCACACTTTGCACGGCCTTCCAACGACTTCGCGAGCAACGCACTATGGCCCACCACAACAGTTCACACGATCATCTGATCGACCGCACGACGACCCTAGGGCAACACACCTGCTGCCTCGTGAAGACTACTGGACACGCAGCTTCCAGAACCACTTCCCTACATCTGACACGAGCTTGACGCCTCCACCGCTTCGTGTTCCCCGTTCTCTTTCTCCATGGTGTCGCAACACGTCTACTTTGCCACAGAAAAACTAGCAAGCGCAGCCGATGGAGGTAAGGTTGCCGGAGACGTGCTAATATCAGAAATACCTCCTGTGTTGATGCTCAAGAACAAAGGGGTACGTGTTTTTGTTGACGATGTGCCTGTGATGGCTTTGGTGGATAAGGGGGCAACAATTTCTGTCACGAGTGCGTGTTTTAAAGATACCTTGGGACGGAAGGTTTTATTTAAGTGGAATCAAGCTTCGAAGTTTTGCGGAGTGGGTGGTGAGCCACTGCATCCTGTTGGTGTCAAGCTGACGTGTTTCTCGGAGGTCACATTATCCCAACGGAGTTCGTGATTATTCCGCAGGTGACACATGATGTCATTTTGGGTATGGAATTTTGGGGGAGTGTGGTGCGACTGTCGACTGCCACACAGGGACAATATTTTTGAGTGATCACGTTCCACCAGCACTCTTGGAAAACCCTGTGGATGGTGAGACGGCATTGTGTGTTTGTGGCGACACTATCATACCACCGTTATCAACCATTCATGTACCTGTTGGTTGCAGCGACCGCTATTCCGCCAACTTTGATGCCATCGTAGAACCAGTGTACACCAACTGCATGAAAAAGAATGTGTTGATTCCACATTGTGTGGTGTCGATCAGACGTGGACGCGCTGGTTCATGGACTGTTAAGTGCTACACAGAACCCATGATGTTACCAGATGGTCTAAAGTTTGCCGTCGTCAGTGGACAACACGAGGCCTTACTGGTGACCGAGCTTAGAGCTGCGCCGGAAGAGCATCATAGTCACACTTTGGAAACGGCTCTTCTGTCAATGGTGAATACCGTATTTACTCAATTCTACCGCGCACTCTGTTTTCACGACGAAAAAAAGGAAGACATCGATTGCAACGCGCACCCATTTTTCTCGTTGGCCCGCACGATCACACGACTCGGGAAAACGACTCCTTTCGGGAGCGTCTACCGTTTAAATATCAGGTACGGGGGAAGCTTGTACCTATCTGACGTGCAACGGAGCATTGCCGTCACTCTTGTTTTACCGTGGCCCGATGTCAGCATGCGAACTTGCTTTGCCCCCTTCTTCTCGACGGTTGTGGTGCCAGGCATATCGAAGTAAAGAGGCGTCTGATCGGCATTCTCAATTTTCCCAAGCAGGTAGCCGTTGTTGTGCAACAAGTTTAGGACGAACCTCTGAAAAGTAGCAGAGTGATCTTGAGTGATCACGTTCCGCCAGCACTCTTCGAAAACCCTGCGGATGGTGAGACGGCATTTTGTGTTTGTGGCGACACTATCATACTTTCGTTATCAACCATTCATGTACCTGTTGGTTGCAGCGACAGCTATTCCACCAAATTCGATGCCAACGTAGAACCAGTGTACACCAACTGCATGAAAAAGAATGTGTTGATCCCACATTGTGGGGTGTCGATCAGACGTCTACCCCTTCGTATTTGGCCCGATATGTCTTGGTTCGCAATACTCCCGTCCTGGCCTCAAACAGTAGAGAACTACCCCGAGTATTATCATAGATACTTTCTTTGGCGATTTCCTGCTTAAAAGTTCGATAGATCTCTAGTGTGAACTTCCTAATCATGCCAATTCTCCACATGTCAGTCTCCGTTTCCTTAACTTTCTTCTTAACACATAGTTCTTTTTGGTTTGGCCACCTGCTGTTTTCTAAGTATTTACCAGTCAACTTCCTGGTTCGCTTCCTCCATTTTGTATCGACATTCTTCATGTACAAGTAGCTGAAAACCCTCCTAGCCCAACGCTCGTCCCCAATTCTTTCAATTGCTTCTCAAATTTTATCTTGCTGCTAGCTTCCCTGCCCTCAGATGATGTCCATCCCATATCACCTTGTACTGCCTGATTTGGTGTATTCCCGTGAGCTCCTAAAGCAAGCCTACCTATTCCACGTTGCTCAATTTCTAATATTGCTTAAACTTCTGACCTCATGCACAAGACCGCATTGCCGAACGTCAGCCCAGCAACCATGACCCCTTTCCATATTCCTTTCACAACATCATACCTATTGTCATTCCACAGTGCCTTAGTTTTCATCACTGCTGCATTCCTGTTACCTTTAGTCGGCCCGTATATTTCGTGTTCCCTTAGGTACTCGGTCCCATTGGGCTTATCCATACGCCCAGATATTTGTATTTATCTGTTATCTCTAGCGTGACTTTGACGTAGGGGGCGTGACTTGACGTAGCGTGGCTTGACGTAGGGGGCGGCATTTCCAGAATGGCCGCCCCCTACGTGCTTCGGCATGGCGCGTCGGCCATTTCTGCCTATGTGTTTCCCATGTGCGGCACTTCGTATGTGTGCTGAGGCGTTCGTCATCTTGTAGTTCATTAGCATCGACGGCATGGAAGGGCCGACTCTAAAAACTCGACGAGTGCACCACGATGCCGCTTTTAAAAGAAAAGTCATCGCGTGTGCCGAAACAGACGGAAATCGGGCCGCATCGCGGTCGTTCGGAGTTCCCAAAACGTGCGTGCGGGACTGGCGGAAACAAAAGCAGAAGATTGTAGACAGCAAAGCTTCACGCAAAGGCTTCAGTGGACCACAGCAGGGTCGGTTTTCGCAAATTGAAGAGCTGCTCGCCGAGTATGTGCTTGAGCAGTGAGCGGCACAGCGGACCATGACGACAGAACTGCTCGAAGTGCGGGCTATGCAGTTAGCTTTAGAAAAAGGGCTAACGCGGAGCCAGTTCAAAGTGAGCAGGTGCTGGCTAACTAACCATATAAAGAGAAAAGGCTTTTCTCTCCGAAAGCGAACGGGCATGGGCCAAAACTTGCCGGAGGAGTACGAAGAAAACCTTCCCTGTTTTCAGAGGTTCGTCCTAAACTGAATAACCGTATTCACTTTTTTTCGCACTCGATTTTAACGCGCATGCGATTTATGAACTCGCTTAAATGGAAAAAAACGTGGGCGTTAAATTCGAGTAATTACGGTAAGTCGCTGAGCACAAGTGAACGCCGAACATTGGTGAATGTACTTTCGAAGCACGTCTCTGCATTCGACTTCGCGCAGAAAGACAAAACGCTCTTAATCCCTGCTTCTCCGACATGTCACACCATCAACACGAGTTTGGCCAATCCGATTAAACAAAAGCCATACCGTGTTTCGCCATCCGAGCGGTGGATTATTAATGAGTAGGTGAATGAAATGATTCAAAACGGGGTGATTAATAAGTCGGCAAGTCCATGCACAGCTCCAGTGATTCTCGTTAAAAAGAAACACGGACTCTGGAGATTTTGCGTTGATTATCGCTGATTGAATGCTGTTAGAAAAAAAGACGTGTACCCACTTCCACGTATTGATAATGCCATAGATTGTCTACTTCAACCTCTTACTTTTCGTCTGTAGACTCAAGATTGGGCTACTGGCAAATTCTCATGCATCCTGAAGATAAGAAAAGACAGCCTTTGTAACCCCTGACGGCCTTTTCGAGTTCAACGTGATGGTATTTGGATTGTGCAACGCACTGGCGACATTCGAGTGATTTATAGACACTGTTCTTATGTGGCTTAAAGTGGACATTTGCATGTGCTATCTCGACGACGTCGTCATCTTTGGTCGCACCTTCAGCGAACACAATTCACGTCTGGATACTGTACTGACTTGCATAAGAAGCGCTGGCCTTGTTCTTAGCTCCAATAAATGCGACTTTGGAGACTTACAAATCCTTGTTTTCGGACACCTAGTTGATCGGGATGGCATCCGTTCAGATTCACTGTCACGGACGGCCATTTTTGGCGACACCGCGTCACGGCAATTAACTGGCGCCGTACTCCCCGACTGACCGGGAGAAACGGCGGCGCTGAAAGGGAGCCGAGAAGAGCAGAATAGGGTGCTCTTCTTTAGAACGTCGCCGCCGACGGTGAATCCTTTTGTAACTGTGGCGGCGTCTGCAAGGTCGTAGAAGGCCACGGTATACCCCGAAAAAGGATTAGACTACGAGACGCCACGGCTGAGAGCTAAGTGGTTGACCGTTCCCCCGGAAAAGCGTGGGAAACGCTCTGGCGGCCAAGCCGTATGACAACAACCCGACAGGTTGTCACTCTCGCTAGTTGCGGGCCCTCTCCCAATTAAAAAGGGGTGGGGTCAAAATATTTTTGGGGCGGAGTTTCCCATCAATTAAACGTGCATGATTGGACCCAGGTAGAGGTCTATTGTCCCCAAGGAAGAGAGCGAGGAGACACGAGGGGGATTTAAGCGCAGGATTTTGCCCTGCTAGGCAGACTAGTCGCTGACCAAGATGGTGTAGAAACAGATCAACAAGCATCTCTTCTAGAAGTTTTTAGTGTGGCTCTGTATCGGCTGGCCACCTAAACTTAGCCGTTCGTCTAGTTGTGACGCGATATTAACGTCTGCAACGTAGACATCGGGACTTCGCCTCGAGTTAGCTCAACCTGCTCGAAGTCACCTGCAAGCACTAGCCTCCCGGAACCACCAGCGTTGCAACACCGCCGACATCGCAGTCGTGCCAGAACTCTTTTCGACTTCTCGCATCCGATCGTCGGGGACACAACGCTGCCGGTCATCACACGTATGCCTTCACCTGTTTATATCTTCGAACTTTCTCATCCGTCGTTCTATTCTTGTTAGTTTGTGTAGTTTGTAATAGTTCTCTCTCGTAAGCTGATTTATTGTTTCTGTTATATATCACTTTAGTTGTATCCAGTGTCGATGTATTTTGTTAGTTGTATAGAAGTGATGTATTAGATCCCGTGTGCTGCCATATCACTAGAGTAAATTTTGTTTTGTTTTCCCACGTCTCTGATCTCTTCACTGTCTCTGCTTGCGTGCGGAACGAACCAACCTGCTGTCATTCCCGTCACCGACTTCGCGCTGGCGACGCTAGAGTGGTAGCTTGTAACAAAACTGGCGTCCGCGAGACAGGACGTTCCGTACAAGAGTAAGACAGTGAGGGGTGAACGAGAACCGTGCGGACAGCGTTGTGATAGAGCCGCACAGTTGAAGCGGTTGCATCCTCCATATGATTGCGCTGTTTTTATAGTGGCATTATAGTGACAGTTGCAGTATGGAGTGGATGGATTTTGATAAGTGGATCGCACACGGTAAACAGTTAGGCCTCGAGGGCGCCGAACTGAGACAATGTGTTAAGGAGCAGCAGGAACAGGCGCAGACGTTAGCCAGAGAAGAGCGGGTACGGGCCCGGGAGAAAAGGGAAAAAGAAAGGGAGAGAGAGCGCCAAGAAAAGGAGAGAGAGCGCCAAGAAAGGGCAAAAGAACGAGAAGCGGCAAGAGAAGAAAGGAAGAGAGACCGCAAAGAAAGGGCGAAAGAACGAGAAGCGGCAAAGGAAGCCGGAGAACGGGAAGTGCAGTTACTGCAATTAAAGATTCGCCTCAATGAGAGTAGCAGTGTAGCGCACGAGAAGTGCGAGGTGCAGCCCAGAGTTGTAGAGAAGGCTAGCACGTTTAAAGACAGCAGCAGGTTCGATGAAGAACCAACTTTGAGTGCTGCTAAAGATGCTGCGCTGATTAGAGAGGCCGACGAAGGCCAGAGCAAGTGCGACGAGGGGCTGTGCCAGTCAACTGTTAGAGAAACAGCTAGGATAGCTGTAGAAAAGCTGGTACAGTCCTCAACTGTGTTTGTCGCAACGGTGGATCTTGCAAATGAGGTCGAAGACATCAAGAACACCGGAGAAAGCTCAGGAAAAGCAGCGAAAGCAGAGAGTGAGAAGAATAGTGTGGTTGTAGACAGCTCCCAGCAAGACGAGCGAGATTTTTTGCGGGAAAGTAGCTGCACTGTTTCTGAGAGCGTCGAGCTGTCCGCCGATCTAGAGTGTGGAATATGTGATTTTCTCGAAAATCATTTAGACGGCGCGGGTTTCACAGCGGACGAATACTGTGAGAAAGCTGACGAGTGCAGTGAGAGTGTTAGCGACCTTGAGCTGCGAGCGGTAGGCTCAGAGACGAGTCGCAGAAAGCGGCGCAGACGCAAGAGACGTCGCAAAGTCGCGAGTGAGACAAGCAGCTCTACGCATGTTCAGAAAAGTTTGAAGCCTATTAGCGCAGCAAGCAGGACTAGGCATTTTGCGTCAGCGTCAAAGTTCATTTGTATGCGTCTGAACTGCCGGACGAAGGAAAAGGGGACAGCGGGTTCTTTGCAAATGAAATCAAATGGAAGGCGCCAGTTTCGTGGGGTGCGTGAGCACAAGGTTGGCGCAGGTCAACTGGCCCGACAGGCCAACACTGCCGAGAAATCAAAGTGTCGAAGCAGTAGGGCAGGTGGTGCAGAAGCACCCTTGAGCTGTAAACCCATCGATGACGCGAACCGAGGCCAATTTCCTAACGGTGCAGAAAAAGTTGGTCGCAGACGTCGCCGTAGACAAGTGAAGGGTACGCGCGCGACAAAGCGAAGGCACGAAGGAAGATGCAAGCATCGGGGAAAAAGGAAAGAGGGTGGCTCAACAGCCAGTTCAGCGAAGAGGCCTGTGGGGCGGGAAGTAAGGCGCCAGCGGCGAAAGGGTATCCCACAGCGCGCATTCGCGCGACGGAATGCGCGCCGAAGATTAAGAGCTTTGCGGGGACGGGAGTGTCGAAGGGGTCCTACAAGAAAAGCGACAATAGCTAAACACCGCTCGGCTAGACCTAAGAGGACACCGTCACCCTTTCCCTTGCATTGCTCGGGTTCCCTCCGCCAGATTGACAGAAGTCGGCCGAAATCGCAAATGAGGCGTAGCGCTGCCGTTCAGCTTGTAGCACTTACGCGACGTTGCCTCGGTCGCCCTCGAAATTCGCCAAGTCCTCGACCGCCACGTGTACGACTAAAGAGGGAGCGACGGTTGCAGGCTGGAGAGTCGGACACAGGAGGTTTTTTTTTTTGGAAACATATTTGTTTGTTTATATTTGGTTTTTAAAGTGGTGTTCCTGTGTCATCTCCACAGCTAATTTGCTTTGATACTTTTTCTTCCCTCTAAATTTTGTTTGTGTGTAAGCTTTGTCAAAATTTTGAGTTGAGTTCTTAAGCGGTATGCGGAAGCAGTTACCCGCATCAGTCAACCGACTGCGTGAAAGGAGTTTTTAAGATAAGAGCACGCATGTCGTAATTGAAGATTTGGTAGAGTGATGGATATGCCTCCACTGCCATGGGGATGTGGCATGAATGAGCATTTGAGGAAGATATTAGCACAAACCGAATGATTTCGTAAATTGATTAAGATTGGTGTGACCCGGGACAGTTGTCGTTGCGCGCATTGAGAATTGAGGTCTATGAGCATGTTATTTTTTTTCCTTTCGTTGGTTGTTTTCTGTTGTATGGGCGTATTTCATTGTATAAAGGTGTATTTTGAGTTATTTTCTTTTTGCTTGGTGCATTGGTTGTTTTACTTATTGTAATACCCATTGGAAGGATTGCACTACAGTAGTGGAGCGCACCTGTTCCGTTTTGTTTCTTAGTATACGTTCGTGCAGTGTATTCTGTATTGATGGCTGCCGTACATGGATATTTCCTCTTCTTGTTGTATGGCGCATTGATACTGTTGCGTGTAAATGAAGCTGGTACTCTAACAATTGTTTGTTTTTCCTTTTGTTGTTACTTTGATGCACTCTGCCTATGTATGTTGTGTATGAGAGGGACAGTCCTCATGCCTCGCTTGTTGGTGGTGTTTTGTTTCTTGTTGTCGAAAAAAAATTCCCCTCCGTGTGAACAAATGTTATGAATAACATTCTGAAAGTGGGGGGCAATGTCACGGACGGCCATTTTTGGCGACACCGCGTCACGGCAATTAACTGGCGCCGTACTCCCCGACTGACCGGGAGAAACGGCGGCGCTGAAAGGGAGCCGAGAAGAGCAGAATGGGGTGCTCTTCTTTAGAACGTCGCCGCCGACGGTGAATCCTTTTGTAACTGTGGCGGCGTCTGCAAGGTCGTAGAAGGCCACGGTATACCCCGAAAAAGGATTAGACTACGAGACGCCACGGCTGAGAGCTAAGTGGTTGACCGTTCCCCCGGAAAAGCGTGGGAAACGCTCTGGCGGCCAAGCCGTATGACAACAACCCGACAGGTTGTCACTCTCGCTAGTTGCGGGCCCTCTCCCAATTAAAAAGGGGTGGGGTCAAAATATTTTTGGGGCGGAGTTTCCCATCAATTAAACGTGCATGATTGGACCCAGGTAGAGGTCTATTGTCCCCAAGGAAGAGAGCGAGGAGACACGAGGGGGATTTAAGCGCAGGATTTTGCCCTGCTAGGCAGACTAGTCGCTGACCAAGATGGTGTAGAAACAGATCAACAAGCATCTCTTCTAGAAGTTTTTAGTGTGGCTCTGTATCGGCTGGCCACCTAAACTTAGCCGTTCGTCTAGTTGTGACGCGATATTAACGTCTGCAACGTAGACATCGGGACTTCGCCTCGAGTTAGCTCAACCTGCTCGAAGTCACCTGCAAGCACTAGCCTCCCGGAACCACCAGCGTTGCAACACCGCCGACATCGCAGTCGTGCCAGAACTCTTTTCGACTTCTCGCATCCGATCGTCGGGGACACAACGCTGCCGGTCATCACACGTATGCCTTCACCTGTTTATATCTTCGAACTTTCTCATCCGTCGTTCTATTCTTGTTAGTTTGTGTAGTTTGTAATAGTTCTCTCTCGTAAGCTGATTTATTGTTTCTGTTATATATCACTTTAGTTGTATCCAGTGTCGATGTATTTTGTTAGTTGTATAGAAGTGATGTATTAGATCCCGTGTGCTGCCATATCACTAGAGTAAATTTTGTTTTGTTTTCCCACGTCTCTGATCTCTTCACTGTCTCTGCTTGCGTGCGGAACGAACCAACCTGCTGTCATTCCCGTCACCGACTTCGCGCTGGCGACGCTAGAGTGGTAGCTTGTAACATTCACAGAAGACAGCAGCCGCTGAAACGTTCAGTGCGCCGCGCTCTGTTAAGAAGCTTCGCAGTTTTCTTGGGCTTTGCTCCTATTTTTGCCGCTTTATACCTAAATTCGCTGATGTCGCGTATCCGCTGACATGTTTGCTACGGAAGAATATTCCCTACGAGTGGACTCCGGAGTGCGACTCCTCTCTTCGTCAACTGAAGTTCCTCCTGACGTCGCGGCCTGTTCTTCATCACTTAAACCCATCAGCTCCAACAGAACTGCACATGGATGCCAGCGGCATAGGAATTGGTGCCGTCCTAGTTCAACGTTATGGTAACCGCGAGCACGTTATCGCATACGCAAGTCACTCCTTCTGCTTGAGTAGGCCCGAGCAGAATTACACTGTCACAGAACAAGAATGCTTCGTGGTAGTATTTGCAATTCAGTGGTTTCGGTCTTACCTATATGGACGCCCTTTTACAGTCGCCACCGACCACCACTCATTGCGTTGGCTCACCAACCTTCAGGACCCTTGCGGCCGTCTAGCGCGCTGGGCACTTCGGCTCCAAGAGTATAACTTCATAGTCTTGTACAAAAGTGGTCGACGACACGCCGACACAGATTGCCTTTCGCGCATGCCACTGAACACTACAAAGTGTGACGCCGATGACCTCGACCACCTCGTAGCTTCTGTGTCACCGAAGTTTGCCGACTTCAGTACTTTCAAAGATGAACAGCGAAAGGACACCAGGCTATCATTGCTTTGCACAGCTCCTACGGCATTCCATTTCTGCGTACGCAATGGACTCCTGTATAGGAAGAAGTTTTACAGCACTGGCGCACGTTTCCTCCTAGTAGTGTCGGAAAGCCTTCGGACAGCGATTTTAAGTGCTATGCACGACGATCCTACGTCCGGACATTCAAATGCTGCGCGGACGCTTTACCATGCTAATGAACGCTTTTATTGGCCGAAAATGCGACAGTCGGTCGAGGTGTATGTGGCCAGCTGCACGCAGTGTCAACACCACAAACACCCACCTACTGCTCCGGCTGGTCTTCTACAGTCCTTGCCACCTCCAAGCACACCTTTCCAACAAGTGGGCAATGACCTCGTGGGCCCTTTTCCAAAATCGGCTAAGGGAAATCGCTGGATAATTGTATGCATCGATTACCTCACGCGCTACAGCGAGACGACGGCCATACCTACCGCAACTGCCAGCGACGTATCTGTGTTCCTGCTGCAGCACGTTATCCTCCGACTAGGCCCACCTCACGTGATCATCAGTGATCGTGGACGACAATTTACGGCAGATATAGTAGAAGAGCAGCTTCAATTGAGTGAGTCCCGCCTTCGTCACTCGTCGCCATACCATCCGCAAAAAAATGGGCTCGCGGAGTGCACCAACCGAACAATTGCAAACATGCTCTCTATGTATGTGGCATCCGACCACAAGAACTGGGATGACGTCCTACCATTTATAACGTATGCGTTCAACACCGCTAAGCACGAGACAACAGGCTACAGCCCCTTGATGTACGCACAACCGCCACGGCACACACTCGACACAGTTTTGCCATTCTCGGCGCACAAAAACCTCTCAGTCGCCGATATCCTCTGCCTTGCAGAAGAGACGCATCGTATTGATTGTCTACGCACTTTGGCATCACAGGAAAAATCGAAGGCACGCTACGACGTCCGCCACCGGCCTGTAACTTACCATCCAGGTGACTTAGTGTGGCATTGGAATCCGGTACGAAGATGCGGGTTATGCCAAAAGCCCTTGACCACATAGGACGGACCGTTTGTTCTTCTCAACAAAATCACGGAAGTCACGTACACAATAGCTTGACTCGCGAGAAGTGGTAGAAAAGCTGCTAAAACCCAAGCAGTCCATGTCGCTCGACTGAAGTTGTACACACCAAGGTGAATCAAATACTTCGCCCGGCGGGCTTCGTCTGCGAGGGGAGGAATGTTGCGTATGCCTGGGATGAAAACAAAGATGAGTGAACATGCTGGCTGCCCCAAGTTGGAGGAAGAAGAAAGACGACACTGCGATCATCAACCTGTTAGCCGCTCCGGCGCTTCTCCTCGCAACCAACTATATATATATATATATATATATATATATATATATATATATATATATATATATATATATATATTTAACATAAGCAGGTAGCGATGGTGGGTAGAAGTAGATGAGGAAGAATCCAGAAAGGAATAAACATGGCATATGAGCCAGGCCACGTCTCCCATTTATCACAGCGTCACACGAATCGACGGGATGAAGACCTGGCCACCGCTCGTCAGCCACACATCATTCACGACGCCACCGGCAATACTCCTCAACTGAATATCAACCACAGAAGAGGTGATCACAGACGCAAGCAGTTACCGGCATCGTGGCAGAACCATCAACCGACCTTCCCATCCCCAAGTACACCGGAGCAGCAGACGATGGACCTGTACAGGATTGGTTCGACCTGTTCGAGCTCCACGCAACCGCTGCATCATGGTCGGAACGGGAGATGGTCGCCAACTTTACCGACTACGTCTCCGGTGGGGTTTTCAAATTCTACCTCACCCACACATTTCAAAACGACGAGTCATGGGAAAAGTTAAAACAAGAGATGATCATTTGGTTTAAAGAATACAATGACGACTACGACAAAGACTTGCTTGTAACCCACCATCTACAGACAACCGCACTCGGTCGTCACAGTCAAAAGCAGCCTTCACGCATTGACCAACCTCGCGCATTTCCGTCGCGTGGGTCTTCAGTCACTCACAACGCCCACCTCGCGTCTCACGCGTTCACTATGGTCGGAATAGAGTGAAGAAGCTCCGAGCACACTCAGTCAAGCCCGTCACTCACAGTTCAGTTTCATGTGCCAGAAGGGCTCGCATCGTTCATTGCACAGAAAGACAGTTATTCTCAATTAAAATCAGACCAAACCGATCTTTTCCCATTGTCGCCGTCGAATTCCCAGCCACCTGAGAGCCCAACCCACACAGGAGGCTCGGAAGGATCAACTCTCAAGCACTGCCCTGTGCCAGAAACATCCATCAAAAAGGGGTTGCGAGAGCCTCGGCAGATTTTTCTGCCAATTCTGGCGCACTATCTTCATTGCCTGACACAAATCGCGACACCATAACAAGTATCAACTATTTGCTCGTCACGTCAACCTAGAAAGAAAAGCGGGCTCATGGTTCCAAACGAAATCCACCTCGTCAGACAGTGCAACATCAGCAGTGCCAACAAAAGCAACAAGAGGAACCCCAACAGCTAAAACGCCCACACCAACATCGGGAACGAACAGCTAAATCTACATCGCAAGGATACTTGCGGCTTAGAGTGTCGTGATCAACATACACTAAATAAAAGACTGTTTCCGCATCTGAGCTATCATCGCAGAAAGAAAAGCCAAGGAACTTTTCCGCACCAGCGTTCAAGATTGCGCCTTTTGTCTGAAAATCTGCGTCATCACCATAGAAAACTCCCCAAAAGCCACAAAACAACCGCTTATGGTCTGCAGGAACACAAGCATCGCCTAATCAGCCACGATCAACGGGCGCGCAAACTGCATGCTTGGGGTCTGCATGACTCACGACGAAAAATGCGACGCCAACAAAACTGTCGATTTTGCAAGGCATTCCAACCTTGTTCATTCCTCGCAAGAAGGCTGGCTGCGTTGCCATCTGTTTCCATGCCCAAAGCATGCTTATGTCGTCCAGAGCGTAACAGCCAGCCTCGCCCACCAGAACCGTACTTGATAACCCCGGATTGCTGCCCTCTCCTGTGAAGTCTGTGCGATCTTATGTAACTTCAATGTGATGTGGAACTACAGCCCATTTAGACATTTTATGTGTTCTAGGATTGCTTCTTTATCGTGTATTGTAACATGTAACGCGAGCATTCTTTCGGGGGGAGGGGAATCCTGTAACGTAAGAAGGTAGCAATGGTTGGTACAAGTAGATGAGGAAGAAGTCAGAAAGGAATAAACATGGCGTATGAGCCAGGCCACGTCTCCCATTCATCATAGCGTCATATATATATATATATATATATATATATATATATATATATATATATAGTAATGCCAAGGAATGTACAGGGGAAGTTATTAAAACCAATGGAATGTAAATAAGAAGAAAGAAAAGTGGATGAAAAAATTACCAACTGTGAGCAGGAATCGAACCTACGACCTTCGAATTACGCGTTCGATGCTCTAACCACTGAGCTATCACAGCGGCCCTCCCTCCATCCACTTTTTTGGGGTTATCTGTGAATTTAGAAGTAGGAGTGACAGTCAGCGCCATCTATAAGCCAAAGAACGAGTGTGAAAACACTCTTATTCACATGTTTGGCGTCACGTAGTACGTGAACTTATTATGAGCGGGCAGCTGATTAATTGTCCCTCTTATACAACCTAAACACACCAAGCCTGCCAGTACGAGACCCTCGTTCAATGAAATAAGGGAAAGAAGTGTATACCTAAGGGCTCGTTTTTCCGTGTTTTAACACAATATTAATGAGATATAACAGACAGTAATGCCAAGGAATGTACAGGGGAAGTTATTAAAACCAATGGAATGTAAATAAGAAGAAAGAAAAGTGGATGAAAAAATTACCAACTGTGAGCAGGAATCGAACCTACGACCTTCGAATTACGCGTTCGATGCTCTAACCACTGAGCTATCACAGCGGCCCTCCCTCCATCCACTTTTTTGGGGTTATCTGTGAATTTAGAAGTAGGAGTGACAGTCAGCGCCATCTATAAGCCAAAGAACGAGTGTGAAAACACTCTTATTCACATGTTTGGCGTCACGTAGTACGTGAACTTATTATGAGTGGGCAGCTGATTAATTGTCCCTCTTATACAACCTAAACACACCAAGCCTGCCAGTACAAGACCCTCGTTCAATGAAATAAGGGAAAGAAGTGTATACCTAAGGGCTCGTTTTTCCGTGTTTTAACACAATATTAATGAGATATAACAGACAGTAATGCCAAGGAATGTACAGGGGAAGTTATTAAAACCTATGGAATGTAAATAAGAAGAAAGAAAAGTGGATGAAAAAATTACCAACTGTGAGCAGGAATCGAACCTACGACCTTCGAATTACGCGTTCGATGCTCTAACCACTGAGCTATCACAGCGGCCCTCCCTCCATCCACTTTTTTGGGGTTATCTGTGAATTTAGAAGTAGGAGTGACAGTCAGCGCCATCTATAAGCCAAAGAACGAGTGTGAAAACACTCTTATTCACATGTTTGGCGTCACGTAGTACGTGAACTTATTATGAGCGGGCAGCTGATTAATTGTCCCTCTTATACAACCTAAACACACCAAGCCTGCCAGTACGAGACCCTCGTTCAATGAAATAAGGGAAAGAAGTGTATACCTAAGGGCTCGTTTTTCCGTGTTTTAACACAATATTAATGAGATATAACAGACAGTAATGCCAAGGAATGTACAGGGGAAGTTATTAAAACCAATGGAATGTAAATAAGAAGAAAGAAAAGTGGATGAAAAAATTACCAACTGTGAGCAGGAATCGAACCTACGACCTTCGAATTACGCGTTCGATGCTCTAACCACTGAGCTATCACAGCGGCCCTCCCTCCATCCACTTTTTTGGGGTTATCTGTGAATTTAGAAGTAGGAGTGACAGTCAGCGCCATCTATAAGCCAAAGAACGAGTGTGAAAACACTCTTATTCACATGTTTGGCGTCACGTGGTACGTGAACTTATTATGAGCGGGCAGCTGATTAATTGTCCCTCTTATACAACCTAAACACACCAAGCCTGCCAGTACGAGACCCTCGTTCAATGAAATAAGGGAAAGAAGTGTATACCTAAGGGCTCGTTTTTTCCGTGTTTTAACACAATATTAATGAGATATAACAGACAGTAATGCCAAGGAATGTACAGGGGAAGTTATTAAAACCAATGGAATGTAAATAAGAAGAAAGAAAAGTGGATGAAAAAATTACCAACTGTGAGCAGGAATCGAACCTACGACCTTCGAATTACGCGTTCGATGCTCTAACCACTGAGCTATCACAGCGGCCCTCCCTCCATCCACTTTTTTGGGGTTATCTGTGAATTTAGAAGTAGGAGTGACAGTCAGCGCCATCTATAAGCCAAAGAACGAGTGTGAAAACACTCTTATTCACATGTTTGGCGTCACGTAGTACGTGAACTTATTATGAGCGGGCAGCTGATTAATTGTCCCTCTTATACAATCTAAACACACCAAGCCTGCCAGTACGAGACCCTCGTTCAATGAAATAAGGGAAAGAAGTGTATACCTAAGGGCTCGTTTTTCCGTGTTTTAACACAATATTAATGAGATATAACAGACAGTAATGCCAAGGAATGTACAGGGGAAGTTATTAAAACCAATGGAATGTAAATAAGAAGAAAGAAAAGTGGATGAAAAAATTACCAACTGTGAGCAGGAATCGAACCTACGACCTTCGAATTACGCGTTCGATGCTCTAACCACTGAGCTATCACAGCGGCCCTCCCTCCATCCACTTTTTTGGGGTTATCTGTGAATTTAGAAGTAGGAGTGACAGTCAGCGCCATCTATAAGCCAAAGAACGAGTGTGAAAACACTCTTATTCACATGTTTGGCGTCACGTAGTACGTGAACTTATTATGAGCGGGCAGCTGATTAATTGTCCCTCTTATACAACCTAAACACACCAAGCCTGCCAGTACGAGACCCTCGTTCAATGAAATAAGGGAAAGAAGTGTATACCTAAGGGCTCGTTTTTCCGTGTTTTAACACAATATTAATGAGATATAACAGACAGTAATGCCAAGGAATGTACAGGGGAAGTTATTAAAACCAATGGAATGTAAATAAGAAGAAAGAAAAGTGGATGAAAAAATTACCAACTGTAAGCAGGAATCGAACCTACGACCTTCGAATTACGCGTTCGATGCTCTAACCACTGAGCTATCACAGCGGCCCTCCCTCCATCCACTTTTTTGGGGTTATCTGTGAATTTAGAAGTAGGAGTGACAGTCAGCGCCATCTATAAGCCAAAGAACGAGTGTGAAAACACTCTTATTCACATGTTTGGCGTCACGTACTACGTGAACTTATTATGAGCGGGCAGCTGATTAATTGTCCCTCTTATACAACCTAAACACACCAAGCCTGCCAGTACGAGACCCTCGTTCAATGAAATAAGGGAAAGAAGTGTATACCTAAGGGCTCGTTTTTCCGTGTTTTAACACAATATTAATGAGATATAACAGACAGTAATGCCAAGGAATGTACAGGGGAAGTTATTAAAACCAATGGAATGTAAATAAGAAGAAAGAAAAGTGGATGAAAAAATTACCAACTGTGAGCAGGAATCGAACCTACGACCTTCGAATTACGCGTTCGATGCTCTAACCACTGAGCTATCACAGCGGCCCTCCCTCCATCCACTTTTTTGGGGTTATCTGTGAATTTAGAAGTAGGAGTGACAGTCAGCGCCATCTATAAGCCAAAGAACGAGTGTGAAAACACTCTTATTCACATGTTTGGCGTCACGTAGTACGTGAACTTATTAGTACGGACCATTATTATTTTTGGTCTACATCAATGACATTGGATCTAATATTGTTTCTTCTCTACGCCTATTCGCAGATGATTGTGTTATATATAAGGAGATTACCGGACCGAATGACAGTAGCATCCTACAGTCAGATTTGTTAAAACTCACAGAGTGGTGCAACTTGTGGCAGATGCACATCAACGCTGAAAAAACCAAGCATATTAGATTTACTTCCGTAGTCAACCCCTCATCATCCGTCAGATACATAGTCAATAGCACCGTAATTGAGACCGTTTCATCCACAAAATACCTCGGCATTTTCTTTAGTTCCGACCTAACCTGGAACAGTCACATTGAATACATCACCAGCAAATCATCAAAAAAACTCGGTCTTTTGAAACGCCGCCTCAGATGCGCAAACTTGAAAACTAAACTTCACGCATATCAAGCTCTGATCAGGCCTTCACTAGAGTATGCGTCAACCATCTGGCATCCACACACGGCAATGTTATCAGATATGATAGAATCGGTACAAAATAAAGCAGCTCGGTTTATCACCTCCTGTCATTCTCGCCACCAAAGCGTAACATGTCTTAAGCGTTCTCTGAACCTTCCATTGCTTGCCACGCGCAGAAAGTTGTCCCGCCTATGTTTTTTCCATAGCTTATATCATAGTGACTCGTCATTTTCTCGATCATTCATTCACCCGGCTCCCTACGTTTCTGATCGCGTTGGTCATGCACATAAGGTCAATCCAATATATTCACGCACTAAGAAATACCAATTTTCACCTCTGCTGTTATCCATTAACGAGTGGAACGCGCTGCCCTCAAACATCGTCGCTATTACAGAACCCTCCCTTTTCCAGTCTGCACTACTAACTTACTTAGAAGTTGACAATAATTTGTAACCACCATTGACATTTAATGTGTAACGCATGATTAGAGATTGTTTATTGCTATTTCTTGAAATATGTTTCCTGTTATGGTGAGCTGCTTACTGTGTTTTTTGCTTATTGTGTTATTAGTAATGTTGTTTGGGCTATCGGTCAGTTTGATTACTAGTATTACTCCCTGACATGTTGTTTTACTGATGCTATAGTAACCTCTTGTATGTATCCCCCCTTATGTAATGCCCTCTGGGCTCTTAAGGTATTTAAATAAATAAATAAAAGACAACTTGGTTTCAAAACGTGCATTATTTACAGAAAGTGTATCCCATCTTAGCATTAGCATAAGCATGAATAAATTAATTTTTTTACAAAGTTCTGACTTGAAAAAAACACCGCATACTTATTCTTTCACAATACTTCAGCATTTCCAAATGAGCAAAATGTACTTGAAATGCTACACTATCTGTTTCAATATGGGTTGTCCCATTCCGAAGGGAAAGTGTGGTGGATGTGCCACAGATGGTCACCGAGTGTAGTTGGTGTGCATTGCGTCGACAGGAAGCGAGAAGACAGTGCGCCGGCATGATGCAGAGGAGGGTAACAATTGTCGAAGACTGCAAGATGGCAGCAGCGACAAAAATGATACTGGTGCACTGTGCTTGATTGTGGACCCGGATCACACGGGTATTCTGAAAGCTTCTGAGGTGTACTTCGATGGAGATGGAATTCAAGAGGCCTGCGTATCACTCCCATGCACATTAAGAAAAACTGAGATGTTCGATTTTTCCAAAAACACGAAGTGAAGTGTGCTTCGTGATCATATCGTGGTGTCAGCTTATAGAACCCACGCAATAATTGTAATTAAAAAATCTTTACCAAAGTGATTCCTTCCCAGTCAGTGGGCTAGACTCTGTTGCTACTTCATAATTCCTTGATAAGTTTCTGGAAACACCTTGGCAGCTGATCACATAAGATGTCACACTACTAGACTTGTGGTTGTCTGTCCCATTACTGCTGAGAAGGGATAGGCCTCGAACTGGAAGTAGCATAGCAGATGACTTGCCGTTTTGCTATCCACCTATTCATAACATCCCGCGTCAGCGTTATCATGCACAGGTGCTGGGTGTTTTGTGCAGACGTTATTTATCAACGAGATCGTGGTCTCCGACGCACTGCTATGACAATACCATTGTCACCTGGGTTGTTTTTTGCTACATCATCGCCTTTTAAATTGTACTTGCACTGACGGCTGCACCGTATTTGATCATGATTAGTAGGACCATGTAGCAGTGACTAACACCGGTGTCACTCAAGTACTTTCGCTCGCGATCAACAAATCTGTCGCTGCTGCCTAATCAGGATCGAGTTCGGCACTGACGCCCTGATTGCGATCGAAAATGTCCGTGTGACGCTGGTATGATCACACGTGCGAATACTCAAACTGTTCAGTTCTGTGCGCTCTTGTGGCCTCTACCTCTTTGGCTGCTGGATGTGTCAGTAGGTGACCATGCAAGAAAAGCAGTCTACTGCATATACAAAGTTATTGTATCAAAATTACGCAGAAAAGGTACATCATACTGGGTAAGTTTAGAATAATGAGACCTCCGCAACAAAATACACGTACATGTTTGGTCTTGGTAAATCAAGTATCACTAGAAAAATTGAAGGACTTTTTATTCATGTAGAAGTACAATGTCAATTTGAGTCTTAGAAGACGCAGATTTTTCTGTGTGTGCATAGGCGTATTAGCCAGAAGGTCAAGGGGGGTGCTAGCCCCCCCCCCCTTTCTACAGTGCACAGTGGTCAATCTTGACTGCACGCTGGGGAAACTAACAAGTAAGACTAAGACGAAGTTTTTTGTAACAATAGTAATCACTCGATTTTGTTGTTACAGAATAATGACAATAATACGAGGCAATGTGGTAACAGAGCGAAATTTCGCCAACATTTCCGCTGTGATGATTTTTCTTGTAGGCTATCTGCGGTGCGGGTCGCCTATGCAACGCTTTCGCATCTTGCCCTGTAGTATTGCCGAGCAGGCAAGCGCTGAACGACGCTCTATAATATTACATCACTTGTTCATGCTTTTTCTGCTGTGACTTCTTGATGCAGTTACGGATGGAAACGAGCAGACTGTTTATAGACCGGTCAAAGCATTTACTGCTTCCAGAAAATAATTGTCTTCGAAAAGGATATGCCATCACCGCTGCTCTGTCAAAGCTGTTGTGAGCCGAAGAGTCTCAAGTTTTTCCGTACTGAAAGGCCAAAAATTATTTCTGCTTAAGTCTATGATAAACCTGATCGGCCTAGCTTATGCTAACTTGGGAGTCATAGCGGCAGCTTGCAAAGTGGCCACGAATAAAGCAGTGGACTCGAGCTCAGTAGGAAGCTCAGCTTTTAAACATGCCCACAACTTGACCCACCGGAACGGGGAGAAGGGTTAATACCATGGTTTTTCGCACTATGGAGGTTTAGTTAGGAATCAGGCCAGTTGGTTTTCACTCAACTTGAATTGTGCTTTACAGCTCAATATACATTTCAGACAGCAAATAAGCACACACATGCAGCGCTGCTTATTTTTCTCTATTCCCCTGCCTCCGAGCAAGTATGAGCTCACAGAGATGTATACGCTCACAAACTACTAAGCACTGTTATGCTGCTTATGAAAATATTTTATTAAACTCATAATCCATCTCGCCACCTGCTATATTTAGCCACTGCTTGTGTTATTGGCATCTAGCTTACTTAAATTATATTTAGAAGAAGGTGCTCTTCTGCTTCGTGGCGTCATACAACAAGCGGGCGATTTTGTGGCACACAGAAAATTTGAAATGCCGAAGAACCAATCGCAAAGAAGAATCGAAAATAGTTTATGCTCTTATTTTTTACGTGGTCGTGCATAAGTGGTCATTACGCGATGAGTCATTTTCGCGTCATTTGTTGCCTCGCGTAATGAGCTGATGCTGTGTGCATGACAAAGACTGTTTACACCAATATTTGCTCAAGGTTCCCCAGAAGCTGCTCAAAGCCGCTTTTTCGCCTGGTTTCCTCACAACCTTTTTGCGCAATAAACTCAGTTCAGTTTAATATAAAGCTAACGGCTATTTCGAAACGAAGCAACGTAGAATAGCTTGACGTTATAATCACCCACGTTTTGTTCTTTTGAAGAAAAACTTTGTTTACACCTTTTGTATTGGTGTATTTATGCAGGCGCCAGGAGCCCTTCAGGAAATTTTCATATAAATACAATCAATGTAAACAATGTATTACTCCCCTAAGAACACAAATTATACATTTTCAAAGAAAAAAGCTGACAAGTTGATAAAAAAGTCACAAAAGTTATACAACCATATCAATATATATTATTTGCACACTCCAGATACAGTATTCATATTATTAGCAAATAAGGCAAATTATAACACGCATGCCTGAATATATCCAAGAAAGTGTGATACTTATGGAACAATATGACAGCAATCATTCCCTGAAAAAAAAACACGGTTGATCCCTCCGTCAGAGGAATGGGCATGTAACACGAAAGTGAAATGCGCCTTTACAGGGGTAATAAATGCTTACTCTACATTGATAAAGGAGAGCTTGCCGAATGTATGTTTCAGTGTTAGGCAGCTATAGCCCCGTAAAACGTAGATGTACCCACGTTAACGCTTGGTACATCTCAATCCTGACAACAAGCATTCATGATAAATTTATTAAACTATTGTGGTATTTGTAGACGTTGACCGCCAAAGCCTAATTAGACAAAGAGGCGTGATAGCAAGATAGTAAGATTACGCGTCGCATATTGGACGCGGAAGTTGGGCTAATGGTGCCATTTCTCAACCTGTTAAAGCTAGAATTGAACTTTGATATATATATACATATTAAGGGAAAGAAGTTATACTTAAGGGCTCGTTGTTTTTCCGTGTTTTGACACAATATTAATGCGATCTAACAGACAATAATGCCAAGGAATATATAGGGGAAGTTAATAAAACAATTGTAAATGTCTAGAAAGGAAAGTTCGTGATAAGATATCCTGCCGTGAGCATATATATATATATATATATATATATATATATGTTCACTCCGACGAAGGCAGGCCCACCTGCCGAAACGTTAGTAAAAACTGCGTTTCGTACGTTTGTCGTCTTCCTTTTTTCGACTGCATTTCCTACCGGAACCATTGGATTTATTTCTCGCCTATATATATATATATATATATATATATATATATATATATATATATATATATATATATATATATATATATATATTGTCACGGTGTCGTGACGTGGCCGAAGACAGGAGACTTCATGTTGGGATTTAACTGCTTATTTGGACAGATAGCAGTCTCGGACTGATAGCTGCGAACGGAGCGTCGGCCTTCGATCAACAACTGACAAGCGGCGAAGCGCGTCAGCATTTACACTCTTGCCGTCGAATGTTCTAGCGTTATCGCTGGCGGTGGCGTACGTTCCAGAACAATCTATACCGTTCGCACAGTGGGCGTGATCTTATCGAAATTATCTACTACAGTCCGGAACCTTCTCGAAAACTGCAGGCGCGGTTTGCGCTGAGAATCTTGTGGTGTTTTGGGACGATAACAAAAACTTGGGAAATGGAACGTGGCAATATATATGACGTTATGATGAATGGGAGACGTGGTCTGGCTCATACGCCATATTTATTTCATTCTGCACTTCTTTCTCATCTACTTCTCCTAACCATCCCTGCCTTCTTACGTCACAGGATTTCTCCTCCCCCAGAAAGAAGTCACGTCAGATGAACAGAAATGAAAACTAAGCATGCACGGCTTAGAAGTGAACACTGTCAAAAAGGGAAGATCGTTCCATGTCCCAGAAGTTTCCGTAAACACACTAGCTTCACAGGAGAGTGCAGCAGTCCGGTAAGTCCTGGAGTTCCGGTGGGCGAGGCTGACTGTTGCGTACTGTAAAACACAAGTACACCTTGAACGTGGAAAGTGCAGATGATGCAACATCAGCAACATGATGATGGTGTTTGTATTCCGGCAAGGACTGAACATAGTGTGAAGGTTTTGGAACACCAGCAGCTTGATTAGCGTAGGCGTCGTGCTCTATGCCTTGATTGGTACACATGCAGCGCCACCCGTCTGCGTGTTTGTCGACTAAGGTTGTTGCGGTGATTTCCGCGTCCTTCCGAAATACAGGGTGTTGGTTTGCGCCTTTTCCGTCGTTGTATGTCATGTTGTCTGAGTATTGATCTCTGCTGGAGAAAACTTACTCGACGTCCCTTGGGAAAATTTCTGTGATTTGATGCGTTCTTTGTCTCGAGTGAGACATATTGAATATGTTGTCGCTTTGATTGAGTCGTTTGTAAACGTCTTTCTTGACGCCGTGTGTGTTCTTCCGACATCTCTAGTCCGTGTCGAATAACAAGATGCTTAACCTGGCCGATTTCATTGTTCTGTCCTTGCTGATGTTGCAAAAAGTGTTGAGGTGGCAGCCTTTTTCGAATAGGACAATGCTTTTCTTGGCAATTTGGCGTAGTGTTCAGTTGGTAGCTGTTGTGACGTAAGAAGGCAGGGATGGTTAGGAGAAGTAGAAGAGAAAGAAGTGCAGAATAGAATAAACGTGGCGTATGAGCTAGGCCACGTCGCCCATTCATCATAGCGTCACACGAGTCGACAGGATGAAGACCTTCCAGCCACTTCATCAGTGTCTCATCATCGACGCAGTTCTCCACAAGACACCCTGACCATACAGCGACTACGGAATCATCTCCTGGCCGCACACAGCGACCAGCGCCGTGCCAGAATTATCGACTGCCCTTCCCATCCCCAAGTACACCGGAGCAGCAGACGATGGACCTGTACAGGACTGGTTCGACCTGTTCGAACTCCACGCAACCACTGCATCATGGTCGGAACGAAAAATGATCACCAACTTCACTGACTACATCTCCGGTGAGGCATTTAAGTTTTACCTGACACACATATTCGAAAACGACGAATCATGGCAAAGGATCAGGGAAGAGATGATTGCCCGTTTTAACGACTACAACAAGGACTTCCTCATTACCGACCATCTGCATACAACCACATTCGGCCGTCAAAGCCCACGCTTATTTCTCAAGAAACGTAGCTTTCCACCAGGTTTCTCTTCACGAAAGCCGGTATTTCCAAAGTCGTTGCTACAGCAGACGACACGAGACGTTGCTTACCCACCTCATTTTCGTCTCGCATACGCGGTCCACCACCCGGTTTTCCATCACGCAGCTCTTCAAGCGCTCCTGACGCTCACCGTTTGGCTCATAGACACCATGTTCACGATAGATGAATTGACACACCGAGAAAATACCCAGTCGAGCCATGCTCCTTCCGCACGGGTTCATGCATCACCGTACTGTGCATACACACTCGACAGTCGAAGCAACACCGAAGACTCAGACGCATCGAACGTCACACGCTGCCATGCGCAAAAGCCTCTCGTAGTGAAGAGTGTAGAAAAAGCTTCTGAAAAACTTTCCATCAACTCTGAAGCATCATCTTCATTGCCTGAACTGCATGACAACAGCTCACAGACTATCAGCTGCCGACTGGAGACCACATCAGGTTGTCATGAAAACCAGCGCGATGTTCCAGAAAGGCTTCCACCGCTATACGGTCCACAGCAACGTCAGGAACGCCAGCAAAATCAAGTCCGTGAATCGCAGACACTCCAACGAACACACCAACAAGGACGACAACGCAAAGCAATCCTCTTAAAACAAGTTCAAGAAGCGAGGCAACTTCGCATAAGGGATCGGCGCTAGAAACGCATTTGGCACAAAATATCAAGACTGCGCCTAAGACTACAGCTCCGAAACTTCAGGAAACACCGAACAAGACAAGAAGTCACCAGTTCTATCACGCAAAGATTCAGACACCATCCCATTAGTTTACGACAATGGAGCCAACGCCACAGAAAACTACGAAAGATACTGAACGTTATAATTTGTGCAACGCACGAACATAGACATAATTTCTTGAACTTCAGTTCTTGTACACACAGGCTGCAAGCACTAATTCTGTCTTAGCCGCGACACAGAATACGGCGCCTACGACATTCGACCTTCAAGTGCTCCAAGGATTTCAAACCTTGTTAGTTCCTCGCAGCTGCTCAAGTCATGTCATTGTCAGTGCAGTTTTGCAAGACGCGGTTACCTGGTACATGAAACCAATTGTGCATTTTGACATTTTTGACTTATCAACCTTGCCTTGTTTACTTTTTTTTGTTCGTAATCCATGCCTTCTTTGGTGGAAGGGGGAATCATGTGACGTATGAAGCGATGGTTGGTAGAAGCAGAGAAGGAAGAAGTGCAGAATAGAATAAACATGGCGTATGAGCCAGGCCACGTCGCCCATTCATCATAGCGTCATGTTGTCTGAGTATTGATCTCTGCTATATATATATATATATATATATATATATATATATATATATATATATATATATATATATATATATATATATATATATATATATATATTGTAAGGGACCAGTAAAATGCAGAGAAGGGAAGGAGAGGAAGACGAAGAGTCTTGGCACGAATTGCAGTGTGCTGCCACGAATGACCATTGCTCACCTCCTGTAAATAAAACCAATTCATCACGGCTCGCTGTAACAGTTGTTTATTATTTATTTATTTATTTATTTATTTATTATACCTCCAATGCCCCAACAGGGTGTTACATGAGGGGTGGGCTGTGGTACAAATTTCTTTCGATGTGGGTTTTGAACAGAACTGGGCTCGTGTGGTGCACGACGTCAAGTGGAAGATCATTCCAATCCTTTGCTGTTTGAACGAAGAATGAGCGAAGGTGGGCAGTTGTGCGGGTATGTGCAGGATGATTAACAACTCAAAAATGGTTTGGAGCTCGGTTAATAAATTGATAGGAAGAAAACAAGCCACTGTCCCTAGCTATATACAGATAAACGATATTCACTTCAGTGGCAAGGCACTGGCAGACAAATTTAACCTTCATTTCCTTGAGGCAGGATCCTCAAGTAATATAACACAAGCGACTGACCTTAAACCGGCTGAATGCTATATTGAAAGCTCTTCCACTAATTCTTTGTTTTTATTACCCGTTACCGAGGAGGAAGTAGCCACTGCCATATGCTCACTAAAGAACAGCTCACCAGGAGAAGATGGCATTTCCGCAGCACCTATCAAGGCAGTTGCTGATTTGATTGTCGCCCCATTCACTTACATATGCAACAGACTCTTCTTGACGGGAATTTTTCCATGTGCCATGAAAATAGCTCGCGTAACAATAATTTTTAAAGGAGGTGATAAAAATGAACTTCAAAATTATCGCCCAATCTCTATTCTGCCGCTTTTCTCTAAGGTCGCGGAACGCCTGATATATAAGAGGGTATTTTCTTTTATAGCAAACAGAAATGTCATTTGTGAAGAACAGTGTGGATTCCAACCAGGTAGATCAACTCAGTCTGCTTTACTCCGTATTAAGGACAGCCTACTTCATAACTTTGAAAAAAAATTTTACACTGTGGGAATATTTCTCGATTTCCGTAAGGCTTTTGACTCGATAAAGCACGATATATTAATTAGGAAACTTCAACTGTATGGAATACGCGGGATTGCGCTTGATCTAATGAAAAGCTATCTTTGGGCCAGGAAAAAATATGTACAGCTCCACAATTATAAATCTGATTTGGGCGTAATTAAGTATGGGGTTCCCCAAGGATCGATACTTGGTCCTCTACTTTTTATACTTTATATCAATGACATAGTAAACATTCAGTTCACACCAAACATAGTCATGTACGCCGACGATACCAATGCCTTCTTTTCTGGTTTAGATCTTCGCGATATTGAAATAACTGCAAATTCTTGGTTGGATAAACTAAAATCATGGCTTACAGTCAATCAGCTAGAACTAAACATAAAAAAAACTAAATTTATGCTCTTCAAGCAAAAAAATAGGCCTGTAGATTATGCTATCTCTCTGATTTTTAATGGAGAAAATATTGCGCAGGTAAATAAAATTCAGTTTCTGGGTGTGTGTTTTCAAAGTGACCTTAGTTGGTCCCACCATGTGGACAACCTGCGAATAAAAATATCAAGATCGATCGGTCTAATTCGACGCTTACAGCATCTCCTTCCAGGGAGAGTTAAACGGCAGCTTTACTTTTCTTTTATCTACTCGCAAATCATTTATTGCATTTTAGTCTGGGGTACGTGTAACAAAACAAATACAGAAAGTATAATTCTTCTTCAAAAACGCGCACTAGGTTTGATAAGTACCTCGGTCCCCACTAATATGTCTCTTTTTTATATGTATAATGTACTCCCGTTCCCAGAGTGCTATAGGATGCAACTAGCCATGTTAATCTTCAAAAAAATTAAAGATAATTTCCAGATTTTTTCTGATGTGTACTTAAGCAGAGATCTTACGTATAATCTGCGTACTGTTGCGTTGGTCGGGCCAATGTGCCGGACTAACTATGGTGTACAGTCAATTAATAACCAAATCATTCTACTGTGCAACAGGATTCCTGAAATAATTGAATACGCTAAGGAGGCTAAAAACATAACACAATTTAAGAAGCGTATTTACGATGTAATAAACAGAACACAAGTCTACAGTGTATGTAAAGGAAATATGTAATGTATGTAATATTTATAGTATTCACTGTTTTTCAACTTGTATTGTATTTCAAAATATGTTATGGTGTTTTGTACTGTCCTGCTCTACCTGCCCGAGGTGCCTCACGAAGAGGGGCCAAGTCAGGAGACACACTCTCCTTTTGCCCCCTTCGTGGGCATTTCTGCGGAAATGTCCGAATAAAATAAAATGAAATGAAAATGAAATGAAATAAACAGTGTTGCGGGGGCTAGTACGAAAAGAAATTCGATGTGCGGGCAAGATACCGGATGCGTCAGACAATGAATGAAAGAGTTTGTGAAAGAAGATTAGTCTAGCGGCGTTGCGTTGCCATTCTAGATTCTGAAGTTGAGCTTGGTCTTTCAGATTAGTGACACTTGAGTGATATGAATATTCAGAGCAAATGAGCCTTGCTGCCCTATTCTGAATAGATTCTAACATTTTGGATAGATTAGATTGGTACGGGTCCCAGATGACGCAAGCGTACTCGAGTTTCGGGCGTACTAAAGTGAGGTAGGCTAAACGTTTTACAGAAGGAGGGACAAGACGTAAGTTTCGTCTGAGGTAGCCAAGAACTTTATTTGCTTCGTTACAGATGTTTATTATGTGGGGTGTCCAGTTAAGATCGGGACTTTTGAGTATACCTAAATTCCTATAGGAGTCCATGGCGGACAACTTAGAGCGGAAAATAAAGTATGTTGGAGCCAGGTAATGTTTCCTACGGTGAAAAGAAACTACAGACGTTTTGTTAATGTTTAGAGTCATTAGCCAAGTTTTGCACCACGTTTCGATTGTTAATAGGTCATTTTGGAGAATGCAGAAGTCATTAGGGTCTATATTAAGGCAATAGATGACACAGTCATCTGCAAATAAACGGATGCTTGACAAGATATCTTTGCATTGAAGTCTCCCATCAGTATTGTATACTGTGTTTTTACAGTATACAATAGCAGGCTGGAGACCAGGCAGTATGAGATTATGGCATCGGTACTAGAAACGCCAGAGGAGAGCTACTAGTAGAATTCGCAGAACGCAATAATTTACAGATTTTGAATACCTTCTACCGAAAACGAGGAAACCGCAAGTGTACATGGAGGAGCCTAATGGCGAAAATAAGAACGAAATAGACTTTTTAATGAGTGCACACCCAGGCATCGTGCAGGATGTGGAAGTGGTTGGCAAGGTACTCTGCAGTGACCATAGAATGGTACGGTCTCGAATCCACCTAGACTTGAGAAAGGAACGACAGAAACTGATACGCAAGAAGCCAATCAATTAGCTAGCACTCAGAGGAAAAGTACAGTAATTCAGAGTTTCGCTTCAGAACAGGTACTCGGCTCTTAGTGAGGAAACCAACCTTAGCATAGATACAATGAATAATAATCTGACGAGTATCATTACGGAGTGTGCAGTGGAAGTTGGAGGCAAGGTAGTTAGACAGGACACTCGCAAGCTTTCCCGGGAAACGAAGAATCTCATTAAGAAGCGTCAAATCATGAAAGTCTCAAGTACAACAGACAAAATAGAACTGGCAGAGCTTTCGAAGTTGATTATTAGGCGTAAGGTATCCGACATAAGAAGGTATAACATGGAGAGAATTGAACACGCTCTGAGAAACGGAGGAAGCGTCAAAGCAGTGAAGAGGAAACTTGGGATAGGCAAAAATCGGGCGTATTCACTAAGGGACAAAGAAGGCAAAATAACTACCAATATGGATAGGATAGTTAAAATAGTGGAGGAGTTTTACAGAGATCTGTACAGTAGCCGGGACAACCACGACTTTAATACTATAAGAACTAGCAGTAACCCAGATGACACCCCACCAGTAATGATAGAAGAAGTCAGAAAAGCTTTGGAGAGCATGCAAAGAGGCAAAGCTGCTGTTGAGGATCAGGTAACATCAGATCGGCTGAAAGATGGAGGACAGATTGTGTTAGAAAACTAGCCACCCTGTTTACGAGGTGTCTCCTGACGGGAAGAGTTGGAAGAACGCTAACATCATCTTAATACATAAGAAAGGAGATGACAAGGACTTGAAGAATTACAGGCCGATTAGCTTGCTGTCTGTAGTATACAAGCTATTTACAAAAGTAAATGCTAACAGAGTAAAGAAAACATTAGAATTCAATGAACCAAAGGAACAAGCAGGATTTCGAACAGGCC
>WOVY01001570.1:0-211325 GCA_013436015.1 Rhipicephalus annulatus
TAGTTAGCGTGAGTCTGAGTGAGTGCAGCTGTTGGAAATCTTTTGTGAGTTTGTGCCCGGGTTAGTCCTAAACGCAATTTATTTGACATTTATATCTATACATTCTTAGTATATTTTTGTTTTTTTGTTAAATTATGCAGCCTCCTTTCGCAATGTAATAATTACCCCTCAAGGTACCAATGGTAAACCAAACTCCTACGAATTCCACAAACTTCATGTTTTTATTTTGTCTTTCCTTATGTGTGTTTGTGTCATCGCAATTTATTAAAGATAAGATTCATTTGACTGTAACCTCTGTATTCAGAAACACTGTTTCACTTGAACTGGATTAGCCGGTGGCTTCAATGCAGCACAAACGTGATTCGAATGCACGTCTTTAGGTGGTGCCAAGGCAGCACAAATGCACAGACGCATTTTAAACTCGCTGTATTGAAGGTGATTGAAAGTCCAAATTCAAGTCAAGGGCCGTTTCAAAATTGGGGGGTAAGAATACCGGACAAACAAAAGTACCTTGAATATATATCAGCAAAGAATAGTTTTTTAAAGACGATAGTCTTTTTTGGGGACCTTCCACGCGAAAAACTTTGCTCTGTCTGTCTGTCTGTACATTTGTCTGTTTGTGCACCGTTGCCACGAATTGGGTACTCTAAACAGCACCAGCCGATACCCCGAACGGCTGACCCCAACCGCAGCGCCCACCAATGTTGCTCAAGGATCAGCATTCATACGTGTGTGATTGTCAATTAAAAAGCAATTATTGCGAATATCTGAGGCACCATAACAACACATATATATTCTGCATGTTCATCTTTTACTAGAAAAGGCATACATAAGTAATTCTAAGGACCGTAGCACTTATGCTGCGTTGACCATGCAAGGCTTGCACAAAGAAGCGAGTGTTTCCAACGCTTGCTAAGATGACTTGGTGGTGGCACCTACCCGTCGCCTTGCGTTCTACACTTTATCATCTCTGAGACAGGCACGCACGCCCATCTTAGGGCCACGCACTTTGTTTTCAAAAAAAAAATTGCCAGACGGTACTCATGTCTCACGTGTGACGTGACTTGATGCGCTCGTCAGCCTCCGCTTCACGCTCGAGGCACTCTAACGTAGCGCCTCCGGATTACCATTCATCGATTTTCTTGCGCAGAACATCAAATAAATGCTTTGTTCACTCTCTCCACACGCAAGGCTATCGTCTTTCGACGACATTTGCAGATTACATGCAGATACGAGGCCAATATTTTTTTTAAGGAAACGTATTAGGTTATTTCTGTCTTTATTCAGCAGTCTTGACGAGAAACATGACTTTTCAGTCCTTAATTAGGCTTCTATAACTTTCAATATGCAAAGTTAGTAGCATTTTCACAGCTGCGATGTTGTGAACGAGGTGAGCCATGTGTCTTTGATCAATATTTACCTGTACCTGCTCTCATCCTCCGAGAGCTTGTACACCAATTAGTACGGCATCAGTTGCGATAACTCTGATGTGCGAGAGAGCCAGTAAAGAGAGGAAGAGAAATTGCTGGCGAAAAAATTTCTTGGCAAGGCGAGATTTAAACCAAGGAACCTACGATCTGAAGGTGAGTGTAAAAAATGGCCTCGTATCTGCATGTGTTATTGTGAATGTCGTCGAATGATGATAGTATTTTGTCTGGAGAAAGAGAATAAAACATTTATTTGATGTTCTGCACTAGAAAATCGGTGAATGGGATTCTGGAGGCGCTGCATCAGAGTGCCCTGATGCACACAGGGGTAGGTGCCACTAGAGTAACTGTGTATGCTACATTTAGGTAGCTCCTGTAGGGAGCATAAACAGTTACTCTAGGTGCCACCATTGCATCGTCTTAGCAAAGCGCAGAAAACGCCGGCCTTTTTGTGCATATCATTGCATTGTAAACACTACGTTCCTAAGATAGAATTACTTATGTATGACTTGTTTAGTGTAAAGAAATGTCACAGTATATTGACGTGTTGATGTTGTGCCTCAGATATGCGCAACAATTGCTTTCTAATCGATAATATGCACAAGTATGAATGCAGAAACCAGAGCAATATTGGTAGGCACTGTAGATGTCGTTAGATTCTGGAATCAAAAGCAAAGAGACAAGCTGTTTCGAGTGACAAACAGACTAGTCGACAGACAGACCAAAATTTTTGCATCGAAGTGTCCCAAGAAAAACTATCATCTTCAATACCCACTCTGCTATTCAGGTACGCTAGCAGAGAAGAGCATAGCCTAGTGGAGGGATTGGGCAAGGACAGAGGCAGAGCATAGTCAAGGGGTTGGGCAGAGGTAATCAGGACAGATATGTGAGAGAGGAGGATGAAAAAAGGGAAGGGCTAGAACTGAGAGTGAGAGACAACGAAGTCGACACGGAAAGATGAGAATGCAAAAAAAAAAGACAAAAAATGTCTCCACCTCGCTGAAGGGAATCGTAAGGAAATACAAATGCATTGTGTAGGGTCTATAACGGCGTTTCGCACATGAGCACCCAATGTTAGGAGAATCATTTTCTTTTTGTTTCCTTACACCAGCAATAAATAGCGCTGTTTTCCTGTCACGGCGTTTCCCTGTCACGAGAAACGTAGTATGCATTTCCAGCTCTAGTTTAGCTAATGTGCAAGGTTCAAAAATAAAGTCAAGAAAACAAACAGCATTCTCGGCTTGGTGTTGGCGTTTCACAGCCGCGTCTCGAGCACACATTTCTAGATGTGAAAGTGGGGTGCAGGGTGGAGAGAGAGTGGACGGTGAGAGAAGGAGTGGCGAAGCACTGCACCTTAACTCTCCTACACTTTCTCGCACCACATACTGCGGTTGCTAGAGGCGCGGATAAGTGCACGCCCGCAGCTGCTGCTATGGGAGAGGTATTGAAAGCGGCGCTGCAGACGTCGGATGCTTGATATAGCCCGACTAAGAAATGCATTCGCATATAGAAGTGAAGAAGGGTGTTGTAACTTCGTTCTCCGAAGTGTAACATTACAGCGTGGTCGTACTTTGTTCATATTATCTTCCCCATAGCCAGCCTCACTTCTCACTAGACTGTGAATCATGTCACAAGGAAAGACAAAGTGAATTAAAGCATCCTTCGGCTTCTATTCATGAATGCGGTGCTGTGAAACTTCGGCTAGATGAGCTGGTTTAGCAGCACGATTTAGGAACTTCGCGCTACCACGCGGGTGAAAAGCCTGCGTCACGCTAACAAACCTCTGATTTTGTGCACTACCAAAGGCATATGGTGTATACAGGGTGCCCCAGCTATCTTTGGCCACGGTTTAAAGATATGCTGACACACGCAATTAAAATATAAATAATATAAATTTACATATAATAACATATGTTCCTCCGCGAACATATAAATAACATATGTTCCTCCGCGAGAAAGAAGTTAGGATTTCTGAAGCATAAATTAGGTGGTGCCCCCTCATCGCTTAGACTCATTGCATACAAATCCATTGTAAGACCCACCTTGGAATACGGAAGCATTGTATGGGACCCCCATACTATCACTAATAAAGAAAAGCTTGAAAAAATTCAGAGATTGGCAGCTCGCTTTATTTATAAACGTTTTAGACGTCGCGACTCCCCTTCAGCTATGTTGGAGCTCGCACACCTAGAGCCATTGGCCAACCGACGTAAAAGTGCCCGTCTAAACTTTCTACACCAGCTATATTTTAATAAATTGGGAATCCAGTCACAAGATTACATAGCTAATAACCCTAGTCGAGCGTCTCGTCACAAACATAGCCGAAGTATTACACCGTTCTTTGCCCGTACAGACCAATACAAATATTCATTTTTTCCCAGAACTGTTTCCGATTGGAATGTTTTGCCAGAGTGCTCACCCTTGCTGTCATTCAATGTATAATGATTGTATACTTACCTGTTGATAATGTACCCTCACATTCATATGTCGATCTTGCATCCGTACGCATGTCTTCTGGATGTGTACATCCCTCTCCTGCTTGTATCTCTCAAGGTTCGCAGTATTGTACAAATAAATAAAATAAAACACGACCAAATGCATGTTGCTGACAGTTGTCTGGAAGTAATTAGACTACTTTTCTGTGTTCTGATCAATTAATTAGACCCTTTTGACTAACATCTGAAAGAACGAATATAGCTGTGAGTTTAAAAATTTCAATGAGAAAATTTTAGATCACTGTGCAAAATGTCTGAATAAACACTTCAAACTTTATATTAGTTAATTGATAGTGTTTTTCTGCTAACTACTAATGCCCGCAAAATACAAGAAAATACCACGTGAAAAACCCAATCGCACACCTACACGTGCCATTATTCTGGTGCTCTGTAACGTTCCGCGTACGAACGACACTTCCTTCGAACTGGCTCATGACAGTGGCAAGCAGTCACAGCGGTCTTTGCCTTTGTGGTTAATAGCGAATCGTGTTGATCGCAAAGCCACCTCTATCATTACAGCCCTAACGAGGCAACACAATCGGGCAAATGCTATATGGTCATTCGTACGCGGAACATTAGGGAGCACTAGAATCACTGAGCGCACTAGCGCGTCGGTGGTTTTGTGGCGTGGTTTGTTTAACATTTCGCAGGCTTTTGCATCTCTAGAAAAACTCCAGAAACCTAGATATATAGCTCACTGTCTAATTGGGCGCTTTGCAAACCAATGAACAACTTTATCATTGTAATGTCCGGCAAATTTTCGTTGCTTAAAAGTTTGTAAAATTGACCTAGTTAGGCAATTTATTAGAACTCAGAGAATATAGTCTGACTCATTCCAGGCAACAGTCAGCAACACGCATTTGATTGCGTCGTCATTTCGTGCGTCGGCATTTCTTAAAACTGTGGCTAAAGATAGCTGGGGCACCCTGTGTAAAACTAAGTAGCTCGCAGTAAGTATACTATAGGGTGTGTTAAGTGATAGCTGAACGGCTTATTGCATCGCACCATGGACCGGGATCACCGGTTCAAATAGCAATAAGCAACGGCACGCCATGCGCGTTGACGAAGAGTCGTTTGTGCGGCTTCATGAGACAACCAACCAACCCAAGAAAGCAGTTACATTTAATGATAGTTCTCATTGTCTACTGGCACATTTCAAGCTCCATTAAACCAGTTTAAGTTTAAATCTACTATTTTTACGTAGAGCAATCAAACCATCCCGATCCTTTTCAAGCAAACTCTTTTAGCATTTGCTTTAAAAAAAAAGCTTCATGGCAGACCACTGACACAAATATGTGAAATTGATAAGCATATTACATTGAGGACATTCAGCTTTTGATTTACTTGTGAAACTACACACTAACAATGTGCTTACAACGCGCAGATTCTTACGGTAAAGTCAGGGATTCCAGTTTTCGCGCGCTTGTTGCATTTTCTGTGGAGGTGAGAATGTTAGAGGCTTGTGTGTTTAGATTTAGATGCAAGCTTAACAACCTCTGGTTTAAGAAATTACTGAAGCCCTCTAAAATGGAGTACCTCGCAACCACATTGCGGTTTTACTACGAAAAACACTAGTAGTTATCATTCTAAGTGTCTACTTTATTTCGCTATCACAGATGCTCACAAATTGTTGGTGAGTATATATGTGATGCATGTTATATTCAGTGTAACATACTTTCTTATGAGCTCTTGCTCTTGCCATAGTGCTCGTTGGCTGACCTGAAAGCTGCATGCAGGGGTCACATTTTGAGAGAGGCGAAATACTAAGCCAGTGTACTGTGCAGTGTACTGTGCACATTAAAAAACACCCCTTGATCAGAATTTTAGGAGCTATTTACTAGGGCGTCTCTCATCATTACATGTTGTTCGGACGCAAAACCTCGGATATTCTTATCCTGCTCTTCGATGCCATATGCCTTTGGAACATCGGCATATTCGTGCGGGTGAAAGGCCCTATCACTATTAGAAATGTGCTAAACTGTTTATGTGGTCGTTCAATTTCACGAGACATCGCCGCACTCATTCCGATGGGAAACCATACGACCTGTGCTGAATCGTTTAGGGTTCGCACAAACTTCGTGACTATGAATGCGTGCACACGGGAGAAAGTCCGTGTAAATTCAAAATATGTGGTCAACTATTCAGGAGATGGAACTGTCTTAAGAATAATGAACTCATTCACACAGTGCCCAAACTGTGTCAGCCTCCTTTTCCCCCCCTCCAAAGAGGGTTGGAATCACTTAGAGGAGTGATACATCAATAATGACTTCACTTTCGTGCTAGCGTGCACTCATTACTAGAAAAATGAGGGTGAAATCGTTCGTCTAAATGCATAAGTAAATAATGCAGGTACGGGTCTGCCTTAACCACATGGATCTGCCGACATTCCAGCCTGCACGCTGTCGTGTCGTCATCATCGTCATCAGCCTGGCTACGTCCACTGCAGGACACAGGCTTCTCCCATGAGCCGACAGTCAACTTGGTCCTGTGCTTGCTGCTGCCAGTTAATACCCACGAACTTCTTAATGTCATCTGCCCACTTAACTTTGTCTCTCCCTAACCCTCTAGCCTTCTTTGGGAAACCAGTTAGTAACTCGTATTCACCAGCGGTCATCCTGTCTACGCGCTACATGCGCGGCCCATGTCCATTTCTTCTTGATTTCAACTATGATATTCTTAACCCCAGTTTGTTTCCTGATCCACTCTGCTCTCGTCTTGTCTCTTAAGGTTACAGCTATCATTTTCCTTTCCATTGCTCGCTGCATCGTCCTCAATTTAAGCTGAACCCTCTTTGTAAGTCTCCAGGTCTCTGCTTTGTAAATAAGTACCGGCAAGATGCAGCTGTTATATACCTTCTTCTTGAGGAATAGTGGCAATCTATGTTGTGTTCTGGGTTTTCGGTTTCGGATTGACATGTGAGGATGCCAGGGGGCATATAGGATTTCAAGGCAACTGTAAAATAAAGAGAGTGTGTGTTGGGTAACCGTGGAGTGCGGTTGTTCTTTCCTTCGGCGTTTCGCGCCAACCCGCGTGTTCGGGCTGGTCGGCGTCCCCGCCGGCCGCGTACGTCTCCGTCGGCCGTCTTCTGCTTCGTCGGGACCAGCCAGCTCCCAACACAGCAATCTACCTGTCATGATATGAGTGTGCTTGCCAAATGTGCTCCTCCTCATTCTTATTCTTCTAGTTACATTAGTCTTCGCTATCGTGCACGTTCCCCTAAACAAATGGTACACTCAACGAAGATGTGCACTGACTTCTTATGTCCTATTTTTGCAGTAATCCTTCTGGCAAATCTGTTTTTTACCTTCCCTCTTACGTTTTCTCATGCGCATGCACGGGATGTCATATCAGTGAGTCACGAGGGCGTAAATCAATTTTATAACTTCACATTTACTTCAAGACATGAGAGAAAAGCAGAGCATAACAATGTCTTGCTTCAATAAAAATAAAACAAAATTTCTTAAATTCTGAATCAATTCAATGATGCGATGGATGTCTACATGGTCATGTGCATGACTCGTCATTTTTTCATCGTAAGTTCTGCAGGCTTTCACAGCATACAACACTACTCGCATTAAATGCACCTGCAATTTGATCAAAACACTGTCGGATGTCTACGTCCTGTAGTACGTATGCCAGTGCAGTCGAAGCAAGGCTTCCGGAGCAGTGGACAGGCGTTTTGTTGCTGGCGTTGAGAACATGCCTGTCCGAGAGCAATGGCTTTCGCTTATGGTCTTTTTGCCAACTTCGCCCCACAGTCAACGACGAGAAGCTATCACAGTCTAAATTAAAGGCCTTACTACGCTCAAACTAATGTGTTCAAATTCAGTTTTTTTTTTTTCGTTTCATCGAAGACTGGAATTTATTACCTGTGTAGTGAAGAGGAATGCCCACTACTGCAGCGACATCGACACGTTGGCGCGAGTAGAGATGTGCGCCGACTGGTCGGCGCGCCGCCGCCAATAGTTTTCGCCACGCCGCCGCCGCCGACGCGAACTGATCGGCGCGCCGCCGCCGCCGCCGCCGTTTTTCATCGGCGCAATCGGTGCGCCATTTATGCGCCAGTACTGACTTTTCACAGATTTGTCTTCTTTTTCATCTTGGTTTATAGCTTCGTTTCACATTTTATGTAGCCAGTAAAACCAGGCTTCTTAGTTATCTTCATCCAGCTTGAGAGACCGAGAGTACCACTTTGAACAGCGAAACGAGTTCGGCGGCCGCTGCATAAAATGACATATTGGACAAATTGACAAAAAATAAATGTAACAGTTACAGTAAAGCATATACACTGCCATCTTAGGCTTAAAAGCAATTTTTGCTGTTTTTTGTGCTGTAATTAGTTATGATTATGGTGAGACGACGTTGAATGTAATGGCCCAGCGTTTTGATGCGTGCGAGTTCGCCATAGCACAATTCGAATATTCATACGGATGGAAAACGGCATCATTATCAGTCCAAAATGGCAGCCTATAATTGTGCCCGAAACAGGGCGTATATAAAGAAGAAATGAAGTGGTAGCAGTGCAGCACGAATGCAGCGCGTTAGATGAAGGGAGGAGGAAGAATAAATGAGGAAGGACAGGGAGGTTAGGCGTTAGATGAAGAACTACACAAAACCCCGAAGGATAAAATCGAAAGGGAGAAGTTTAATGAAGATTAAAAGCGTCGAGGCATAATACATGCTCGAAGCTACTCAGGGTATATCAGCACCTGTCCGCGGTGTTAAAGTTGATAATTTTCGAGAATGACCACTTATATGCAGCGTCTGAACATGCTGCAGAAAATATTCACTATCTGTTTTATTCTTTAACTTATCTGTCTGTACCAGCGTTTTAAGACATTGGATACCCGAGATGAAGATGCCAAGGCAGTAAGATGGCAAGAGAGAGAAAGGAAGGCTGGGGGATTAACCATATCTTGGCATCCGGTTTGCTGCCTAGCACTGAGGTTTGAGAAATAGGGGCAAGAAAGGGCGTGTAGAGAGACAGAAAAGGAAACGCATGTGCACTCAGGAGTAAGATGGCAAACTTAACAGAGGATTTATTACATTCTGTACAGACAGGGCGAGAGGTCTCTTGCGAATGAGCTGGGTGGCTCACTATAAAGTGTACGTTTTGACTAAATCAGGGAATGGGTCCAGAATGCGCTGTTGAATCACGAGACACACACACCATTTCTGACGGTGCCGCTCACACTCGCTCAAGTGAAGGCCTTTGATTGGGGTGTGGCCACCACACTGCACCTGTGACACCAAGAAACCATTGTGGTCGTCTCATCGAACGTCTTATGGTGTCGGAATGCCACCCCACTTCTCGGCTAAGATGGACAGTACACGGCGGACAGCAGGCTGGCAGCCCTTCGGTGACTTGTTTGATGAACAAAGAACGCGGCCCTCCCCCGTCGGCCCAGGCACCGCACGTAACAACGGCTATCCAGTGGTGAGAAGCGGCGTAATAAGCTTGTCTGAGGCCACCAGTTTTAAAAATAACAAAACAAAATTTAAAAAACTTGCCAGTAGACAATTTACAAAAGACGGCTGGATTCATCAAAAATGCAGAGAACCGACATTTGAGCGACATGTCATATATGACATAGTTCAGCAAACTGGTTTTCATCACATAACTTGAACGGACCTACTGGCACTGGGAAAGGTTAAGAATGATTGTCGCTGACAGATGTACTTCTGTTGCGAAGGTAATGCTCAGAGTCAACCAAATAAAACTTAACATTATATTCAAGTCTTGATAAAAAAGTCAAGTTAGAAAGCTCCTCAGGTGGCCAAATAATAAATTACTTCACCATACTTTATGAAGAAGTAATTTGCAAATAAATAATGCAACCGCTGTTTAATTGACATTCAATGACGTGACCGCAATCAATGGTGTGTCGTCGCTATAAAACTGGAAAAATATACGTGGACACGATCGGGCGAATGCGGCGGAGAACGAATATGTCACGTAATAAAAGTGATGTGATGTTGCACATTTTCATCTTACTCCGTGCCCTTTTGCTTGCTCGTGATGTGTTCGAAGGAGCTAGCCAAGTCTCAGGTAGAAGTCAAGCAGAGTAGCCGGGGCTGATAAGAGCAACGTTTATGTTCACTATTTACACACTAAATGTAGCATAATGGAAGCTTGATGAGAGCTTCTGAGAGCTGGTTCAGAGCGTCTCGGTGCTCGCGTTTTAAGCCGTGGTCTTCCTAAAATTCTCTGAGAAAAAAATAGACAGTTTGCAATAATCTGCAAGGCAGCTTTTCTGTAAGGTTAGTCTTCCAACCATAAACTTTCGTTCACAGACTGCTTTTCTCGCTCATTTTGTTTTTGCCATTCACCTTTTCGAGATCTTGTTGTGCTCGTGTGCCTTTGCTGGAATTTGGAGAGGTGACATTTTGTTGTACTCGCGTGCTCGCGTGCATTCGATGGAATTGGAAAAGGTAAAGACACAATGAGGGAGAAAAGCAGTCTGTGAACGATAGTTTTTGGCTAGAAAATAAATCTTACAGAAAATACGCCTTGCAGATCACTGTAAATGGACAGACTGCATGTCCATTCAGTCCAGGGCAGTCCAAAGAAATTGTCGTCGTCATCTCCGTCCCCCACATGGTGGGGGTAGTGGTTAGCAGAAGGCGCCTAATTTCTGCAGCCCAGCAGGGAGCACGGCGCAGCGAATAAAGATAAAAAAACGAAGAAGAGAAAGAGAGAGAAAGTCAAACACTGCCTTCTTTTATACCCAGGAAATAGAAAGGATGCATGTTCCAGTTCGTCACACGGCGAGAGAGAAAGCACAACGTAGGTCATAATGCAAGTAATACGCACAACACAGCACAGTGCAATAACGTTGCATCGCACGTGCAGAATAGGGTCTGCAGCGCTAGGGCCTGGGGGAGTGGAAGACTTGAAAGCACCACAGAGTGTGGGAAACATACCTGACGACGGATCCCAACCTCTCGGCTAATTATTCAGCGCGTCTCGTGGTACGTCGAACAAATCAAGCTGCCTCGATTTTCGACAGCTCTTCCTAGGCCGTCAGTCAGTCAGGCGTGTCCAAAGAGTTTTTGACGAGGGGAGCCAACAGCCCTAAAGAATTCGAAGTATGACTTTCGTGTTGTCGCCTTTTTTGGCGCACCTCGAGAGCGTTGACCCGGAACAAATCAGGGTAGATGAGGTGACTTTCCGCGAACCTTACCTGCTTTCCAAACCAGTTACTGCATGCAAGTTTCCCCTGAATGGATGAATGTGTGGTTGAAGAAAAAGAAAAAGACACTATCTTTCCTTGCGAGACCATGGCTCAGTCCATTGAAGGGAAAGGGGAGAGTGGAGAAAATAGTTTAGAAGTAGGTAGGAGGAGAAGGTTTGGAAGAACGTGACGGTCATGGCTGCTAGAGCAGAAAGAGAATAGGGGCCGTCGGCAGGGCAGTCCGAGTCGTAAAACTTGGAAATGTGGAGCTGCAACCATGTACGCAGATACCTATGGTCATTCCCACGAGGAAAAAAAAATCTGGATCACCTTTCTGGGGCAAGAATACAGAAAACTGGCTAAACGAGAAAACTAAAATAAATAAATAACCGATAATCTAACCACCAATTGTCACCACAGCTGCGGAAAGAAAGAAGGAAAAGCGTAATGCGCGACCTCGGCAGCAGCGGCTACACAGAGGCATTTATTCGCAGAACACTGTGTATAAGAAAAGACACGGGAAACACAACACCAATCGCGCCGCAACGACGCCGCGTGTCGACCACACTTGAGCTCACGGAACAGCGAACGAAGCACAATGGCAGAACACTGCGAGACCACTCGCAATAAGTTTGCCCCATGCCAGTCCCGATGGCACGGTGTAGAGCTCGTTGCGTTGTTTTGTAGTCTTTCTGCATTCCTTGAAGTGCACAAAGAGCGCGAAAGCTTCGGTACGAGAAACCTGAGCGTGGAAACAACTTTGCGATCAAGCCTTTTGCAATGCGGACTGGACTGAATGCAATGACGTGTGAGGGGCGACGGGAAGTTCTTACGCGCTTCAAAGATGCCTATGAATGGAAAAGTGCCTAAATGGGAACGGAAAAAAATCTACAAAAACACGGTCATTGCTATGTTGTGTCAGTACAACAGAAATGCAAGCCTGTTGGGAAATGATGGCAGCAATATCTCATAAAGAGACTCGTGAATTAAAAGCCGGTATAGAATTAAAGCGGTAAGAGAAAAGAGGTAACAGAATTCTTCGACCAGGTAACAGAATTCTTCGACCAATAAATTTATTTCCGCGAGTGATAAAGGATCACGTACGACATGAACGGTGCGTTTCTGCCTCCTTCCTTCTTGAAATATGACCGCGACAATTTTCATGGTACCTTAAAATACGCCGCCGCTGTTTAACTGGTAGCAAATGACATGACAAAAGCCCATGGTCTGTGCCATTGCTACATTTTAACAAAACTTGAAATTCAGCCAGATGGCGCATTGCTATCGGGAAATTTTGAGCGCAAACTAATGCTTCCACATGACGTTCACAAGCATCTGTCCTGTCTCTCTCGTTCTTGTTAACGTCTTGTTTGGCGCTCACAACTTTCCCAATCGCCACAATTATTCAAGAAAAAAACTGAAGTGGCATCTGATGGCACAAGCAGTTCAACGCTATAGAAAGACAGAATGGGTGCTTGATTGCTCGCGAATCGTGCTGCTTTCTCGTCCTTGAAGTCGCATTAATAATGAAACCGGAGCTTAGCACTCATACTCCGTTGATTAGGTACATAATCATAAATTAAGCTCAGTGTGGATTTCGATGTCACGTAACAAATGTGACCTGCAGTGCCACATGCGTCACAGCATGCTGCAGAACCCAATTTTATGCCTTCGTACCGTCATGCTCATTTACTACGAACGTTTGTAGGTTGGACTACAGAAACAACATTAAAGACCGAGAATTATTTAATTCTTCCGTTCATTAGTATCGCACATCGTTATGCATTCTTCTGTTCTCTGGGAGCAGGTCACGTGAGTTTTGTAGCATGAATTAACATAAATTGCTGTTTCTATTTTACCACAGTCACCCAACGGTGTACTCTATAAACACATCACGTGCATTAAACTTCGTGTCAGCACAATGTATACAATGCTCAATTACATCGCAAAAAAATACGTGTTTCATGCAAAGAATTTCCTAATGCTTCGTTAGATATTCAACCGTTAAAATTAAAGATAGTACCACCGTGAACGGGATTAACTCCGTGACCAAATTTCAGTGCAAAAAGCGCTTGAATAACTGCACCTTGCAGGTATGCAATATACATTGCATGAGGTTTTAGATGTGTGGTGACTTCATTAGTTCAGGTTACATTGTTTTTGTAGAATTAGCTTTTTAGTCACGTTTACAATGCTTTTTAATGTTAATATTTCACCTCATCAGTCATTTCGTGATGGTGATTTCATTTCCACATCCTTAAATGAGAGTTATGAATAGTTAATATCCAAGCATTTTTTAAAGATATATGACTGGTTTTTATCAAAGGACCAACCCTAGAACGAGTTCCGGGGAGGGGGGAGATAGCAACAGTCTTATCATTTGAAAAATAAAATTTTCGGCTTTACAAGCCGGAACGTCAATACGACAACAAGGCACGCCATCGTGGGAGGTTTTAAATATTCGGAACAATAGGTCGGCAAAATAAATGGAGGCCACCTAGACTCTCTCAGTAAATGTGCTTTTATCTTAGGACTCGATATAGGGCCCATCCTATAGCCGCAATTTCGGGCACATATAAAAATATTTTTCTCTGCAAAACATTTTCGCAATGGACTGGTTTCAATAGAGTAAATAAGCGCGACATTTTTCGAATACATTTGAGATAGTGGAAGGACGGATCAAACTTTACGTGAATACCTATCACTTTTCGTCTCTACTGTCTCTTTCCAAGTTCGTGTTCTTCCTTTCTTGACATTGAACTTCACAGTAATTTAACAAATCCTGCATCATATTGGTTCTATAGAAGAAAATAGCTTGTGGTATACGCATCTCAAATCAAACTTGGGCGTGCACTTACGCCCCATCTCACTGTTTTGTATCGATCATTTCAGCGTTCTCATTTCACTTACGGCATTGTCACGTGGTTGCGACGGCAAAGACTATGGTACGTGGGTTGCTCAAGACGACAATTTTTATTGAGTTAACATGTGCATAGGAAAGGGCAAAGTACTAGAAATTCGTGCTTTACACAGATAGCGGTAATTAGAGCATTGGTCGTCGGTAAAATGATCTGCGCTAAGGTACGTCGCCATTTATACACGTAGCATCCATATCGTAGGTGTCTCAAGCTTATCAGAAGATTCTAAAATAATCTAAAGTTTTCGCAGACAGCCAAGCGTCCTTTGCGCAAGGCAACTGATTATTATGTGGTGTTTAACGTTTCAAAACCACCACATGATTATAAAAGATGCCGTAGTGGAGGACTCCAGAAATTTTGACAACCTGGGCTTCTTTAACATGCACCCAAATCGCAGCACATGGGCCTACAGCATTTTCGCCTCTATCGAAAATAAAGCAGCCGCAGGTGGGATTTGATCCCGCGACGTGCGGGTCAGCAGCCGAGTACCTTAGCTACTGAACCACTATGGCAGTGCCTTTGCGCAAGACAGTGACATAAAAATACAAGCGAGCGTGGCAGTATAATAATGTTGCGATAAAGTTTCAGCAGATGCAACGTGTTTCACTATGGATGCCATTTTCATACAGAACCGTCAGCGGGTGGCCACGCGTTGCAAGGTGGATCGACGTCTTTAGGTATTTTTAGTAGGCTAAATTTCTACCTAAAACATACGGCGTGACGACAGCACTCACGTTGACTGTAATTATCAACGAAACGAAGTGCACGCTTCGGTGGGAAGATATGCATATCATTAAGAAGCTGTTTTGTATTTCTCAAAGGTCGAGCGACCCTTCCCTATCACGTGCTGGGTGAAAGGAATATATCCATGTAATGTTTACAGCCAGCCTATACACCGCAACAACTGACGGTGTGGGCCGACATCACTCCTGTAAGTCTATTTAGTGATGTGTCCGTTACAGTAAAAAGTAACTAAATACCTCACTCGTTACTCAAATAAGAAAAAGGGGAACGTTTCACTGGCTCCACGTTATATAGATACATAGAAAAGGTAACGCATTACCGTTACCGTAACCGAAAAAAATAGAACGAATGTTACCTCTGCCGTAGCTCCGGAGTCATCAGTTTTAATCAATGTGTCTTTGCTGCAGAAACCCACAACAATAATTTTAAACCTCAATTTTATGTTTCACACATACTAACCCAAGCAAGGAATTATACTCAAAATGTTCAATTAACGAGAATTATTTGTACAAATGAACTGAACCTTAGCAATGTCATATAGAAGCTTAATGATGCCTGCACATGTGATGGCTTCTGACTCTGCAGTGACACAGGATTAAATTTTTTTTTCATTGGAGCATTATACACAAAGTGAGGTCCAATAATCCACGGTATCCATGAAGGAGCTATCACTGAACTCTCAAGAAATTTACAGATATCGGCCTTTTCTTGATCCTTCAGCACCTCCAATAAAGCAAATCGAAATCGCCGCTGTTGGACCTAGCCACCGGAATGGCCCGCCGCGCGCCAGTAGGCAATCACGGAAGCCTACGGAGGCCTACATTGGTGCCTTTTTATTAGAGAGGGGGGGGGGATCGGGAGATGTCGTGGGGAAAAGGGGGGACACTTACAAGTTTGTGACACCAGATGTGCCTTGCAGAGACGTAAGTCTAGAAAAATCACGTCTTGCAACACACATCTTACAATAGCAGCCTTTTTTAATATGTTGCAGGTTTTATTTTTGTTTATATAAGAATTCAAATCATGCCTAGAAATCAAATGTACAAAAGAACAAAGGTTCCCACACTCGTAATTGCATTGTTCTATTGTGTCTTTTCCGGAACAAGTCGAGAGTGGCAGTTGCTATTTAGATTTCTCACACATCTCATGGGTACTGAGCACGTGAACACGCTACAAAAAAGCATTGAAAAGTTGAATGTTTTATAGATACTTATCAAGCATTCTTATTTGTGACGTTTTTAAGAGAAAATTTATTGGGGCCCACTTGCAAGGGGTGTTCCCCTCCCCTGACCAAACACCAAGGGGTCGGGGAGCCAACGTTCTCTGCAGGCGTGGTCAACGGACGCCCAGCTCGTGACCAGTATGGGCTGTGTATCTGAGCAAATATTGCATTTGCTCTCATCTGCACATATGACCATCGACAGGTTTTTATCTTGGGGGGATGCAAACCCTTTTTTCAACTTGCATCACGACTGAGGGAGTAGGTCGTGTTGGTGTCGCTAGATTGGGTAGCAAGTGCTGGTGGAGCTTGAAGGGTTCAAGTGTCCTTTTTGCACCACCCGCCTCGCCCACGCCCATGTCTACACTTCATTCATTGAACACCACGCTGAGAACTAGTTGAATAAATGCGCAGATTTGTTTCCTTCCGCATCCTATACCACTGCATAAAAGATTCTCACATTCTGAAAAGTAGGTATTTTGATTCGTTTGAAGAAAAGTTACATTCAAAGCATGACAGATACTCAAAAAAGCGGTTTCATGCAATCGTAATAACAAAACTCGAAGCAGAGGTGCTTCTTCTTTTGTGCAGCGTACAGTGTGAAAGTAAGATCAGATCCGGAAAAAGCGAAATGAGTGACGTGCGTCACTGCTTGCTCATTGTTCAATGAAAGAAGGTTTCATGAAGTATGACGTTGTCAACAACAACAAACAGACGCATCTTAAACTAAAAAAAAGCAAAGTGCTGCACATTTACCGTAGAACATGGACGTAGATTGAAATACGCGGTATTTTTTCATGAAAGCAAAATAAATACTATTTTACAAAACGCTTTGCATTCATCGGGATGTCAACACATCTGTGTAGTGTCATTTATGCTATTTGGATTAAAATTCTTGAATTTCAAATAATTCAGTAACCTGTGGCAGAAGTGCCTTTTGAATTTTCAGTTTCGGTTTCTGCGCCGCCGGCGCCGCCGCCGCCGACGAAAATTGGCCGCGCGCCGCCGCCGATGAAAATACCGGCGTGCGCCGACAACGCCGCCGCCGCCGACTCTGGACAACCCCCACGCCGCCGCCGGTCGAAATCTCCTCGGCGCACACCTCTAGGCGCGAGGCACGAGCTAAGACTGCCTGGTTGCTGCGGCGGACGCTGACCGTATACCCGGCCAGCTGTTGCTGCTTCTGCACCGACGCTGATACCGCTTTTGACCTTGCATTTACATTATATTTTGGTGGAGAGTGCTGCGGTTTTCCCCAGTCCTGGAACTGCGTAGCCGAAAGGTGCCGTCCGTCATGCCTGATGACGCTGTCTTCACACCCCCACCGGCTTCGCCACGCAGGAGCTGTCCCGGTGCCCAGTTCTTGCGAGAACCCATCTTCAGTGGCACAGACGAGAAAGACATTGATGATTGGTTGGAATCTTATGAACGAGCCAGCGCTACTAACAAATGGGACGATTCTACAAAGCTTGGTACCGTGATGTTTCATTTAACGGATGTTGCCAAGCTGTGGTACAGAAACCATGAGGCGGATATCCCCACTTGGACGACCTTCAAAACCTGCATCGCAGATGTTTTTGGACGCCCTGGTGTGCGCAAACTTCGCGCAGAACAACGCCTACGATACTGGTCCCAACAAACTGGTGAGACATTGGGACGTTAAACCCCACATATCAATCAAACTGGTGAGACATTCACCAGCTACATCAAGGACATCCTCGACCTCTGCCGGCGGGTCGACCCGGTGATGACGGAAACTGACAAGGTACGCCATATCATGAAAGGCATTTTAAACGACGTTTTCCAAATGCTGCTCTCGAAGAACCCTGTCACTCTCTTCTGAGGTCATCGAGTTGTGTCAGAGTTTTGACGAGCTGCGACGACAGCGCCTTCTCACGCGACGCCCCAACGTCCCGGATGACACCCTCTCCAGCCTGACCACCACATCTGACCCTCAGTCACTGCTATCGCAGATCAAGGAGTTTGTTCGTGCTGAGGCCGCTCGTCAGCTATCGCTGCTATCAACAGCCAGTCAATCACCATCTCCTCTGCCAGCCAACATTTGCCAGGTCATCCAGGAGCAAGCTTGCGCGGCTCTGCCATCTGCCCGTAACACTTCACCGTTGCTGGGCCCTGTTGTCTGTGCCGAGCTAAATGCGCCTCTAAGCTATGCTGAAGTGGCGGCTCGACCACCTCTTCAGACTTTTGCGCCACTACCCTCAGCCGTGCCGGTATACGACCCACTCCTCGGTTCGCTCAGCCAAGGTCCGTCCAGAGTAGTGGACAATGGCGTACACTCGACAATCGCTCAATATGCTTTGTCTGTGGGCTACCTGGCCAGATAGCGCGATACTGCCGTCGGCGTGTCCCTGTCTACCACGAGAGCTACGACCGGAGCTTCGAACCTGCCCTTTATGTGCCACCGCGCCCTTCGTTCACAGGCTCTCAGCCCCCCAACCAGACGTCATCGTACGCCGACCACCGCCCTCCTGTTAACCATTGCTCGCCATCACTTCGACGTCGCTCGCCATCGCCGATGCGTCGTCGTCCTATCGCTGGAGTGGGAAAACCAATTGCCGCAGTTCCAGAGGCAGGGACTGCGCCGTCCGCGAAAAGACCAAGGCCTCTCATTTCACCAACGAATGTTCTGGACGTACGGCGTCGCTACACTCGCTCTTGTCGACACTGGTGCCGCAGTTTCAGTGATCAGTGCTAGACTCTGCCGCTTGCTCAAAAAAAGTTATGACGCCACTAGCAAGTAAATCACTTCGTACAGCCAGCGCAGATCACGTCACGCCGGCCGCTGCCTGTACTGCTCGCATCGCGATTGATGGCCTCATCTATGCCGTCGAATTGCTAGTGTTGGATTCCTGCTCCCATGACCTCATTTTGAGTTGGGACTTTTGCTTCGTCGGAACCAGCCAGCCCCCAACACGGCAATGGCGACGAGGACGTGTAAGAACCCATTTTGTTGTCCGTGTTCGTGCTAACCCTAAACGCTCTTGGTTCCCAGCAAGGTGGCTACTGCGTGTTGCGTCGCTTCATTTCTTCATTCAGCTACGCCGCCTCTGCCTTCGTCTTCAAGCAGTGTACTGGCGTCATTTTCTTCTCGACTGCACCTCTCCATTCTTCTTACTTGAAATGGCGTCTCCTATTCCACCTCCCCTATTTCTTCATTCGCCCGGAGACCCGCCACTTCCGTGTGCGGACTGGAAATTGGTGTTTCAGGCCTACGCAGACGCGGTCGGGGAGGACGCCAGCAAGCCCGAGCCATAGAGAAATAAAAAAAAGGTCTTCTTCCTTCTCGATGCCCGAGCGTCGCAAGGCCCTGCTGCTCAACGCGTTGGGCCCTGCCGGGTTAAAGCTCTTCTACACTTTGGAAGCCACCAACGCGTCGCCGACGCCAGTGTCGGGCGATGCCTTCAAGAATGCTGTTGCTCTTTTCGATGAGCATCTTAAAGATGTTTCGTGCGATTATCTCGCACGCGTGAAATTCCAAGAAAGGCGACAATTGCCTGGTGATCCAGTCGCCGAGTTCATTACTTCTCTTCGAACGCTCGCCGCGTCGTGCGGCTTTGGCGCGCTCGAGGATGATATGATCCGCCATCAGCTTTTCACCGGGGTAACCTCGCAAAACGTCCGCTGCCGCATGCTTCAAAAGGGCTCCTCGATTTCATTATCCGAAGCCCTCTCGATTGCGCGAGAGGACGAGCTTATTCGCTCCCAGTTGGAGCAATTCGCTCCGCATTCAGTGCAGCAACTTTCTGCTGCGGGGGGCCAAGGCGGCGGCTCTTCGTTTCACGGGATGCGTCAACAAGGCGGCCCTTCATCTTCGTCTCGGCGCGGCGGCCAACATGGCGGCACCTCTGCGTCACGGGGGCGAGGAAGCCGGCAATATGGCGACCCCATTCCGCCAAATTCGGGTTTTCAGGAACAGCACCGAGCTCCTAACTCGTGTTCGCAATTTTCTTCAAGCGCAACTGCGCATTGCTTTCGTTGCGGATCGGCTCGGCATTTAGCCAATTTTTCGCAGTGTCCCGCGAGGAACCGCACTTGTCTTGCGTGCGGAAAAATCGGACATTTTCAGTCCGTATGCAATTCCCGTCCAGCAAATCTTCCAGAACCAGTTTCTTCGTCCGCTCCTTCGAGTACTGAACAAACCAATACGGTCACTGTTTTAAATGTGGATGGCCTCCACACTACGTCCAAGCCCAGCATCGTAGCTTCAGTGGGTCATGTGCCCTTGTCATTTCTCGTGGACACTGGTGCCTCAGTGTCTTTAATCAGTGCAGCTGACTTTCATAGTAATTTTTCCAACATTCGGCTTTTGCCTTCAAACGTCGTTCTACAAACATATTCCAAGGAAACGATTAATAATATAGGTCATTTTACAGCTCAGGTCTCCTATCGCAGTCGCACTGCTTCCATTACTTTTTATGTAACTGCCAGTGGCAGCTCGCTTTTGGGACGTGATGCCATCAGGGCTTTGTCTATCAACATCGTCGGTGCGTCTATGACGTGTGCTCAAGTCGACGTCCAAGATGATCTTCCCGCCAACGCGCCTTCTGAATTCCACCACCTGTTCACCCGTGAACTGGGTTGTGTGCATGGTTTTGTGCATAAAGTGATGAATCGACCAGGTGTGTGCCCTGTGCGTGCCAAGCTGCGCCGCATTCCTCTTCTTCTCTGTGAGCAAGTCTCTGCGGAACTGTCTCGCTTTCAAGCCAGCGGAATCATCGAGCGTGTCTCTGCTTCCGACTGGGTTTCTCCACTGGTCGTCATCAAGAAAAAAGATGGTTGCCTTCGACTCTGCGTCGACTTACGAGAACCGAACAAGGCGATCGTCGTAGACGGGTTTCCACTTCCTCACATTGAAGAACTGCTTCATCAGCTCTCCGGAGCGGTACGTTTCTCCAAGCTGGACCTCGCGTCCGCTTATCACCAAGTTGAACTTTCTGAGTGCAGTAGAGACTTGACCACATTTGTATCGCACGAAGGCTTGTTTCGGTTTCGCCGCGTGTGTTTCGGGCTTGCGTCTGCCACTGCAGTGTTTCAGAAAGTCATGTAAATTATTCTTAAGGGTTGTAATGGCGCCCTTTGTTACTTGGATGATATTTTGGTGTGGGGACGTACTCGCGAAGAGCACGATGCTAACTTGCATACTGTTCTCAACCGCATCAGTGAATGTGGTATGAAACTTAATAGCAAGTGCATTTTTTCTGTGAATGAGTTACAATTTCTAGGACATAATGTCAGTTCCCGCGGCTTGACACCTGTTGAATCTAAAGTTCAGGCCATTGTCAATGCCCCACGGCCTACTGATGTTAAAACCTTGCAATCTTTTTTAGGTCTTGTTGGTTATTATGCCAAGTTTGTTCCTGACTATGCTGATGTTGTTGAACCACTGCGTACTCTACTTCGTCAAGCACAGCCTTTTAACTGGTCAGCTGAAGCTGAGCAGAGCTTCATTCAAGTTGAGTCAATACTGGCCTCAAAGCCAGCTGTTAGTATTTTCAATGAGAAGCTTCCCATCGTCATCACGACGGATGCGTCCGGTGTTGGACTGGGAACAGTGTTTCAACAACTCAGAATTGATCAGCTGATCACTATTGCTTTTTCATCTCGTACATTGACCCCTGGTGAACGCAGATATTCAGTAGGAGAGCGTGAAGCTCTCGCTTGTCTTTTTGCCTGTGAGAAATGGCATGTTTATTTGTGGGGCCGGCCCTTCACATTACGTACAGATCACCAAGCACTAGTTGCTCTTCTTTCTGCAGGATCCGAAGGCCGCCGCCCCATTCGCATTTCCCGTTGGTGTGCCAAACTCATGTATTATAATTTCAGTGTTCAATATTGTAAGGGTTCTAATAACGTGGTTGCTGATGCACTGTCGCGCCTTCCTCTTCAGATACCGGTTACTGAAGAGCGGGATGAGGAAGTTGTTTCATTAGTTACTTCCTGCATTACTAAAACTGAGCTTCAGACAGCTACAGCTGCAGATTCCACTTTGTCTCAAGTTCTCAAATATTTACGTGAAGGATGGCCTTCCAAAGGTGCTCTTGCTTCTGAATTCTTGCCTTACTTCGCAGTCCGACGGGAACTGTCTTGTGTCGAGGACTTGCTTTTCCGCGATGAACGCATGATTCCCCCTGCTTCTTTCCGTAACAAGCTAATACAGCTTGCCCATGAGACCCATCCAGGCATTGTCCGCACCAAACAGAATCTCCGAGACAGGTACTGGTGGCCAGCCTTAGACAAGCAGGTCGAGCATGCAGTTTACAACTGCCATATATGTCAGGCAGCTGACAAGTCTGCCAAACCTGCATTTTCTCCGTTGCTGCCAGTCCAGTGGCCTGATCGGCCTTGGCAGAAACTCGGCATGGACATCATCGGTCCTTTGCATAATGTTCCGCAATATGCCCGGTTCATTGTTTCTCTCATCGACTACCATTCCAAATGGCCAGAAATTTGTTTCACACATACGGTTACTTCTGAGGTCATCATTGAATTTCTGTCTTCAATCTTCAGCCGGGAAGGTTTTCCTGATGCCATAGTTACGGACAATGGTCCACAGACGAGGATGGGATCATTGCTGTGTTGGGGGCTGGCTGGTCCCGACGAAGCAGAAGAAGAAGAAGACGGCCGACGGAGACGTACGCGACCGGCGAGGACACCAACCAGCCCGAACACGCGGGTTGGCGCGTAGCGCCGAAAGAAAGCACAACAACCGCACTCCACGGTTACCCAACACACTCTGCTTTTATTTTACAGTCGCCTTGAAATCCTAGTTCCTAGGTGCCAGAGCGGCGCCCCCTGGCATCCTCACATGTCAATCCGAAACCGAAACTGAAAACCCAAAACACAACAACTTTCTCTCCGCTAATAAGGCTGTCATCGACTGCTCTTGCGCTGAGGTGGCATTTCAAATGTTTGGTGACACTTCGTTATATGATGCTCTTGAAACCGGGGACAAATTATTTGTTGCTAACGACGTCATCATACCGCCGCACTCTTTTGCCCTTACCATGGTGTCTTGCAACTCGCTCGCTGAGTCTAGTGCCCTTTTCGCGCCATCTGCTCTTTTCGTTCGTCGCAAGTGTTCGCCGCTACCTTATGCCCTTCTAGAACTTCATGACGGTGTCAGCAGACTGCTCATCTCGAACCTCTTGTCATGTCCTGTAACACTACTTCGGGGTGAGTGCGTTGGGCGTGTTTACAGTCTCGACCCTTCAGCAATTATCGACATGCCGACTGGTCCTTCCACCGAACACGAAGTCGCCGGAGTGACCTGTGCGTCTTCGTCGCAGACTACTAGTCCTGACGTACTGAGCAGCTCCATCGCCGACACGTTAACCGTTTCGCAACGTGCTCAGCTTCTACGACTGCTGAACAAGTTTCGTTCTTCCTTCGACTGCCAGCATACTCCCCTCGGCCGCACATCAGCTGTGTGTCACCGCATCAACATGGGTACCAATGCGCCATTGCGTCAAAGACCCTATCGCGTGTTCGCAGCCGAGTGCCAGGTTATCAATGACCAAGTAGCTGACATGTTCAAGCATGGCGTCATCCGGCCTTCGAATAGCCCTTTGGCATCTCCAGTCGTTCTCGTTAAGAAGAAGGACAGGTCAATTCGCTTCTGTGTTGACTACCATCGTCTTAACAAAATAACTGAAAAGGACGTTTACCCCATACCGAGAATCGACGATGCCTTTGACTGCCTCCAAGGTGTGGAGTTCTCTTCTATTGACTTACGGTTCTCTTCGTTCATGTTTATCGCAGAGTTTTATTTTGTAGTCGAAATTCATAACTCATATGTGCGGAATACGCAGATCTGTTTGCAAGATGTTTTTTTTTCTTTTTTTCGTGTACTGATATTTTTGCCCTAATGATGATATGTGGAGTTTAACACCCCAAAACCACCATATGATTATGGAAGACACCATAGTAGAGGGTTCTGGAAATTTCGACCACCTGGGGTTCTTTAACGCGCACCAAAATCTGAGCACACGGGCCTATAGCATTTTTGCCTCTATCGAAAATGCAGCCACGGCAGCCGGCATTCGATCCCACGACCTGTGGGTTAGCAGCCGAGTACCTTAGCCACTAGACCACCGCGGCGAGGTGCCCTAATGCTCACACGATTTTATGTTACCCGTCTGCTTTAACCTTTTTTCTGTTATATTTTTGTGTATCTTTGTATATTCACTCCTGCCATAGTGCAATTAGCGCTGCAGTATGTGTAAATAAATAAATAAATAAATCAGAGACAGAGCGGGCAGATTTCTAGTGTTTTGCCACTTATGCCTTTTTCAAGCCACCAAAGTGAGTATATATATTTACGTATCTGTTCCTGCTCAATAAGGGTCACCTCCTGAGGGTGCATCGAAATCAGGGCGCGACTTACAGCCCAAATAAAGCCAAGTCGCAGATTTTCAATAGACCAAATATAGCCATGCACATACCCAAATCACCCAAATCAACGCCGAAAATTTTTGTACCCCAATTTGGCTATATATTGTCACGACGCAGACACAGCAGGATTTCGATATAGAAGAGCTCACTTTAATCAAAAATGAAAGGCGCTCGTAAAGAGGACCGCGCAAGAGCTTCGTCTTCCTCTCTGGCTGTGCGAGCTCTCCTCTGCAGGTTGAATGCGGCATTTGCCTCCCTCCAGGAAGAGCATCGACCCGATGCTCGGCTACAGAATACGCAGTGTATGTAGTTGACGTATTACGCAACTGGCTCACTGCAATATGGCTTCATCCGCACAACGTGTACGATTTCAGATTTTTGAGCTCGCGAGGAACTGTCAGGGATGACCTCATAAATCACGTCACTTAGGCACCGTATAACATTGTAGGGACCAAAGTACTTCTTCAGTAACTTTTCACAAAGGCCGCGTAGGCGAATAGGGCTCCAGACCCACACTTTCTCGCCTGGTTGATAAGTGACGTATCGGTGTCGGAGGTTATAACATTGTGCGTCGTAACTCTGCTGTCGGGCGATTCGCACGCGTGCTAGCTGCCGTGCCTCTTGAGCTCGTTGGGTAAAGGCTTGAACATCCGTGTCTGTATCCTCGCAGTCGTGCAGCAGCATGGCATCAAGCATTGTCGTCACTTCACGGCCATAAAGAAGACTAAATGGCGTGCTCCGTGTAGTTTCCTGCTGCGCCGCATTATAGGCAAACGTCACGTATAGTAGAACGTCGTCCCAATTTTTATGATCCACGTCGATGTACATACTAAGCATATCAGCAATTGTCTTGTTGAGGCGTTCTGTTAAGCCTTTGGTGTGTGGGTGGTAGGAGGTAGTTTTACGATGCGCTGTTCCACTCAACTCAAGCACTGACTTGAGGAGCATGGCCGTGAAAGCGGTATCTCTGTCTGTTATTATAATTCTAGGAGCACCATGCCTCAAAACAACATTTTCAATAAAAAATCATGCCGCTTCTACTGCGGTTCCACTTGATAAAGCCTTTGTTTCTGCGTAGCGAGTAAGATAGTCCGTAGCGACAATTACCCACTTATTTCCAGTATGCGAAGTCGGAAAGGGTCCAAGGAGATCCATTCCGATTTGTGCAAAAGGCATAATGGGCACTTGAACTGGTTGCAACAATCCGGCTGGTTTTAAAGGTGACGATTTTCGTCGTTGACAATCGAGGCACGTGCGGACGTAATGCTTTACAGTGCCTGGAAGCTTCGGCCAGTAGTACTTTTGTTGGATTCTGGCCGATGTGCGCGTGTATCCGAGGTGGCCGGAGGTTGGCTCATCGTGGCAAGCGCTCAGGATCTCATCGCGAATGGATGTCGGGACGACAAGTAAGTGGGCATTTCCGCTGTGGGCAAAGTTCTTCTTGTATAGGACACCACTGCACAAGCAGAATGATGGCAGGCTCCTTGCAAATATCTTGGGAACGCTTGTAGACTGGCCGTTAAGAAAATTAATAAGAGGGAGCAACTCACTGTCTTCTTTCTGCTTAGACGAAATGGTGACCGTGTCGACCACTCCTAAAAACGCCATGTCATCATCTTCTGAGACATCATCTTGCTTTATAGGTGACCTGGATAAGCAATCGGCATCAGAGTGCTGTCGTCCCGACTTATAGACGACCGTCATATCGAATTTTTGTAGCCGTAAGCTCCAGCGCGCTAGCCGACCGGATGGGTCCTTCAAGTTGGTCAGCCAGCAAAAAGAGTGGTGGTCGCTGACTACGTGGAAGGTACGGCCGTAGAGGTATGTGTGAAACTTCAGAACTGCCCATACTACAGCAAGACATTCCTTTTCCGTTGTGGAATAATGGGACTCGGCACGGGAAAGCGTTCTACTTGCATATGCAATCACTCTCTCGGCTGAGTCTTGCCACTGGACGAGTACAGCGCCTAAACCTACGTTGCTGGCATCAGCGTGGATCATGGTTGGAGCGTCCTCGTCAAAGTGAGCAAGCCCGGGGGTGTCTGCAGGCGCTGTCGTAGACCGTCAAATGCTGCTTGTTCCTCTTCGCCCCATAAAAATGGAACATCGTCTCTCGTTATGCGTGTTAAGGGCGACGCTATGTGCGAGAAATTGGCGATAAATCTGCGGTAGTAGGCGCAAAGGCCAAGAAAACGTCTTACGGCCTTCTTTTATGTTGGCACCGGAAATTTTAGGACGGCGTCGATCTTGTCGGGGTCCGGACGAACACCTTCATGGCTCACCACATGTCCTAAGAATCGGAGTTCCTTGAAACCGAAATGACATTTCTCAGGTTTCAGCGATAAGCCAGCGGACCGTATTGCTCGAAATACTAATAGCAGCCGTCTTAGATGTTCCTCTAATGTTGGTGAGAAAACAATGACGTCGTCGAGGTATACCAGACACGTTTGCCACTTAAGGCCTGATAGGACGGTATCCATCAGTCTCTGAAATGTTGCTGGGGCTGAGCACAATCCGAAGGGCAAGACTTTAAACTCGTAAAGCCCGTCAGGCGTAACAAAAGCAGTCTTTTCTCTGTCCCGCTCATCGACCTCGATTTGCCAATAACCGCTTTTCAGGTCCGTCGACGAGAAGAAGCGTGCATGCCTGAGCCTGTCAAGTGAATCGTCAATACGCGGTAGTGTGTATACGTCTTTCTTTGTCACGCGGTTCAGCTTGTGGTAGTCCACACAGAAGCGTAAGCTGCCGTCTTTCTTCTTAACTAGCACTACCGGTGATGCCCAAGGGCTTTTTGATGGCTGTATGATGTCATCATTGAGCATTTTCTGAACTTGTTCGTGGATTGCTTCGCGTTCTTTCGGTGCCACGCGGTATGGGTTTTGTCGAATTGGTCTTGCCGTCTCTTCCGTTATAATTCGGTGCTTTGTCAGTGGCGTTTGATTTACCCTCGAGGTCGACGAAAAACAATCTTCAAACTGGCCGAGAATATCTAGAAGACTCTGCCTCTGCGCTGGCGATAAATCTGTGCTCACGTCGACAGGCAGTGGTGTTGAAGTGGCCGGCGTCTCTGCCTGTTGTACTGCGAAGCACTCGCGGAATTCTACAATTTTTTCGAAGTATGCAACTGTGGTACCCTCTGCAATGTTTCGACGCACGTTGCTGAAGTTTGTCAACAGGACCTCTGCTTGCCCAGACACTACACTGACGAGACTTCTGGCAATAGCGATTCCTCGAGAGAGTAAAAGCGTCGATATTTGTTCCGCGACACCTTCTCCACTATGCTGCGTGTTACACGTGACAGAGACGAGGCGGCATGACAACGGTGGCATGGTCACGTCGTCCATCACGCGCATGGGCTTGCGCTGCGGCGCTGCGCTATGGTCCGCTGAGAAGGTCAGTACACCGTCCGGTATATTTATAATAGTACCGTACTCCTGCAGGAAATCCATACCCAAGATGGCCTGTTTACAACACTCAGAAAGAATAACGAAGGTTGCCACGAATGATGAATCCCCGATCTTGATTCGTGCGGTGCACTTTCCGGTAGGTGTCAGCAGCTGGCCTCCGGCTCCTCTAATTTGCGGCCCCGTCCATTCCATTTTTACCTTCTTGAGTTGGTCTGCCAGATTCGCACTCATTATTGAAAAGTCCGCACCAGTGTCAACCAGTGCGGTCACGTCGTGACCGTCAATTGAAAGTGTAATGTCGGCGGTGACAATCTCGTCTTTCGTCGGTTCATTCGAAATGTGCGGCACTTCATGCGGCGGTATATAATGGGGGATTTTCAAATCTTCAGCAATTCGCGAACTTCCCCCCTAAGGTCGCTGCTTTTAGTTTCCCCGGCGTGGACTGGGAGACCTTCCTCTCGCCATGACCGTGGTGCTACCTCTATTAGATAGGGGAAAATGACCTGGAGAGGGCGAGCGTGACCGGAACCCAGGAGAAACGTCTCGCGTGATCGTCGCGCTCGTTTCAACGTTGCGTCTTCCGTCGAAATAGCGCCGAGGGGTAGTGGACGGAAATCCTTGATACCCGGCAACGCGATGAGGACAATACCGCACGATGTGGCCTGCTTCTCCACAATGGAAGCACAGGGGCCTGTAGTCAGGGGTACGCCATATGTCGGTTTTGCGGAGTGGGGGTCGCATCGGCGTCGACGTTTCCCTGTAGAACCAAGGCACTGTCGGCGGCTGTTGCTGGTGGTACTGTTGAGGTGGCGGCACGTTAGATCTAGGCTGTCGACGGAGAATATCTACATATGTTGGCCTAACTATTTTTTCTTGGCGAACAACTTCTGTGACCGATGAAATCGCGCAGTCATTCGGTGTGGCGGCAAGCTTCTTCACCTCTTCTTGCACAATTTCGCGTATCAGGTCACGCAAAGAACGCTCGTCAGGAGTCACAGTGGTCACGGTGGTTGCGCTGATTTGTCCGCTGTTGTTTGGACGGTCGTACTGGCGGTACCGTAGCTGTAGTGCGCGTTCTATGGCGGTCGCCTCCTTCGAAAATTCGTCGACGCTTGAAGGTGGGTTGCGTACGAAACCAGCAAACAGCTGCTCTTTAACACCACGCATGAGGTGGCTGATCTTTCTGTTCTCGGACATATCGGGATCGGCTCGATGAAAGAGACGAGCCATGTCCTCAACAAACATAGCAACAGACTCGTTGGGCTTTTGAATCCGTAATTCAAGGAGTCGTTGTGCATGCTCCCGCCTTTCGGTGTTTGCGAAGGTGTCCAGGAACTTCCGCCGGAACTCGTCCCACGTTGACCACACGTGATTCGTGAACCACGTGCGAGCCCCGTCTTGAAGAGGGAAATACACGTACCCCAACTTCTGTGCGGCGTTCCACCCGTTAACGTTGGCTGTGCGCTCGAACTCCTCAAGCCAGTCATCTGCGTCCTCATATGTGTTGTCATGGAAGTCCACAGGAGTTTTATGGGTGAAAACAGTCACCTGTGTCGTGCTTGGGCTCGTCAAGGTGGAGCAACTGCTTCCCGGCGCGGTCATGTTTTCCGACCAAGGACCGAACTCTGGGCTCAGGCCTAACAGGTGGCGGGTGGCGTGATGAACGGGTGTTTCGACGAGCGGAAGTCTTTGTGGACTAGATCCCGGGCTGTTGGAAGGTGTCCTGGACATGTACCCAGCACCTCCACCAGTGCCACGACGCAGACACAGCAGGAGTTCGATATAGAAGAGCTCACTTTAATTAAAAATGAAAGGCGCTCGTAAAGAGGACCGGGCAAGAGCTTCGTCTTCCTCTCTGGCTGTGCGAGCTCTCCTCTGCAGGTTGAACGCGGCAATATAGCCAAACCTGACAACACTGCACTCGGCAGAAATTTTAAGCACTTGCTGAATGCCCAGCCATATTGAACTGACGACAGTGTTCATGCTTGTGAACATTTTCGTTCAAAAAGCAAATATTACGCATATCTGAGACGCAACATCAGTACTTAAGTATTAGGTGATGTGTTCTTTTACCAGAAGATATGTATATACGTAATTCTAAAGACCCTAGTGTTTTTAAGCTGCACAGGAAATTCAACGCTATGCACTGAAGAACCCTGTGCCGACGATATTGTGCTGTCTACTTCGGTGCATCTGTAGTACATTCGTACAGCCAGTTATCCTTCTACGCAATAAAATACAGCCGTTTACTTGACTGTGGGAAGATAAACTGTTCATGGAGTTAAAATGGCCCAGTTATACACAGTCTCGCAGTAAATATCTGGCGAGACTGGGTTTAAGGCAAGAGAAAAGTCATAAAGCATTTTATTTGCAACAATACGGTTAGAAATTAATGTTGACGCTAGATGGAGATACGTATACACGATTACAAAACGTCCACGCATCGGCGCTGTCTGCACGGAATGCTGAGGACGGTCAGCGTCGTCGGCACCTGCAAATGCAGCATCAAGAAGCGGTGCTGTGAGAAAAGCGCATTACCACTGTGCACAAAACACGATTATGTGAGCATCACAAGCACATGATGCACGATTGCGTGAGCGTCCCGCGTATTATTAATACCGTATATGTAGCAGTGTGCAAGAGGTGTGGCCACCTTCGTTGTAACCTGAGAAAGGGCTGCTAAGTCTGCTCCGTACATTCACTTAATGGGGAGAAGGTGGCGCTGCAACTAATCTCTGCCCCCCTTGAAGGGGAACTCTTTGTACCCCTATCACTTTACATTAGTATATACAAATTATTAGCAGTATAGTAGCACTAGGGGTAGTAATAAATTATGTACATATCAATATTACTAATATAGTAGTAGCAGTGGTAAATACATTGCTATTTCAATACTATGCTAGACTTTATTTTTATTCCTTCATGACACTATTCCATTACGGATCAAATTAAATCTATAGATTAAAAACGTACAGTCACTCACACTGAACATCCTTGTCTCATAATGAAGGTTTTCATGTGTATAGTTCTTACGTAAACATATAATCATAGGCTTGAGCAGAGGGGAAGGGCGATGTTACACGGCAGCGTATTCCTTCACCCCACTTGTAACGAGTCCGAGAAGCAACAAGCTTCACGACTGATGCAATAATAAACATGAAGTGATGACAGGCCCCTGATAACAGCCTGCCTTTTGTCTGCAGTGTTCCTTGGTTGGCGGTGAGAGGTGAACAGCCCTTGAAATGCAACGCTAGGGGTTCTTTGTCATCATTGTTGTCAAAATCATTCATGGCCGTAGCCCTAGACTTTAAATAATTTAAATAATGCTGGGGCTAGTTCGACTGAGTGAATATATGTCAGACTTAGTGCACTTCTTGGGTGCATCGTGAACTTGTTTACAGCGCAACACCAGAAACGCACAACAGGGAAGGAGCAAAAGAGAAATAAAAAATTGTGCTGACTCACAACTGTTCTTTATTGGAAAAAGAAATGAAACATATATCCATTACCTTTTTTTTTCTAATGAACAACAGTTGTGAGTAAGTGCCGTCCTTTCTTTCTTTTTTGCTCCTTCCCTGTCCTGTGTTTCTGGTGTTGCGCTACAAATAAGTTCACGATGCATCTCAACCAACTAGCCCAACTTACCGTCCTAGTACACCTCTTGGATGATTTTGGGGAGTTGGGGAAAGACAGATTGACTGATTGATTGAAATTCACTGAGAATGGGATCATTGGTTTTAGCAACATACCGATGCTAATCCCAATAATGCAGCCACACTTCCCAATATTCATTTGCCATTATCCTCACTCAATGCTTCTCATGTAGCCCAAGACGCAAAATTGCCTGACGAGTAAGTAAATTGGCAGCTTACCATTACACGTAATCCAGTGCGACTGCCGATGAATCTTCCAAGGCGCTTATGTTCCTGGGTTCACCTTGGACATCCGAAGGCGTGTCTGACATGTGAGGACAGTAGGTTAGAGAAATGCACCCTTTAAGCTCGTCTCGCAGCTGAAGTGTAGCCAGCTCTTTAATAGGGGGGGGGGGGGGGTTCAACCACAGTTTTTGTATGTTCATACATATATGTATATATATTTATATATATAATACACACATGCGCAAGCGAAATTTAAAATGTTCAGGAAGGTTTTAACCCCACCCCGTCCCTGGCAAAGCCCCTGTCTAACAGCAATAGGCAAACAATAATGACGATATCATATATATGGACTTTCCAGAACCCTTTATGCCGTTGCCGCATGTTCTGTATACTGTACACTCTAGGTAAACGAAGATATCTTGAGCGGAATCGCTCCTTAAATGGAACTGCCTCTAATTTGATTGCTTTCATATTTGAACTCTGCAACACTGTTCATCACTCAAAAGCAGAACTCCTGTCTAACAGAACAAATTTTCTGTATCTCTTGTGGTTCAGTTCAACCAGAGTCTATAAGTTTAAAATCGACATCATCATCCAGCGCGTCTTATGGTCTAATTTTAAGGCAAAAGCATGAGAAATTGTAGCTCAATCAGAGATGAAACGCGTCCGTAATGTACCATTTTTTTTCTTATACACCACGGCACTCATGAGAAACACAACAAAGGTTCGTTTTAAATATCGCATGCGAATCTCAGCATCGCTACGACAGCGTGGCGTAAGTATATCGAAAATGTAGCATTTCGTTGTCCAAAAATCATTGCCGTTTGCCTTTAAGCATGGAATAGAACTGACTGGTTGCGAACGACCACCTCTAAAGTGTGTGACGTCATGACGCCACTGTTTCAAAGTTGCCACATCAGCTGCTGACATGTTAAGCTTAAAACGGTGGCTTCACACCGGTCCCATATTCATTCACTTACTTCTTTGGCTTTAAAAAGCTGGGTTCATGATACCGGTTTGTTCCTAATATAGAATGGTTACGCTCTAACACAGCACAAATATTCTTGAGTTGCGCAGGATCAGCATCAAAAGTTTAGAAGACACATGACAAAAAAGAAAACAGCAACCTAACAGAAGAGCTGGATGTTTCTGCTATCTCGGAAAAGAGCCTCAAGTTTATGTCATCTCTCCTGTTCGGAAAGCACACTAATGTGTGCTGTGCGGTTCAATCGAGTACGTAGAGCCACAAGTTCCTGGGAAATTGCAAAGATTTAAAAAACCTCGTAGTCTAAGTTTTTCACGGTGGCTATACATTGGCATGATGTTGCTCAAGTACTACAGTGCATGAAGCAACCGAGTTCAAGGTCACGGGTTCAATTCTGATCACGAATGCTCCATTACATTACAATGGAGACATTGATAGACCAGCGAAAGTGCGAATGTTCACCCTAAACAATTATACTGAGACAAAGAAGAAAATATTTCCTGGCCTCCCCTTTATACGGTATGTCTCACAGTCAGATGGTACTATAGGAATGCAATAGCTAACCACCTAACTAGTCAGTCTAATTATCTTCAGCATTACTTTCAAAGTACTCTCAACTAAGATGTCGCGCTCACTTTCCTCGACGTGTTCTGTGTCCTCGGCGAACACGATGGAGACTGGCGGCCTTCCGGAGCCTGAAAGAAAATCATCGCTCGGTTAAATAAACAGATTCTAAATGTTCTTTACGTAATGCATCCTACACTTAGAAGTAATCGATGTGTGCCACTTCAATTTAGAGTAAATGTTGGAGGGGACCCTAATCATAGACTTATAGGCGTGTGGTAGGGTTTCCGTTAGTGGCTACCTAGGGCCAAATTGGCTGCTTTATAACCCAGCCTGGTGAAGACAATTTCAGGTTCATGCCGTGGCTACAATTTGGCTGCTTCCAACTTCTGTTTTTCCACTTTCTATTCGCCTTCCACTTTTATTCTTAAAAAAACAGTTGTTTCCCTTCTATTTTATTCATGCCTTTATGCCCCGCCGCGGTGGACTAGTGGCTAAAGTACTCAGCTGCTGACGCGCAGGTCGTGGGATCGAATCTCGGCTCCAACAGCTGCATTTTCAATGGAGGCGAAAATGCTGTAGGTCCGTGTGCTCCAATTTGGGTGCACTTTAAAGAACCCCAGGAAGTCAAATTTTCCGGAGCCCTTCACTACGGCATTTCTCATCATCATATAACAGTTTTAGGATGTTAAACCCCACATATCAATCAAATGCCTTTATTCGTTGTTCAATCATAAAATCAAAAACTCGTCCTAATAGCACTTTTTCAACTTCTAGCTGCAAATTCGACGATAACATTACAGTTTTTTTTTGCTACTTTGGCTACATTTAGCTAATGATCTGGCTTTTTTCGAAGCTACCCAAGAACAGCCCTGCTGGTAACAGGATTCTTCAAGGTTTTTTTATTGACTTTAAGATCTAATTTTCCCCTCAACACGTTTGCGGCAACAGCGTTTCGTGCCACCGCCTCAGCGGATCACGAAGGCCCCGTAGACATAGGTGCATGGTTGCGATCTCCCCCGCCAGCTGCCGCGGCGTTTCCATGGTGCTCATAAAAAAATCACCTGCTCTTTCGATGAACTCGTTCCATAAAACTGTAATTAATTATTCTTATAGCTAAAACTCAATTACCCTAAACAAGCTTACTTGCCCAGTGTAATTAACTAACTCCTAACTTCAACCAGCGTTGTCTCTTTACAAGAATAATTAATATCCCGAGAACCGTATATACTTGGAAAAAAAGCAACAGTCTCGCACTAGTTCGTAGTGCCAATAAAACGCTGAATTCTGAACGGTGGCAAAAAATACCTCGAGTGATCTCCCACGGTGTGCTCGCGGGCTTGACACTTCTTGCTCAAGGCTACCAACACAGCGGGACCGGTAGTGACAGTTAAGTCACCGTCAACTGGTGGTATAGACAAACCTGGGACGGTTAGTCTATACCACCAGGTGACGGTGCCTATACGTTTGTCTATACGGTAGGTAAGGTAACGTGAGGGGTGACATTTTATATGTCTGGGAAGAAAAGATAGTGTTACGGTATTCGGTTGCAACGCCATGGTCGATTTAAGGCAGCCATAATATCGAGAGAAAAAAACGCACATTACATTTAAGTAAATACGATAAATACGGAAACAACTGATACTACTTATTGTTGCTACTGCTGCTGTTGCCCTTGTTGTTGTTCTTGGTGTTGTTCAATGTTGTTGTTGTTGTTGATGATGTATGTTGTTGCTTTTGTTGAATCCGCGTTTTATCTTGGCCTAACGCTTAATCCGCTGGCCCGAAGAACATCTTCCGAACACGGAATAGAAAAATAACGATGCCACTCACTGTCATCCCACAGGTTTCCGTCCGGCAGTTCAATCAACTGCGATTCGGTGTCATTTTCTTTTCCTGCCCGAAAACACATGAAACAGAAGTGAAATAGACATTTGAATTCTCATTCAACTCTTCTCCTTGCATGCAAAACTTACAACGCATGTCAACATCCTAGAACGCTGCAACGGCAAGCTCCGACGTCGTGTATACCAATGAGGAATAATTTGAGATAGCCAACGCCCACCATTCATTATTAGCGGTCATGCATGTCGTAATACCGACGACAAATAATTTCAGATAGCCAACGCTTGAGCATTCATCATAAGCGGCCATGCATGCCATAATTTGGCTTCTCTCAAGCCAGGTGTGATCCTCTCTATTTTACGCAGCGACAAAAGTATAAGGTAGACTGCCCTACGCGTTTACAGTGTGTACAATAATGATCATGATATATATATGTAGCGTCAAACAATAGCGACATACTTGCATTTTATACCTTTCCTCCAACAAAAAGTTTAAAAAATTGCTCGTGAAAAGCGTTCAAAACACGATGCAAATAACCCCGGCATATTATATCGGCCACGATGTAGCTAGGCAACCCGAAAAACGGCCAGAAGATGGAGGCTAGTCATGAAAAAAATCCGTAAACGGCACTTGTGTGCTCGAATCGACGTTTCAGCAACTTTGAAAAGATAAGTTCATTTGTAAAAACGTTGGTTTGAGCACAAAACCCCTATTTATGGATTTTTTCAAACATAGAGGCAAGTCGCATGTGAAACCAATATCATTTCTAGATGTTTGTATACTCTATAGCTGCTATGTTTTTATTATTTAGTATTAGTATTTATAATTATTATTACTATTATTATTATGCCCCCATATGTAAGATAAGTACGTGTGCACAATTTTGGACACCTACGTTTTTAAGCCCTTTAAGGGTTGCAATAACGAGTTCACGTTTAAAAACAACACGCTCTTCACATTATTTTTTTATGAGAGCCGCCTAATCTCCTACTAAGGTGGGTCTGTTATAAAGGATACTGCTATAGCGAACTTAAATGTTTTCATTATTGAATATATTGTTTGAATAATGAGATACATATACACCCAGACATCCCGGTGTGTCTCCTAATTCGTATTGTTGTCAACGATTCAGGAAGGTCGCACCTTTCTTGGGGGAAAAGGGGCTTCTTTTGGGGTGATTAGTCGCTTGTTAACTCGGTTACATCCGGTAAATCTGGTGGCGCCTCAAGCGCAACAAGGTGATAAGAGTGTGAAGACATCCAACACTTACTTGTCGTTTCGTCGGGCTGTTCGACGTTGTCACTGGCTGGCAGAGAGAGAAAATATATATATATATATATATATCGGTACAATAGGTCTCACTGAGATTCTTGCATAGATCATGCAACAACTCGGGTTGTATATAAAGTCTACCTGAAGCCGCTGTTCCAGCTAGCGTTGGCCTCTCTCCGATAATGTTTCAGTCCCAGAAAATAAAAAAAATTAACTACACCTTACAAATTCCCCCGCAACAGTAAACTAGTTGGTTTGATACAAGGTGGAGTTGGCGTAATAACAGGTTAAAGTCGACACTGGTCTTGCGACACTTTGCTCTAGCGACCCTGATTGCGCTGTAACCACGTCGTCACGTTCCACCATTAGCGAACTTGTAAAAGAGCGAATAAGAAAACACAGGATCCGCTATGCACTCTCCTGGCACAAACTGAAGATGCAAGCAGTCTTCCTTCAAGGCAAAATTCTAGTTTAAGACGAAATCCATAGATGCCTCATGAAACTCGAACAAAGACCGTAAGCCTCCACACAAGTGGTTCGAAAAATCACCATGCTGCGATGATGTTACTCTCTGACGTTACAGGTCATCAAAATGTGTGACCTCATCACAATGTCACAGCACATAACGTGAGTAACGTCACGCAATGACATCGTGCCGTCATCGCTTGGTCATGGGTGAGCCTATCTCGGAGGCACGAGAGGTTCAGGAAGCCTTCAATGGTGGAGATCCTCCTCGTGGGGGGTGCAAAAGCACGTCAGGTGCTGAAAGCTTTTGGGGAGGGTAGATCAATACAATCGAATGAGAAGGGGAAGAAACATATGGCTGATCCCTCCGTCATAGGAGTCGACATTTCCGTGATGGAAATACATCATGAAAGTCGTGGTGGACTTCGGCACAAAACGCTTTCATGTTAAAAAAAATACAATTGATTTGCTCTTCCGAGTCCTTTTAAAGGAATACATAAGAAGCCATGTGAACTTGTATTCTCAATCGATTCTATTCAAAACCCTGATCCAGCCGCCATAGTAATCTTCGTAAGACTACAATGGTTTTACACTGCCTTCAAGACCGGAGGCGTTGCAACCTTTCTGCGTATCACGTGATTTCGCAGTGCCTCTGGAACGGCCCACAAATTTGACGAAGCGACGATATCATGTGATGACGCCGTCGTGCGACGTCACAAACTATATGGTGGTCTGTGACCGCTGATCTCCGGTGAAAAAGACATGTGCTTTCCTCCTGGTGGAGATCATTGGCAACGGCGTCACCGTGTGTTTTTTTTTTTGCACCTTCCTCCGTGTTTTTTTTTGTATCACTTCCTGTCGATGCCAATGCCACCGATGGTCACTCTTCAAATTTAAAGAGGCATCTAAGAAATCCTTAAGCCAGAACAACGCGCTGAATATTACGGTGCAGTTTGAATCGTATATCAGCCACCAAGAAAAGTATACACTTTAAGTTTAATAGCTGCAGTTCACCGCGCCCCGCCACGGTGGTCTAGTGGCTAAGGTACTCGGCTGCTGACCCGCTGGTCGCGGGTTCGATTCCCGGCTGTGGCGACTGCATTTCCGATGGAGGCGGAAATGTTGTAGGCCCGTGTACTCAGATTTGGGTGCACGTTAAAGAACCCCAGGTGGTCAAAATTTCCGGAGCCCTCCACTACGGCGTCTCTCATAATCAAATAGTAGTTTTGGGACGTTAAACCTCACAAATCAATCAATCAATCAGTTCACCGCAATGGCGTTGCGGCTACGGTCTCGGCTGTTGATATGAAAGTAGTGGGCTCGATTCCGAACGTGGCAATCGCATTTCCACGAAGGCGGAATACAAGGGGCCCATGTACTGCACGAGTTAAAGAACACTAGGTGGTCCAAATCTGAGGAGGCCTCCACTCTGGTGTCCTTCATTATGAACCACGGCAAATGCACTTATTGAAATAACTACATCACTGCGTTTGTCACGCTCAGCTTTGCTCTACCATCCAAACCACTCTTAGACCACTTTAAATTAAAGTATTAGATTGTGTTTAATTGTTAACATCTTATTTGATTGATTGTAGCAACCAGAACCTACATAGCCTGTTTTTTTTAAAAATAACTTGTTACACCATGCAATATAGTCCGTCATCCTGCCTGCTTTCATTATAAAAGCATTAGTTCCATCTTTATAGTGCATTAATATTCGCAGACGTAACGGCCTGTCTTTTATCCACGGAGTTCTCCGCTAATGCGTACGTGACTCGTTGTCACATCGTATTTTCGGCGCGTAAGGCAACAAATGCCAGTGGCGTTGCCAGAAGATGGCACACCGGGCCCATGACCCCCCCCCCCGAATACATAGCGCAAAATGACTACTTACCTACCCGCCCCACTTCTGATCAAAAAGCCCCCCCCCCCCCCTCGCCCGAAAAAAATTCTGCCTACGCCCCTGACCGATGCAGGAAATTTCTGGATAGAGGTCCTCACTTGCTGGAACCGACATTTCGACGAGTGGTATTCCTCGAAGTAGACGTATGGTCCCTAGAATATTCTAGGGACCATAGTAGCGCCACTGCCCAATAGGGAGACAAGACCGCTAATCTAAGCGTTGCCTATAGAGATCTTCTCTAGCTCGAAGACTTTTCGGTTCCTTGAGGCCTCTGAACACAAAAATGTATTTATTTGTAGTTTTCTTGCATCAAATGAAAAACCAAGGACTCGAGTGACTAGAAAATGTACTGGTAAGGGTGAGAACACCTTGGGAAAGTAATTTCAGTATGTTGCTATGAGGTACTTTTGATTCCTTTATACTGTGCTCTGACATGGCGTTCTCGGCAAGCCAGATAACTTCAAGACGCGTGCGTTTCCAGACAAACCGGAATTCCTAGTTGTGTTCGCAACTCTATGATAGTTTGAGGCGACTGCAATGAATGAGATATGGTGCAAAGTGGCGAAGCGATAGACACTACTCACACGAAACGAAGACCTTCCAGACGACGAAGCCGCCGATGCCGACGATGACGAGGACGAAGACCGCGAGACCCACGACGGTCAACGCCATCTGCATCTTGTCCGCGCCTTCCGCGATCTGCTGGGCAGCGATGGCGGCCGCCCTGCGTCACACAGGTCACACAGCGTAAGCCGGGGACCTCAAACTAATGTGCACCTATGCGGCCTCCGGGCTGCAGCCATAGAATGCAGTCTCAGTGGACCTATATACTTCCCTGTCTTGGGGCAGTAAAGAAGGTTAGTTGAAAAAAATGTTGGAGAACTTTTTTTTAGTCAGGTGGTCACACACCGTCAGTGGTGGTTGCCCTCCCAGATTATGTAATTCGTTCTGCCGAACGCCGGGCAAGAAGTGCGCTCGTACCTGCATCTCTTTAAGTTTACCTGGCGGCAGCAATTCATCTATAATAATTATCTGGAAATTTACGTTCCAAAACCAAAATGTGATTAATTAAGACGAATGCCGTAATGGAGGCCTCCTGAAATTTCGACCATCTGTCTTTACCATGCACTGAAATCGTACAGTATACACGAGTCCGTGCCGGCATTGTCCGCTTCTCACAGCAGTGGCAGATGCTCGACTATTTCACTAAAGCTGTGTTAGATAAGCAAACTTTGCCACTCGAAAGAAGGCCTTTTTCATGCCTCATATATGAGTCGCTTCTAGGGCCCTTCCAGATATGTATTCGAGAAACACGTCAACACGTACTGGTCTACAAAACGACTGGAACAGTGGCACAGTTTTTGTGCCACTGTTTCAACGCACGGTGCCCGCGTGAGATGCCTCAGGGAAAAATAATGCTTGAGAGCGGTCACGTCCGAGTAGCTCATGAACATATTCGACAGTCATGCGCGGGCCGGTAACCTCCTGCGGGGATTAGGGATACCTTGAGAACCGAGGACGCCTCCAGTTTTCGTTTTGCAGTGAAGCTCAATCTATTCACCGCAACGGTTCTATCTTCGTGGACTAATAACAAAACGCGAAGCCTAAACCATCAGCAGACGATCACATTCCCGTGCACAACTTCTAGCAAATGTGCTCTATTTTTTTTTGTTCTCCCCTCGAACGATGTGAACAGGCATTTGGAGAGGCTAACAGAGGAACAGGCAAATGCTTTAGCTGACAACTCGTGCACAATAGCAGCGCGCCGCTTCTAAGTTTCGATCTCTAGGAGCCCTTTAGCATTTGAATGTAGACGGCATATCATTCTTTGCTATCTGACATACAGCATATAGCTCAGTTTTCGTTATAAAAAGAAAACCACAAAACAAGCCTTAAAACCGCATCGCCGTTAAACATCCATGGGAACCCCCTCCAACGCACCCCTGGTAATGATAAGGCTGCAGCTGCTTTGCACTTCACGCGAGGGATTCGGATCACGTCAAACGGCACTTCCTTCTCCCGTACATGTTTGCCACTTTCGTACATGAAATGAACACCCGCCTAGCCACTGATTCATATCATTCTAACGCTGCGATGGGTGGAACACGGTAATTAAGAACACCAGAATAACAGCGTAAAGGATATTCCTCGGTGAAAGGAGCAAAGTCATCTTGCTGAAGATGCTTGCGGAATAAATCATGGTCTAGCATAGCGCCCAGAAATTGATTATCAATAATATTACTCCAAAGTAATACTAAAACATACCTGTTGCCACAAAAAAATGTTTAGTGTTTGCACATTCTCTTATGCTGATTGGGATGGCGGCCAATCATTTTTTTCTCCTTTCGGTCGATCATTGCGCAGATCCCCGGCGATGTAATTCAATCTAATACGTTAACAGCCACTGCAACAACTATAATATATCTGTGTGGTTGGGCGAGCATCACACAGAGCTCGCTCGTGTCGCCTACCCTGATCGGCTAACGGACTTCCTCTGCACCATCATAGAGTCCGGCGGTTTCTTCTTCTTTCCGATGCCGTCCTTATCTCCGCCCCCATCGTCGTCATCGTCATCGTCGTCGTCCTTCTTGTCGTCGTCATCCTTATCGTCGTCTCCCTTGTCGTCATCCTCCTTGTCGTCGCTCTTGTCGTCCTCCTTGCTTTCTTCTTCGTCCGGCATCTGATGGAAGATATAGATTGAGCTTCTTCGTTATAACCGGTTATCGTTGTAACCAAACCGACCTTAATCGCCACACTAATTAGCATCCACAGCACTAGGTCACAGGGCTAGCAAAAAAAAAAGTGGCAGCTTCACCCACAGTACCGCAGCTCACCTGCCATCCAACCGCGAAAGAGTAGCCCGGTATTCTAGAACTTCCCTTTACTCAACGCTTCACCTTAGCTTGAGAAAATCGATGGGAGCGTCATCCCTAGGTAAAACGAACGCCTACATATCAGATATAATCTTGAGAAGCACGACGTTATCTCCAGTCCAGAAGTAGCACTGTTTGGAGAGCAGCTTTAACTACAGCCGTCCTTCATGAAATGAATTCATTAAATAATAATAATAATAATAATTATTATTATTATTATTATTATTATTATTATTATTATTATTATTATTATTATTATTATTATTATTATTATTATTATTATTATTATTATTATTATTATTATTATTATTATTATTATTATTATTATTATTATTAGTGGTGGCGGTGGCGGCGGCGGCGGCGGCGGCGGTGGTGGTGGTTGGTGGTGGTGGTGGTGGTGGTGGTGGTGGTAGTAGTAGTAGTAGTAGTAGTAGTAGTAGTCGTAGTAGTAGTAGTAGTAGTCACATAAAAGGAAGAAGTAATCAGGCGAAAACCGTAGACGAGTATACCTTCCGAACCCCGTATATCCTAACCAAATAACATCCGGGGGTGCACTCTTCCAAACTAGAATAAATAGGGTCTCAACTAGAATAAATAGTCGTGGAAATACACCCTCCACCACCAGGGAGGACTTCGAAGGTTCATAATTCGGTTTCTGCCGGCGGCAAGTTATCCTTTAACGAAAGTCGTTGCTGGAATATTCGGCGCATAGTTAAACGCAGGAAAGCGGTGAAACACGTGACCAAAACGTAGACGAGGGTACCATAGTACAAGCGCACACAACGCACACAAATACAAGCTCACATTTGCGCTTATGCTTGTTACCACGCCCCGCACGTAGCGCGCCGCTTTATTGCAGTTAGGTTATCTTTTTGGCCACTCTACTTTTTTCACGCTCATATCACAAATAAAACATATAACAGCACTTATTCCTGCCTTACCGGCATTGTTGCCTATTTCTCATTAACATTCAAGCCCACAAGCAATTCACTCGTCAAGTCGAGGCCACCTCCAGAAGCCAAGTGGTTCAGGCCAACGTCTTGGGGGGATGGTGGGTGGTAGAAGGCGAATCTCCGTCTCAACCCGATCACCGACACTGACGGCTGCTGCAAATTAAGTGCTTTCTCTCTCTCTCTCTCTCTCTCTCTCTCTCTCTCTCGGCCAATGTAAGTACTATACGCATGTAAGAGAGACATTAAATCAAAACAACGAATTAGTTTAAACTATAAATTGTTCTCCAAAAACTCGAGTGTCGTTAATTTAACTACCACAAGTTCATTGATTAAAAACTCAAAGCAAAGTTTCACTTCTAGATTTCCTGCCGGAAAGTGTGGCAACGTCACCAATTTTATTACTTTTTTTCCGTATTTTGGGCACGGAAGCTCAAATGCATGCTCAAATACGTGTTCAGTCTTGGGCTCCTTCAGAAAACAATCCATATAATTTCTTTTTTACACACTGCGCAGGTCTTACCGTAGGCGCCGTCAGAAACATCAGGTTATGCCCAACGATGCGGAAGCTCAACCGTGGCGTCAGTTCTGTCGTAATCATCATCAACCTGACTACGCCCACTGCAGCAGACTTTTCCCACAATCTGCCAATCAATCCGGGCTTGTCAGTTTACGAGCCATCTCGTCCTGTATGATCGAGACAGCGCGGGCTTTATGAACGGCGCAGCTTCCTCCCATTCCCCCAACCTTGAAGAAAAATTGACGGCAGGCCTCGAACACGGGTTGGTGTTTCCGCATGCACTCTCCGTCTGACGGAGATGGACGGCTTGTTTCGTCTCTGCTTCAGCCGCGTCACTCGAGCTACTACAAGCGGGTAGGACATGCGATTCGCGGAGTGATGCCATCTGTTGGGTCTGTGCATAGAAAATGAGGGTAATGCGAAAAAAAATGTCACAGCTTTGCCGCAAAGGGGAAGCAATGAACGTGACAGTAACTAATCGGAAGGTCACGTGCAGAATGGCAAGCAGATCGAAACGTGTCCCGCGTTTTTCACGCACAAATAACGCACGAAACGCACCCACAGGTACAGATAAACCCGAATAAGCGCCTCAGTTGTTACTTCGCTGTGTTTGAAAAGCGCACTTTTTTTCGCAGACGGAGACTGTACAATGATCGCAGTGACCTTTGTGCGCCCGGTAACTACAACAGAATAGTTCCGGTGAAATCCAAAGGCCAGCCAAGACGTACTATCCTCCCCACCGCGAAATAAAGGGCGCGCGAATGAGCGTCCGCCACCTCCTCTACGCGGGGCAAAGTAAGCGTGAGCCGCCGCGTCGTGACAATATGGCGACGCTAGAGTTACTGTATATTCTGCTACAGTAACTCTAGGCGGCGCGCGTTCAATTCGCCGTATTGCTGGTAGTATTGAAAACATGATAACCCCCCACCCCCGAGATTCTCGTCACCAGTGGTAAGTGCTAAATATAAATAGCTTGCTGTTTGAACGTTGAGGGACGTGCCCCTCCGTGGCTCAGTGGTGAACGCCTCGCACTGACGTCTCAGAGGTCCCAAGGCCGGTTCCGCGCGCCTAAGTCTTGTTCTGATCTTTTTCCTTTCTTGCGTTTTCATATATATATAGATCCGTATACATTGTGAGACCTCACATAATCTGGCAGCCCTGTGCTTTATGTTCAGCTAGTCGGGACGCGGTTTAGAAGTCATTCCTAGGCGCGCGCCTGCTCCATGACTGCATTGATGCCGTAGCTCCGGTATATTTAAGTCGTTTTCGCCATATCGCCGCATTGTCTACGTTGTCGAGCCCTCACAACATATACGGTGAGTGACGGCGACGCCGACGGCAAAATGCAACCAAGAGTGTCCACATAATCACTATCACAATAAAACCCGTAGAAAGGGTCCATGCAACTGGCATTGCAACGATAAGCATGTTCGTCACTTCAAGTGTACGAACTGCACACACTCTACGACAATGACGTGTCTGCGTTGTCGAAAGCATGTGACAGCCGAACTGAGCGGCGCCAACGTTTCCACTCTTTCGATGCCCGACAAGTTATCTAAATATAACGTATAATAACGTGTAAACAATTTATCAAAAACTTTATATTAAAATAAGGAACGCATGAGCATTTAAGCGGACTTACATTCTACGTTTTGCTGGCATGAAAACGAAAACTGCAGAACCACGGATTGTTTGTGCAAAACGTCTCAACAATTCAACGGCCGTTCAAAATTGATGTGTAGCAGCACTACAATCATACCGAGTCCATTTGGTTGTGCCGTTACAGTGGCCATCGACTGGATTGCCTTTTAATAGTGCCCGGGTGACGGCTGTATAAACCCTTGAATGGCGCCTTATCTGGAGTTTTCTTACCTTTAAGCGAGCAGGAGTCGGTGACTACGCTGTCGACGATGAAACACTGCGATGGTGCACCCGTAGCTTCAGCGAGGCTCGACGCTCTTCTTCTCCCCAAGCACGCGCGTGGCATGCGCTGTTACTGGTATCGCCAGCCCGTGGTTCATACCCAGTACGGAAAACTGTCTGTAATTGTATAGTGTAAAAAAAATCGAAAGTAGGAATCTATTTGAGAAATGCTGTAATATTAGCAGTTACGAATACTATTACAAATTGAAATTACAAAAGAAGTCTGGAGACGTACAACGAGGGTTCAGCATTGAGGGTGACGCAGTGAGCGATGGAAAGGAAAATTATAGGCGTAACCTAAGAGACAAGAAGAGAGCAGAGTGGGTCAAGAAGAAGAATGGACATGGGCCGGGCACGTAAGCAGGATAACCGCTGGTCATTAAAGGTAACTGACTGTATTCCCACAGAAGGCAAACGCACGACGGGGAGACACAAAGTTAGGTGGCCTGAGGAGGCTAACAATTTCTCAAGTATACACCTTTTCACAGGAGGCAAAAAAACACCGCCATGATGGGGAGTACAAAGCTAGGCTAAGGGCGCAGCCTTGTCAGTGCATTTTTGAGGGGTCACGCAAATTTGCGTGGCCCAAAGAGGTATATACGTCGGCGCCCTGGGAGGCATTTTTGAAAATGTCTATAACGTGGCAGCAAAAAGCACAAGACCGGGTTCGTTGACGGATCATGGGTATTATGGGAGAGGCCCTTGCTACCTTTGCCCTGCAGTGGACGTAATCAGGCTGATGATGATGATGACATCGAAATAGTACTGGTTGATGTGGTCTAACTCCGAGACACATCACGCTCTCGTATCAACGCAAATAAGGAGACAGGTTTGATTGTTACTTCTTTACCCAAGGTTTCTCAGCGTCATGATTGGCGCGCATGGAATTCACAAGCGACGCGCGCCTCGGCATGCCCCCTCACACACGTCACACCGACGGCTTCTCGCCGATGGTCTTGATGAGGCGACAGCGCAGTCAGTACTTCTCGCTGAAGTCGGCTGGAGAGATGTGACACGCGTATGGTCTCTTCACCGAGTGGTTGCACACGCGACCGGCAAACTTATTTCCCGAGACAAACTTCGTGCCGCACATGCAGCACTCTCAGGGCGCCTTGCGCTGGCCCGCCATGTGCGTCGTCATCGCGAATTTGCTGGCAAACGTGGTCAGGCCCAGAGAGCATAACAAGGGCCTCTCTCTCGCGTGACGGCACATGTGCTTCAGCAGGACACCATTGCGAGCTGAGTTCTGGCTGCACACGTCGCACCTGAATGGCCTCTCACCGGTGTTTATGTTCATGCGCTCTTGGCAAAGTACAAACTACGCGGGCCTGAAACCAAAACCAAAAGTTGACATAAGACAGTAACTTGTGGCCCTCGGTGCACTTGGAGAAAAAAAAAATAATGTAAATAAATTTTGCAATTATAGCATTTTAAGCTTTCAACAATACTGTAACTACTCGTTGAGACAATCGGTGTTGATAAATAGCAGAATTTGATCACATGGTGGAGTTTATGGTTTCAAATGTAAGCTTTCGTTGATGTGTTCAATACAAGAGTCTTGTCAGCTACTAATGCTTTATGAGCATTCAATAACTATGCTTTCATGCCCTTTCTTCTGAAGGTGTTGAAAAGAGCTACGTCGCCTAAAGATACGGACAGTGGCCTAAATGGAGGGAACGAGTTTTTTGTGCTATATTTTTCTGCTCAAGTTATTTTTCTTGTGCATCGATAGATCCCACGGAGGAAGGAAAAAGGTAAGGAGAGGGCATGCCCAACCGGCGCAGAGCGTAAAAAATGTGGCGGAAATGACATCACGGCGACCATATGCAGTAGGCACAATGGCGGCGTTGTTATGGTTACGTGTTGCGCAGTGAAGCTGGTCTAGCAGTGAGCGGCCGCGGCTGGCGGCGGAATGTGTGCCTCCCCTGAGCCGTGGCGGACAATATCTGTGCTCTGCGCCGCGTTATTGGTTACGCAGTGTTCGTCTGGCTGTTACATTACTCTTAGCAACGTTTACAAATCTCTTTGTCCATCACGGGGTTTCAACAGTGCGTAGAACAAGTGCATATCCATGTGTCGTGCGGCGGATGACGCGGATGAAGCAGTTAGTGCTCAGCGAAATGGCGTTGGGCACCATGACGAAGCTGAATGACGACGAACGCCTTGCAGGTCAGTGACGGTTGAGCAGTGCTCCTGCTTGTGACAACGGACGACGCTGTTGAGCCCAGCAAGACGCCGTGAGGACCATGTGCACATACGTAGTTTCGTGTTGTGTGTGTACAGTAACAAGTTGCATGTGCGTATTAAAACACCTTTTCTGTTCCGCTTGGTACACTCTCCACCAGCATTGCATGTAATCTCAACGTAACAGCAACCACGTTCAACTGTCACTAGCACCGTGCTCAAAGTCACCACGGTCGCAGAATGCTGACGCAGGTGAGTTTCACGCGGAACACGGACACAGTGGCAGGACGCTGCGTCAGTCGCGTGGCGGAATGCAACCATAGAAGGCGCACGACCGATCGTGTTTGTACAGTTGCTGAATTAATGACGTGAAAGCACTCGCCGTTGTCAGTGCATCTAGCGCACGTTCTTTCGTAGTTGCTTCGTTGTCAGCGAGCTGTTACTCTTTGTTATTACTCGGACGAAGCGATTTCGCTGAAGGTGTCCCGCTGGCTCTGAGTGATGAGCCCAGTTCCATTAGTTTCGGATCGTCACGACACACGCGTTGCGCAGCCCACGTGCTTTCCGAGCCGGAAAGGGAGTCGCGCCTTCTGCTTCGCATTCGTATGTAAACAAGAGAGGAGAATTTGCCTACTCAATATGGCCGACTTCCGGCTTCATCGCGGCTTCACAACGAGTGACGTCAGGGCCTCTCCTTACCTTTTCCTTCCTCCGTGATAGATCCAGTTTTTCTGCCGCCGCTTACAGTGCCTCACTCTACCACCGCCTAGGAGAGAGCGCGCTCAAGGCACTAGATAAATTTGTTTAGCCTTGGTAGTTTCTAAACAAAACTAACACTTAAAAACGCATTTTAAATAAACACTTAAATTTTAAATTTACATGACAAAATATTGAAGACGTAATAAGCTAGGTCACTGCTCGTGTTCTGTGATGAAACAAACAGCGGCATCGTCATCTAGCAAGGCGCAAAAAAAAAAAAAAAAGGCGCGCTTTGAGCGATTGTGGTTGCTGTGCAGGCTTGCTCCGGATTTTGCGGTGGAACACTTGAAAACTTCCAAGTGCTGCTCAATGTTAGAGCATCTCCCGCGAACGCGTACTCCTTGCCTTCCTTTCAATCCTCAATTCGTGTTAATATCACGGTTCGCAGACGTGGTGATCTGTTCGTGTGACCGTTGGACTGTGTGGCCTTGAGCACCGCAACCGTGTTTTCTAGGAGCGCCGGGGTGATCACACATGATATCGTCGCGCGCATCTGTACTGACAAAGCCGTCAAACACTCAAGTCGGAGTAGCACATTCGACGAGGGTGAGCCTAAGTATTCTACGCTGAGGTTTACGCGGCTAAACTGTGATCGCGTGATCCGTTTGCTGGGCGAATGTGGCGCTTTACCTCTGCAGGCTGCGCGCTTGTATTTTACCGCACAGTCCGCATGTTTGGACCACACTAGCACGTAGCGCGTTACAAGTAATGGGTTACTTGGGATCGAGTACATTATACTTCATTTTTTTTCACGCTGTATTTATACTTCCTTCATGGCGCGACGATCCTTGTTATGCGTTTACTTTCTCTTCCAATCGATCACGAAATTGTGTTTTGGGGAAATGTGACAGTGACCGTTATTGTTTTTGACCGATAGCAGTTATTAGTGTCTGCTTTGGCAATACTTGTATGTGACTATAGTTACCCCTGTAACGTGATTCAGTAGGATTTCGACTTGGGCTTGTTTGTTATTCGTCTATATGGAAACTGTGGCGCACAAAAAACGCAGACACGAGAAGGAACAAGGAGAGGCAGGCGCAAACTAACAACTGTTTATTAGCGAGTAATGAGACCTTTATTTATACCTACGTGCGTCGCATTCTGTTGACATGTGACCGCGTGCATATCGGTCCGACAGGTCGCTGTATTAACGACCGGTTCCGCTAGCGTGCGTTTAACGTAAGAAACAAAACATGGGGGTGGCAGGCCCTCCACTGCGAAAAAAAAGAAGAGGTTGCAAACTTGAATATGAAAAGTTGCACTGTGATTGCAAAGAACGGAAGTGAAACAACACGCCCAATCATTGAAGCTCACGAAATATGATGCCCCACATCAAATCTATCAGCATGTCATCTGTTTGTTTATCAGCTGTAATTTTACATCTCACTGGTACCACACGTGTGTGTTTGTTTTGTCGTTTCTTGGCTTGGTAATATGTAACAATTGTTAGAAGTTGGTTGGTGTAAATAAGGTTACATATCTCGCCAATAATCTGTTGTTAGCTAGTACTTCATCTGTGTGCCTTTTTGTGTTCCTGTTTTCAGTGTACGGCAGCCCCCATCATAATCAACCTGTAATGTCGTACTCAGCTTTAACGGTTTGATCTCATTTCTGTGACAAGTACTGGTATTTTAAACATATAGATTATTTCCTGGCACATTTGGTAACTAGTTATTTCTTTTATGTGTTCGTTTCTTACAATTTACATTGGTTGTTCTGTTTCCCATGGTAGCGCACACCTCTGATATAACCTCTTAGGAAAATTTGAGATACATATGTGTAGGTACCCATTTCTTGTGCCTTGACACACCGGTGGCATCGCAATTTAAACCACAGTGTATGTACAGGACTCAACTCGCATGTCTATAACGACGGATCGTCGCCCGCGGAACAGCACGAGCGACATCTGCAGTCGAAAATACTCCACATTTGAGCATGCGCGGCGTCAATGATGTGCCTACCCTGCGGTTTTCACTCTTCTTTATCCACACGGTCGTGACTGCTTTGGCCGTCGAAGCACTGTCAACATTATGTAAATGAAATAAAACAGAACAACGAAGTATTCTCGCTTCGTGATATCGTATCACAGCGGCAACAGTTTTACTTCGTCTTTTTTTCTTGCTTTTTGTTTTTCCGCTAAATCGTTCAGAGCGCTTTCGACGGCCAAAGCGGTTGTTGCATCCGTGGTGATATACAGGGATCAGTATTGCAAGGCAGGCACATCACTGGTGCCGCGCATGCTCAAATGTGGTGGATTGGCAATAACAGATGTCGTCCGTGCTGTGTCGCACACGACACTTCGGCGTTATAAGACATGCGAGTTGAGCACTGTACATGTATAAAGTACCATACTAAAGAAGTGGTATGAAAAGCAACATAAGGTAATAGACTACTCTAGAGTAATTTTCTATTATTTTTTTGAAGCCGTAAGCCTATCCCTCATCAGTTAGCTTTTTGGAGTGAAGTTAACATAACCATTTTTTTTTTTTTCAGTAATGTGCACAAGTCTGGCTGCAACTGGTGTTTTGGGAGCTCGACTGAAGTTTCCCGCTGCTGTCAAATGGCACCCCTAGCGTAACGGCATCAAAGCGCAATCATGCCAGGTAATCGCAGCGCCTGTGCGACGCTGTGTCGGCGCATCGACCAGGACAAATGCCTGGCGCAGAAGCACGGCAAGTTCCGCAACCTGTACGACCTGTGCCTGTACAAGGGTGACACGCTACGCGAACATGGGGACTATGAAGCTGCACTGACTGAGTTTGAGGAGGTATGTGCAATTGGTGGCTTGTTTTTTTTTTTTTTTTTCTGAAATGGCAGAACACTGAAACACCATTAAACATTCGTGTTAATTTGTCGCAAAACGAGCAGCAATTGCTGTCACCTATACGCATAACTGGCACCGATAGCATTGATCTTGCAGTTCATTAAAAATATTCATTTATAAATTACATCTTTGACCATGATTTTTGCTCTGAGAAGGCTCGACCCACCACTCCAATATGCCGGCTTACCTTGCCTTGTAATCAGCCGTGCATGAACAGTTACAGATGCCTCTCCACTCATCCATCCATCCATCTATCCATGCACGCATGCATGTATACATACATACATACATACATACATATATGTGTATATATGACATAGATACTAGCAACTGATGTAGGCTGTCTCTCCTTACTCCTTGAAGAGTGAAAATTTTTCAGCACGTTTTGGCTGATGTGTTCTGCGTTATAACTGTTTTCTCTATGGCATACTGCCCTTTTAGGGGCCACAAAGGATAGACTTTTAGCAGCGAAGCTCCTTAAAGGGGTGGTGACACCAAATTTGTGGAATGCGTGTTCTTTGCTGTAAGCGTTTCCTTCAGCTCCAGGAAGCATAATACACAGACCATAAAAAATTTGCTACCATTTACTGCTACCACAGGTAGCAGTAATTGGTCGTAAATTTTTAGCAAGATTCGTGTATTTTAGCTAAATAGTTGAATATTGCTCTACTTATGTGGACCATTTTTGGTTTCGCGGCGCTGAGTTGCGCAGTGACATCAATGCATAGGTGGCTTGGCCACGTGAATACACAAAGCTGTGACACTCATCGTGCTGAGTTTCGTCTGCTCTCACATGCACCTGCCACACAAGCGCCAGAAAAAAAAACGTACTGACTGTCGCCATGGCCAGCTGCAGTAGCATCCCGGCAGTGAACAGGCAAAAGGCAGCCAGAAGAAAACAAAGCGTTTATATTTACAACGTATGTACAGAACGTGGGCGAGAAAGCCGCCTGACGCTAGATGCACCGCCTTTTATGAGCGCCGATACGCTGAAGCAGCACGGGGCAGCTTTGCTGTTGGACGCGCGCGGCGTCTCTGACGGACAAGGACGCGTCGAGTGTCTCTTCGAAAGCACCCAGTGTCCATAACGGACGCGCAGTTTTTCTGCCAGGGACGCCAACACACTCGTCACTACAACTGCCGTTGTTTCTCCGACTCTGAAACGTCAGTGTTGCTGCGCAAGCAATGGGTCTAGATCATAAGAGTGGGTATTCAGCTACACTTTTAAAAGTGAATTATAATATATTTTATGTGTTTGTTTTGTCCAGCCCTTCGGGTGGAGAGTCCTTGCATATAGAGGAAACCCACAACAGGCTTGGGATGGCCTCGAAATTTGGTGACACCACCCCTTTAAGCCGTGGGCTGTGCGTTCTCGATGTATGTAGTAGGTAGCCACCTCTCGTTTAGTTCTTGGAATGTCTGCTAGATGGCAGTACTTGTATACACTCAATATATACTGAAAAGATGCGAGATGGTGGTACTCGGAGTGTTTGCTAGAAGGATGGACATACAGACAGATGGACTGATGCACGGACAAACAGATAGACCCACGGTTAAAGGGACGGACGAATGCACGAATGGACAGAGGCTTCGCCCCACTCATCATCATTCAGTCCGTAGATATGCTGCATTTTTTTTTAACTTGTATGTACCTGAATTTTGACTTTTTTTTTTGCTCTACATATTCTTGTGTGTTCTTCATTGTGCACCTGTAGTTGCAAGTTTTTCTTTTCCTCTCTCTTGTACCTTCCAGTTTCGCTCCTCCCCTATGCAATGTACTGTCAGCGTTTAATGAAATGCAAGCACAGGCAAAAATTAAAAATGATATAGTTTGCGCCAGTCATCCCATTGACAGGCCCGCAGCGCTCTGGTTTGGCAGTGCTGCGCATGCTCATGGTGGTTACTGGGCAATGCGCTCTACATCATTAGTGCTTGCCCCTGTTTTCATTTCATTTGATTCTGGTAGTACAGCTCATCTTTGACGGTGTAATAATTAAGTAAACAAGTGCATAAGTGAGTGATAGAGCTGTGCATTCACTGAAATAGTGAATCTAGAGTGACTGCTATCACCTCTTCCTTGTTACAGTAAGTGGCTGGTAAACGTCACACTTGTATCATGTTATAGCCACCCATGAATCTTGATGCGAGACAAATCTTAACCCTAGTATGTTCCCACCTACATGCCATTGCTCAAGCTAGTCTCATTGCTCAAGCTTGCAGCTCTTGCACATATATATTACTAGCTCAGTTGGATCATGTATTTATAAAAAGAAGAATCACTCACAGTGCAAATTATATTGACCATTTAAGTACATGTGCATACAGAGATTGTATGCAGGTAGGGGTAGAAAAGGGAAAATGAGGACCATCTTCATTTTGGTGGGAGTCAGTCTTGACCCATAGCGTAATTACTCAAATCTAACATGCACCTTTTTTCCGGTCAAGCGAGTTCATAAATCGCATGGGCGTTAGAATCGAGTACGAAAAAAAAAAAATGAATACAGTCATTCTATTGCCATCGGCATTTCCAAAATGGCCGCCCCCTACGTGCGTCGGCATGGTGCGTCGGCCATTTCTGCCTGTGTGTTTCCCATGTGCGGCACTTCGTACGTGTGCGGAGGAGTTCGTCATATTGTAGTGCATTAGTATCGACGGCATGGAAGGGCCGACTCCAAAAACTCGATGAGTGCACCACGATGCCGCTTTTAAAAGAAATTTCATCGCGTGTGCCGAAACGGACGGAAATCGGGCCGCATCGCGGTCGTTCAGAGTTCCCGAAACGTGTGTGCGGGACTGGCGGAAACAAAAGCAGAATATTGTCGACACCCAACATTCACGCAAAGGCTTCAGTGCACCACAGCAGGGTCGGTATCCGCAAATTGAAGAGCTGCTCGGTGAGTATATGACTGAGCAGTGAGCGGCCCGTGACGATAGAACTGCTCCAAGTGCAGGCTATGCAGTTAGCCTTAGAAAAAGGGCTAATGCGAAGCCAGTTTAAAGCGAGCAGGTGCTGGCTAACTAAGTTTGTGAAGAGGAAAGGCTTTTCTCTCCGATGGCGAACGGGCATATGCCAAAAGTTGCCGGAGGAGTATGAAGAAAAGCTTCACAGTTTTCAGTGGTTCATCCTAAACTTGCGGCACAACAACGTGTACCTGCTTGGGCAAATCGGGAATGCCGATCAGACGCCTCTTTACTTCGACATGCCTGGCACCACAACCGTCGAGAAAAAGGGGGCGAAGCAAGTTCGCGTGCTGACATTGGGCCACAGTAAAACTAGAGTGACGGCAATGCTCCATTGCACGTCAGATAGGCCCAAGCTTCCCCCGTACCTCATATTTAAACGGAAGATGCTTGCAAAAGGAGTCGTTTACCCGAGTGGTGTTATCGTGCGGACCAACGAGAAAAATGGGTGCGCGTTGCAATCGATGTCTTACTTTTTTTTTCTGTCGTGAAAACCGGGTGCGCGTTACAAACGAGGGCGCGGTAGAATCGAGTAAATACGGTATTTGAAATGTGTCGTCAAGATTGTCACATTGTTGTATGTCTTAAGTTAGAAATGTGCAGACATGAAGAGCCTCTGTTGCAAAACGTGGCTGAGGATCCTATGCACTGTTTTAGAATCCAGTACAGCTAAACTCCTTTGCATCTATGGCTTTAAACCATCACTCATATGCACACTGTTCAACATATCAGCCTGGGCATAAACCACTTCTTTCTCGAAAGGACGCAACATCACTAGCGCCACGTTCCCCTCAAACCAGAGAGCAGCAGCTGTGCACTTTCAATTTGTGTCTGTATGTGTCTTAAATGTGATCGGATGTCATGGCCAAGCCAGCTTCTATCAAATTTATTTATCAAGCACTATTGGTTCTCACTTGCAGCTAGTGCAAAGGAGCTCGTTCGGCTTCAGTTGCTATTTCTCGTGCCGCTGTGACGGTGGTATGGGTTTACGCAGTGGTGCAGAGACCCGGGGGGGGGGGGGGGGGGGCAAACACACTTCCTAATAAAGTTTTTCTGTATTCGCACCGCCACAACTAGTATAAATTCTGGGGAATGGTCGACCAAACTGAGAAAAAGTGCAATGGTGTGAATGACGTGCACTTGAAGCCCTATCATGTTCTATTATCTTGCGATGCCGACAATGAGTGTGGTGATAATCGGGAGGTTCGCAATACATGTGGTGACGTGGGTGAGCGCAGTGCAAGGAGTGATGTCCGCGAACTACATCAAAGTGTTCATGTGGGTGAGTACAGTGAAAACAGCGGTGAACGAGGATTGCATACAAGTGTTGTGTGCGAGAACGATGCAGTGAATGGTGTGCAAGTGCAGTTTGCAAGTAGGCCTAGAACTTGGCTTGCGAGACCGTGTGCGCGCAACAGAAACCAGTGATTTAGTACAGCAGTGTGAAGGCTCTGACAATGAATTTGAATTTCACACACACTGGAAGACATTTCCAAACGGCAATGATGCACAACGACAGGTCGCCGCTTGAAACACGGACACTGGATCGTATTGCAGTGCCAACGGGTCAACTGTAGTGATTGTTGTGTTTCGCGTGTTGCGAGGGCAATGTCATGCAGAAGGCTTTCTTTTTTTTTTTTTTTTGACCACTACGAGATATCTTTTTTTTGTCAACTGTTGGTAAAGACATTCTTTTTTAATTGCTCTTAGCAATTAAAGAACTCGCATTCTTCAGGCAGAATGCGAGTCAAAAAGGGAAGCTGCATTTGGTTGGTCCCAGATTGGTCCGTAAAGGCTGATTGCCAATTGGTTTTCCCTGCAGTCCACTCACCTATTATCATCATCATCATCAGCATGACTATGTCTACTGCAGGACAAAGGCCTCTTCCATGTTCCGTCAGTCAACTCGGTCCTGTGCTTGCTGCTGCCAATTTATACCCGCAAACTTCTTATTTATTTTATTTATTTATTCAGATACCTACAGCGCCCAACTGCGCAATATTGTAGGGGGGAAACAAACAGGAAAAGATACAGGTAGTATATACAACATGAAAAGCAACAAACATTATGTAGGAATAGAGATAACATCAACACTCTACACATAAATAACATTATAAAAAGACTAAACATCACGTTACTAAAAGGTTGATACAGCTTGTACAATATGAAAAAGCAACAAAACATAATATTAAAGTAAAAACTTTTGAACATAAATTGACTTTATAGATACATAACCTCATAAGAAAGACAGTAGAAAACACAACTAGGTAGAAGCTGTAAATGGTAAGCTAAAGTTCAAAATATCCCACATATGTCATGTAAAACCTAGTTAAACATTCTGCAAGGGCTTCATCTAAGGAAGTCGGCAATGACAGTACAACTTCATTCGGGAGACTATTCGAGTCATGGACTGTCCTTGGAAAAAAAGAATGTTTATATAGGTTGATCCGACACCTATATTCCCTAACCTTCAGGGAATGGTCTACGCGGGCAGACCTATAGGTAGGATCAAGTATGTAGGTTTCTTTCCTTAAGCCTGTTGCACCTATAAAAATTTTGTGGAACAGTTTCAGGCGTATGTTCTTCCGCCTGTCCTGCAAAGACGGCCATCCAAAATTGTCCCGTATATCGGAAGAGCTTTTTCTGAAATCATAGTTTGATAATACAAATCGTGCTGCGTGCTTTTGGATGCGCTCTAATTCGTCAATACATGCCTTTGTACCGGGGTCCCAAGCGGAACATCCATATTCTAATATAGGGCGAACATTTGAAAAGTAAAAAATTTCTTTTAACTTAGGGGGAGCTTGCTTGAAGTTACGCCTTAGGAAGTTGAGGACCCGACTAGCCTTCGCTGCTACGTAATCAATATGGTCATTCCAGGAAAAGTCATTTTTGTATAAAACGCCTAAATATTTGTAGCTGGGTACAATCGTGAGGCTTTCGCCATCAAGAGAGTATTTCGTATGTAAAGTATGACGTTTTGTAGAAAACTGGACAATGTTACATTTAGAAAAATTTTGCGTCTTATTCCACGTATTGCACCATAGTAGTATCTTGTCGAGGTCACCCTGTAGTTGTACACTGTCATTCAAAGTATTAATTTCACGGTAAAGACAACAGTAATCGGCATACAATCTGAGACAGCTTGATACTCCTTCGCCTATATCATTAATAAATATCAAAAAAAGAAGAGGCCCGAGTACAGATCTCTGAGGAACACCTGACAAGACTGTTTTATGTGATCAGGTGATGAGGAAAACACACTGTTTTCGGTCAGTAAGGTAAGCCTCAATCCACTGGAAATGCGCCGTGGGAATACCAAGTGCAGACAGTTTTACAAGTGATAAATTGTGTGCTACCGAGTCGAAGGCCTTTTGGAAGTCTCAGAAAATACAGTCCACCTGTTTGCCATTATTAATCGACAAAGCTATATCATGAGAAAACTCAATCAATTGTGTCGCATGAGAGACCTCTCCTAAAACCATTCTGTGCTGGGGTGAAAAAATTGTTTTCTTGGAGATGAGCCATTAGGTTAGAGTAAATGATATGCTCTAGTACCTTGCATGAAACACTAGTTAGTGAAATAGGTCTGTAGTTTCGACTCTGTGTGTTATTGCCGCTTTTGAATATAGGAACTACATTTGCTGTTTTCCAGTCACGCGGTAAAGCACCGGAATCAAATGACTTTTGTTAGAAAATCGTTAGAAAAGGGGCAAACGATGCAGCACAATTATTTAATACATAATTCGAAATGTGATCGGGTCCGGGGGCTGTCTTAACATTCACTTTTCGTAGTAGCGTTATTATTCCCTGCTCCCAAATGGATATATCACTCATTTGTGGTAAGTTCAAAACAGTTTTCAGGCCACTGGCCTGGGGGATCGACCGTTCGAATACAGATTCGAAGTAGTTATTAAACTGTTCAGCCTTTCTTTTGAGGTCACCGGCATAATTATTGCCATGTATATTATTTGGAATGGGATCCTTCGTCGTTCGCTTGGTTCTGACGTACTTCCAGACTTCTTTTGGGTTAGCTTTTAATTTTTCGCCCATTGCATCTAGATACGCGCTTTCTGCCTCGCGCATTTCTTTTGCTATATTTTTACCGAGTTCCTTCATCTTGCTGAAAAGGTCTGGAGTCGGTGGTTTGCAGTACCTGCGATACAGGCGATGTTGCTTATTTATCAATGCGCGAATATTTCTACTAATCCATGGTTTATCTGCCTGACGCTTAGATGTGATTACTCGAGACGGAACGAATGATTTGTGAATGATAAAAGTTTGGTTTTCAATAGGTTCCATGCAGATTCTATGTCAAGGACAGAAATGTGCTGTTTGAAAAAAGGCAGGAATTCATCAAGCTCCTGTGATAGTGAGGCAAAATCGGCCCTATCATATTGGAACACCTGTCTCGAAGGAGGAACATGGCAACGCTTTAAAACACAAGATAGGTGTGCAAGAACCATTTCATGGTCGCTTATACCGGGTAATAAATTGATAGAACTAATGAGAGTGTATTCAGAACAAAACAACAAGTCTAGCACATTTGCACTATTCGGGTTTATTCTCGTGGGAGTTTGTACAAATTGGAACAGGGTATGTGCATTAATCATTTCACGAAATGCAGAGTAAATAGGTAACGAAGTGGTTATTTTCGGCTGGTGACAGAGCCAGTCAATATTTGATGAGTTAAAATCTCCTCCAAGAACGGTATACGTTCAATCTAAGGACAGTAGTATGTTATTTAAGTCGAATATACATTGTGGAGTATTGGAAGCAGGTGGTCTGCAAACGACCCAAATGCTATTGTAATGCCATTAGCTAGGGCGACCTTGCACCAGGCTGTCTCACATGACGCACTTTCAACCTCAATACGAGTACAATTCAGACTACTGTGAACCATGACTTAAACACCACCGCCACGTGAGTTACGGTCCTTGCGGTACACTGTGTAATTTGATGGGAATATCTCATTGTTAGTTATAGTGCTGTCCAACCAAGACTCAGTACCAATCACTACTTCAGGGGTAACCAGATCTAACAGCGAATCAAACTGTTCTTTTTTGTTTTTAATACTGCGACAATTTATGAGAATAACCTTCAAGTCGTTCACTTGGCGCAGTCGTTTTTCGGGAGCATTTCGTGATGGCTATTGGCTCGCCCGGATTACAGAATCACTCTTACTGTCATAGAAAAACACTTCATGTCTTATAATTAGCTTATTGAAATCCAATTTAAAAGAACCACTGCGGTCATGGGCAAACTGAGCCAATTTCTTTCGAGCAATCCTGACATTTTTCGAATAATCTTGGCCGATAGAAAAATTTGTTTCCCTCAGCTTTGAAGCAGCCGCAAGCGCTTGTTGTTTATCTTTGAATGACAAGAATTTGACAATCAGCGGCCGTGTTGATTCTACTTGGTACTTCCCCAATCGGTGTGCTCTTTCAATGGATGTTGGACTGACTGAGATATCTAGTTTATCAGAAAAAAAAAGAAATAACTTAATCTCATCTGCCCACCTAACCTTCTGTCTGACCCTAACCCGCTTGCCTTCTCTGGCAATCCAGTTAGTTACCCTTAATGACCAGCAATTATCCTGTCTACGCGCTACATGCCCAGCCCATGTCCATTTCCTCTTCTTGATTTCAACTATATCTTTAACCCCCGTTTGTTCCCTAATCCACTCTGCTCTCTTCTTGTCTGTTAAGGTAACACTTACCTCTTTTCTTTCCATTGCTCGCTGTGTCGTACTCAATTTAAGCTGAATCCTCTTTGTAAGTCTCCAGGTTTCTGCTCCGTAGCTAAGTACCGGCAAGATGCAGCTGTTATACACCTTCCCATTGAGGGATAGTGGCAATCTACCTGTCATGATTTGAAGGTGCTTGCCAAATGTGCTCCATCCCATTCTTATTCTTCTAGTTACTTCAGTCTCGTGGTTCGGCTCCGCGGTTATTATCTGCCCTAAGTAAACATAGTCTTTCACAACTTGAAGTGCGTTATTACCTATCTCGAAGCGCTGCTGTCTTCTGATGTTGTTGTACACCACTTTTGTTTTCTGCAGATTAATTTTAAGACACACTTTACTGCTCTCCTTGTCTAACTCCGTAATCATGAGTTGCTATTCGTCCCCTGAGTTACTCAGCAATGCACTGTCATCGGCGAAGCGCAGTTTACTAAAGTACTCTCCATTACCAGCTCTCCATTATTAGCTTTTATCCCAAACTGTTCCCATTCTAGGCCTCAGAAAACCTTCTGTAAGCACGCGGTAAATAGCATTGGGGAGATTGTATCCCCTTGCCTTACACCCTTCTTAATTGGTATTCTGTTCCTTTCTTTATGAAGCAATATGGTTGCAGTTGATCCCCTGTATATTTCTTTCAGGATGTTACATACCTGTAGGCCTTCTTCAGACCTGTATGGGTCTGAAGAAGTCCTACAGCATTGTTAAATAAATAAATAAAATACGCTTCGACACCCTGATTTCGCAGTGCCTGCATGAGTGCTGATATTTCTACGGAATCAAACACCTTCTTGTAATCTATAAAGGCTATGTATAGTGGTTGGCTATATTCTGAGCATTTCTCTATTACCTTATTGATAGTATGCGTGTGGTCGATTGTTGAGTAGCCTGTTCAAAATCCTGTTTGTTCATTTGATTGATTGAATTGACTGGTGATATTTCTATGGAATCAAACACCTTCTTGTAATCTATAAAGGCTATGTATAGTGGTTGGCTATATTCTGAGCATTTCTCTATTACCTGGTTGATAGTATGCGTGTGGTCGATTGTTGAGTAGCTTGTTCAAAATGCTGTTTGTTCATTTGGTTGATTGAATTCTAATGCTAACTCTGTTAGCAATTACCTTTGTAAATAGCTTCTATACTACAGAGAACAAGCTGATCGGCCTGTATTTCTTCAAGTCCTTGTGATCTCCTTTTTTATGCATTAAGATGATGTTAGCATTCTTCCAAGACTCTGGTACTCCTCCCGTGGAAACAGGATGGCTAGTTTTTCTGACAGTATCTGTCTTCAATCTTTCAGCAGATCTGATGTTACCTGGTCCTCACCAGCAGCTTTACCTCTTTGCATGCTCTCCAAGGCTTTTCTGACTTTTATCATTACTGGTGGGGTGTCATCGGGGTTACTGCTAGTTCTTATAGTATTAAGGTCGTGGTTGTCCCGGCTACTGTACAGATCTCTGTAAAACTCCTCCGCTATTTTAACTATCCTATCCATATTGGTAGTAATTTTGTCTTGTTTGTCCCTTAGTGCATACATCCGATTTTTGCCTATCCCAAGTTTCCTCTTCACTGCTTTGACGCTTCCTTCGTTTTTCAGAGCGTGTTCGATTCTCTCCACGTTTTACCTTCTTACATCACATACCTCACGCCTATTAATTAACTTCGAAAGCTCTGCCAGTTCTATTTTGTCTATTGTACTTGAGACTTTCATGCTTTGATGCTTTTTAATGAGGTTTTTCGTCTTCTGAGACAGCTTGCCAGTGTCCTGTCTAAGTACCGTACGTCCAACTTCCACTGCACTCTCCGTAATGATACTCGTGAGATTATCATTCATTGCGTCAATGCTCAGGCTAATTTCCTCGATAAGAGCCAAGTACCTGTTCTGTAGTGAGACTCTGAATTCCTCTACATTCCCTCTCAGTGCTAGCTGATTGATTGGCTTCTTGCGTATCAGTTTCTGTCGTTCCTTCTTCAAGTCTAGGCGAATTCGAGACCGTACCATTCTGTGGTCACTGCGTCATACCTTGCCAAGCACTTCCACATCTTGCACGATGCCTGGGTGTGCACTCATTATAAAGTCTATTTCGTTCTTGTTTTCACCATTAGGGCTCCTCCATGTCTACTTACGGTTTCCTCGTTTTCGGTAGAAGGTATTCAAAATCTGTAAATTATTGCGTTCTGCGAATTCTACTAGTAGCTCTCCCCTGGCATTTCTAGTGCCGATGCCATATTTTCCCACTGCTTGGTCTCCAGCCTGTTTCTTGTCCACCTTTGCATCAAAGTCTCCCATCAGTATAGTATATTGTGTTTTTACATTACTCATTGCCAATTCCACGCTTTCATAGAAGCTTTCAACTGAAGCGTCATTATGGCTGGATGTAGGCGCGTAAGCCTGTACCACCTTCATCTTGTATCTCTTATTCAGTTTAATTACGATACCTACTACCCTTTCGTTAATGCTATAGTATTCCTCTATGTTGCCAGCTATGTTTCTGTGAATAAGGAACCCCACTCCCAGTTCTCTTCTGTCAGCCAAGCCCCGATAGCAAAGGACTAGCCCATTCTGTAGCACCGTATAGGCCTCATCTGTCCTCCTAACCTCACTGAGCCTTAATATATCCCATTTAACACTTTCTAGCTCCTCAAATAGTACAGCTAGACTTGCCTCACTAGATCAGGTTCTAGCTTTAAACATTGCCAAGTTCAGGTTTCAATGGCGGCCTGTCCAAATCCAGAGATTTTTAGCACCCTCTGCTGCGTTGCAGATCTGACCGCCGCCGTGGTCAGTTGCTTCGCAGCTGCTGGGGACTGAGGGCCATGAGTCAATTGACGTATGCATGTGGGAAGTAGTGGCCAGATACTTCACCGGGGTGGCCAATCCTTCTCTGGTGAGGGAGTGCGTTACCGGCAGTGGTCACCGGTGAAGTTGCACCCCAGGCCTCTTCTATCGCCACACGGATTTTTTTTTTTTATCCTGTTGGAAACTGCGCGGCACCGAGAATCGAACTACGGACCTCTTGCATGCGATGCGGGTGCTCTAACCACCACGCCATCACCACTCACCCATGAATGCTGAAAGAGCCTCTTTAAGTAGCGACTCGGGCACTTTTTCGGAGTGAGTGGGCTCAGGACTCGCAGCGTTTTTCACGACCACAGACCAGTCATGCTGTCATTTTGTCTGAGTATGCCGTCGTGTCAAGAGTATGCCGTAATGGATTTTATTCGTTGTTCAGTGCATTGTGTGAATACAAGTAGTGCTAGATAAATAACCCCCAATTAGGGGTATCCGAAATTATTGTACTATTGACTTCTCTTCACTTATCTGTGCAGAGTTGCTCCCAGATGCCTTCATATCCTGAGTCTTCAGATGCTTCTTGTTATAAGCAATGACGAAGTTTTGATACAAGTGCTGAAGGCAGCATTTCTGTTAATTTTGAAACTTTTCTTTAACTCTAGTTATTTTAGTTATCTGAAAAGGGTCAGTTGCTGTTATAGCTTTGCAGTGACATTTTTACTGATATGAAATATGCTACTGAAGTTCATAATGTTTTTCAAATTTAATTTTAATTATTACAGTGACAAGCAATAGTTTAGCGACCCTACCATCAGCTTAATAAAATAATAATAACAAGGCTTGCTCTGGCATACATATGATATCTGGAATCTTTTAAACACTGCTCACTGATACGCACTCAGGCTGTTCCGTTGGATTTCAGCTGAAATGCTGTGAGAAAAGTATGTCACAGCAACATTTTTTCTAGAGCTATGTGAATAGCAAAATTTTTAGTGGGAAGTGAATTATAATATTGAAGTGTGAGTATGAATCGAATCAAATATTTTTCAAATATTTCTGACATGTTTTTTTAATACTTTGAAATGAAATTACAAGAAAAAAGTCGGAGAGGATTCCTAGGCATATTCTATGAAGTAGCAACATGAAAGTGTTTTTTTTTTTTTCTGACTAGGTTGATCAAGTGCTGGCGGGTAGTGTTTCAAAGTCGTGTTATGATAAATGAGATGATGCAACAGCCGAATTATTTATGTACCTGAATGGGGAGGTGCGACTAAACTATTGCCGACAACACACCACTCATGAAATGCACACGGCTTCTATTTCTTCAGCCTGTCCTCTTTCAACATCTGTGGAAGCCTGACTGATATGGTGGACAAGGGTGTGCTCCCTCGAGTCCGGAGTTTCAAATTTACATAAAAACATCTATACAAAAACATAAAAAAAACTTCTTAAATTTTGGATGTTAAAAATTCCTGGCGTCTGGTTTTTCGGACTTTCAGCCTGAGTTCTAGGTCCACAATAGCATTAATTTAACCATCTCTGCCACATCTATCATCTTCATGTTGGAACCAGCGTTTTCTTGAGTCAGCAGTTCATTTATAACTGAAGCTGAGCCTGAAAGGTAACTTTGCCTCAATATGAGTGTGTGATGGGATGAAGTGTATTGAAACTTTGAAGGGGTCATTGGCGAGTTTGAATAGGAAAAACTCTAGTGCGAATTAAAGACCAAACGCTATTAAAAAATGTATCCAAAATTTCGAGTATTCATACACCTTTAATTTTTTCCTAACTTTTGTTTGCAACATGCCATCATTACTCAGTGCACACAGAAAGCAGAGGCTAGGTATGATGCCTGTGTCACTAACATTGCTGGTGAACACTGATGGTTTGTGCAGGCTTTTCAAATCTGTGAGGTGCTGCCAGACCCAACACTACTCGACAAAGCTGAAGTGCACCGGCGGCGTGGCGAGTGTCTCATGCAGCTCGAGCGTTTCGACGAAGCCCGTCAAAATCTGAAGAGCTACCTCAAGTTGGCCCAAGAGGCAGAATCACACGTGGAACAGCAGCGTGCTCTTGCGACACTCGGGCAGTGTTACTTCGTCGAGCACCAAACAGAGGCCAAACCTAGCAAGCAACTCATCGAGAAGGCCAAAACAGCGTACCTCAAGTCGTTACGAATCGTTCAGCGCAACCTTGTGGATAGCTTGAGTGAACAAGAGATGCTCGTCATGAAAGGTCGGCTGATGCTCAACATGGGCCTCCTGTACGATGCAGTAGAAGACCCCAATGCTGTCAACAGTTTCAGGAATGCGCTAGTGCTATTTATAAAGCACGGCGACTCCAAACAAGATCTCTGTAGATGTCTCTCGGCACTGGCCAACATTCATCTGAGACAGGGGAACTCGGAAACTGCGTTGTCACTGGCAGGACGCCTGCTTGACATTGGTCAAGATGCTAAGCGGCCGGATATCAAGTGTGAAGCGCACCTACTTCGAGGAGCAGCAATGTTGCAGGTGGGCGACCGAGAAGGAGCTCGCACAGCCTTTAAGCATGCCATGCGCCAAAAAAGCCCTATACAGGAGGACCACGAACGTGCCAGCCTTTGCGTGAGGCTCAGCCAGGCACTCAGAAACTGGGACCTGGACCTTAAGGAGGCTAAAGATCCCGCTGCACGTGTCGAGATTCATGAAATGGCCGGCGATGCTTTGGTACAATGCTTGTTATCCCGGCCAGCGCTGAAGGAATACAGTATGGCCGTAGAAGAAGCGCTGTCATCTCCGGAAGCCATCAGTCAAAAAAAGCTTGCCAATCTCTATGTCTCCCTGGCAGAAACATGTAGCGATGTACGCGAATACGAGTCGGCCCTCAAGTACTACCACATGGAGCTTTCCCTGAGAACAGATGAGCCCGACGAGGTGGCATCGACCAAGCTCAGCATTGCTCGTATTCTTCAGAAAACCTGCAATGAAGGAGCTCCAGAGGTTCTGGATGCTCTTCAAGAGGCTGTAACATTGTCTCGGGTCGCAGGAAAGCACTCTCTGGAGCTAGAGTCTCTAGAGGAATTGGTCGCCTGGCAAGGCAGCGCCAGCAGTGAAGTTCAGGATAGAATACAACAGCTACAAGAAGCCGCTGCAGATGAAACCGACAGCTCCAGCCAAAGTCAGCAGTTGGGCCCTTTGTCTGACATCAATTTTGAGGACATATCAGAAGCCAGCGACAGTGATCCCGAATTCAGTGATACCACACGTAGACCGAGGAAAAAGCTGGAAGAAAAGATCAACACAAAAGGTGAAACAAAACTCCACAAGGCTTGTATCGATGGCTCTTTGAAGAAGGTGAAAGAGCTTCTTAGGATGGGTCACTCCGTGAATGTTCGAGACTACAGCGGGTGGCAGCCCCTGCATGAGGCAGCAAACTACGGTTACCTAGAGATCGTAAAATGTCTTGTAGAAGCAGGGGCTCACGTAAGTAGCCCAGGAATGAATGGTGTCACACCGCTACATGATGCTCTGGGAAATGGACACCTTGAAGTTGCATTATATCTGCTCGAAAAAGGGGCTCGGCCATCTCTAAGGACAGCAGAAGGAGAAACGCCCTTCGACATTGTTCGTAAGTGGAAGCACGAAAACCAGTCAACAATGAGCCCCGCTGAAGAAGAGTGCCTGCGGAAAGTGGAGCTTCGGCTCAAAGAGGCCAGTCCTGCAACCGATGACATTGCACTGTTGGTGCCTGCCAGTGAAGGTGTTCCATGGATAGCTTCGCAGTCCCTGAGAAGTAGACCGAGTGGTCCTGCTCTTGTTATGGAAGCAGACGACTGGCTTGAGGATGACCTTTCAAGGCCAAGGACGAAATCAAGACATGTGGAAGAACCAGAGTTGCCGGCATTCGTGACAGAAATGGACGACTGGCTTGAAGACGATGTCCCCAAGTCGAGGTCCAGAACGTGCCTGAAGGAATCAGGTTTGCCTGCCACAAGAAAGCGAAACCGTTCGTCTGAACAGTCATTTAACTCAAAAGTCTTGCGCCTCGAGGAGGAGGAGAAGGAGGGCAACACTCGTGAGGACGGGGATGGCACAGAAATTATTGACACTGCTGACAATGAGCAGTTCAATTCGCAGCCTTCTACAACTTCTCCTGCCTGTGTGTCCTCTGGTTCTTCAAGCGCTGCCATGAGTGCACACTTGGGAGGTAGCCTCTCTGTTCGAGTTCGAATCCTAGACATGCTTTTCTTAGTTCCATTGCCCAGAGGTGCCGCATCGGAAAGGACAGTTGGGTGGCTCGCAACTGAAGCAGCCAAACGGTACCAGGATTTTCAAGGCATGCGACCTGTACTAAGAATAACACTTCCTGATGGAGCGTTGCTTGATCCATCAGACTGTATCGACACCTTAGTGCACGGACCGCACGCTGAAGTCATCGGGCAGGTGGAGTCCTGGGACTTGCCTGCCCTGGCCGAGCGCTACCGTTTCGAGTGTGAGAGAAAAAACGTGCCTGTGTGTGCAAACCTGGCCACCGTTCTACAACCGTGTGTTGAGAGTGGGGACTTCTCAATTCCGGGCTTCCACGTCAAGAACGTGGATTTCTTGTTTCGTGCCCTAAGGCACCAAGAACCTCTTCATACCCTCGACATCTCCGGTACTGTTCTGACCCCCACAGCAGCAGCAGCATTGTGCGACTGCCTTGCTACGCTGCGATCTCTCAGTAAACTCTCTCTCAAGTGCACGGGCTTTAAGCCAAGCTACCTCACCACCGCTGTTCAGACTTTACAGAAGGCACAGACAGATTTGCCGTGCACTGAGCTAGACCTAAGCTACAATCCCATCGGAAGTGACAGCGGCTCAGCGCTGGCAGCGCTTCTCACGCACGTACCTTTGTTGAGAGTTCTGCGCATTGAATCTTGTGATCTCTCTGACCCTGGATTATGTTTGCGGAGCTTGAAGACATTGGAAGCTCTTCATGTCGGATTCAACGTCCTGAATGCCGATGCCCTCAGTGCACTAGAGCCTGTGCTAGAAGCAAATCCCCTACGACTGCTGGACCTTTCTGGCTGCTTTACAGGTAACATACCCAGACTAGGAGAACGGCTGGTTGGTTTCCTATCAAAAGCGAAGTACAAGCTTGCCGAAATCGGGATTGGCTGCTGTGGACTGACGGACAGTGACGTAGGCACACTGGGCTCATTGGGCAGCAGCTCCCTGTGTAAGTTGGACATCACAGCAAGTCCTAGTATCAAGCATGAGAGCGTCGAGGGCCTGTCACAAAAGCTGTGCGGAGTGAAAATATCTTCTGATCATGGCGCTTATGACTGTTGTTTATGATAACGACAGTGCTTAAAAATGTGTGATTGTGCAACCTAAGTAAATCAGCTAGTCATAGGATCCAAGATTTGTGAAAGCCCTGCGTAGGACATTGACATGGTATTATGTAAGTTACATTGTTTTGGACATTGAAGAGTTAACATTTGCTCTTTTCAGTGTGACGAAACAAAAACGCTTTTAAGCAGATACACTTTCTTGATGTCTGCTTTAGGTAAAGTGATATGTCATTCACGAACTACTAGCATGTTTTGTGTGTATATGTGTGTGTGTGTTTCTTTTTTTTAGTGTAGATAGTGTATTAATAGGCTTTTACATATGTATACACATATATCCAAATATAAAAAAGTGAGATCCTTTTGTACCAGCTCATTTTGATGTTCCAAGCTCTCTTAAGAGTTTGCAGTGAGAAATAGTACTCGTTTATTTTTTATGTAGTTTAGGATTCATAAAAACAGTCTTTTAATGTAGAACACACTTTTGCGGTGGTTGCAAATTAAGTCAGGTCTATTATGCAGTGGAGGAGCTGTGCATAACTGCAGGTCCAGCTTATAAAACTTGGTTTAAGTGCTGGAACCACAGGCCAGCTTGTTCACTGAATGTACGACAGGTTGGGGACATTCACCTGCTCAAAAAAATTGATCATCATTTGCACTCAAAGCACGTTTTATGTTTTCACCTGAATATGTGCAGCCTGTTGCCAGAAAGCATTTAGAGTAGGTTGGGAAACAGTCGCTGTTTGTAAGGCAAACACATGAACAGTACCACATGCTTATGGAGCTTAGCAAAACACTGTCTAATCTAGTTCAGATAGTATTTCAAGCCTTCAACTTTATTCATCACTGGATGAAGCAGTAGCTAGGTTGAACTTTCTAAATTCTTGTTTTCTTTGTCAAAACCTCAAAAGCATAGTGAGTTTGCAGAGTTTGAAGATGCGACATTTTAATTGCTGAGCAGTGATTTTATTTATACAGAAACAGCATTACCGCCTTTACCATCAATAAGCGACTTAAAAAAAGAAAAGTGATGCTTCTTTTAAAATTCAATTTTTTAATGATAAATTTTATATGTAATCATTTTTGTTTTTAAAAGGACACTAAAGGCAACATTGATAGTTGAAATAGTGGTCTAGAAACTTTGTAGTGTTACTTTTCTACCAAGCAAGTGCTTATTTTGAAATAAAATCACATTTTAGCGGTCCTTAGTGCGTTATCGCACTTCAAGTCAACTGCGGGAAAGCGGTCTTTCTGATGTTACTGTAGCCGTGCGCAATGTTGCCCTCCTTTACTGTGCAGTCGCAGAAACTAGTAGCAGAGAGCGAAAGGGGCGGAAGCTACAGCAGCGACAACAGCCATTAAACAATTTTCTGCTTGCTTAGTTTAGCGGGGCCTCGTTTGATGGCACTTCCTATGCAGCCTAACAAGGCAAAAACTTAACTGTTGAACCACTCATGCCATTATCCATAGTAATACTAGGTGGCTCTTTTTTCTATAAATGAAACAGAAATGAACAACGAGTAATCTTTTATTATGTCTCCTGATGCATGAAAAGTGCTTTTTTTACTGCATCTGGTTTGATTACCAGTGATTACTTGTAGTCGGATGCTCTCACGTCATCGGGACCATTGCCGAAATGTCCCACTCGGGGCGCACGTCGTCTGATACATGTAGCTTAATTTGTCGGTAAGTAGGCCACTGCTGTTGATAACAGTATTGCTGTTTTAGACGTTTTCATGCATTGAGCTTTCGCTTTGACATAAATTGTTATTTGCATTTAGTGTCCCTATAAGCACTTAGGACAAATGTGGCTAGAATGCCAATTCATTGTAGTAATGGCAACTCAGTTGCATAAGGCCACGTTTCAGCTGCAATGGAGAATCATGATAAGAAAAAAAATGATGTTAGAAAATGTGGCTTTGTTCCATTGCTCAAATGTCTAAACAACTACTGAAATTCTTCAAGGCAAATAGAGTGCCTTCTTGAAAAGCTGCTGAAGAGTGCCCATGGTATTCAACTTTTTCCTTTGGCTCTTGGCTACGTGTTGAGAAGTAGCACCATTTCTCTTGCATTACAAACAACCAACACAGACGTTTAGTGTTGCTGATGGTAAACAGTGCTTGTGTAAAGTGTACATGAACTACAGGCAAACCTACGAAGCAAGTTCCTTTTTTTGCGTGTGTGAGTGTTGTTGTCCTCTGTATAGCTGATGAACATAAGGAAATCTCGAGTTATCTCAGTCTATTTTGTTTGGTTGTCTTCGCTCATTTGTGTTGTGAGTTGAGCTTTACGTGCAATCTTCTGCACTTTGCACTCAAAGTTCTACACTTTTTGAACTTATTAAGAGACACTAAAGGCAACCAATATAAGGTGTCAAGTTGTCCATCTCAAAGCATGTTCATTTATTCATGCCTATGAGAAAGTTCAGGGCATAGCACATTTAGGCAGTAGTCCAGGTGTTTATGGTTTATGTGACGTCACTTCCACGTTCTTGGTCATGTGCCCGCGCAGAGTGGGCACACGCACTTGTGCGGGCTGATCAAACATTGCAGCGTAAAGATGTAGATAGCATCGCTGAGTGCCTTTGAATGAAGCTGAATAATTTATATGCTCGAGTTGTGGCAGCAAAAACTTAGAAGCAGAAAGAGCAAATAGAAAACACATAACAAACTGTTTATCTAGACAAACGTACATGCATTGAAGTGCTGCTATGAAAAAATGTGTCTCATTTATCGCAATTTATTAAACTTTTCAGTGACTTTGTATGGAAATGACTTTTTTGTACTGTCTTTTGAGTTTTTGACGACTCCGCAGACTCTGGCTGCTGACTTCATTGTGACCGTGCGACAGGGTTCCTGAAACGTGGCATGAGTAACTGTTGTAAAAGGATTGTTTGCTGATCTGGTTGGTAATCTGTTTTACCTCGCAGCTAATGGCGTGTCACATACAGTGCCAACACAAAAAAAAGTGGAGCACTGCGTATGTGCTCTTTCTCTTTCCGCCTTGTATCTTCACTTAAACGAACCTGCTTTGTCGTGCTTTAACCCGCAAGATTACGGCCATGCAGGGTTTTTTTGACGATAATGGCAGCCGAAGAATCATGAGTGTGACATTCCAAAAGCTCTACTTCCCACTTTTATCCCCTAAAACTCGGGGGACCAGGACAGGTCGTTGTGAAAAGGACGTCATTGCTTAATTTTTTTTCTTTGTATCGTTTTGGGAGCTTGTTTAATTTAATTTTTTATTATTCAATGATACTGCAATTCCCACAGCAGATTTTAGCAGGGCGTAAATAACATTTTATGCTAGAAACGCAGGCAACAAAACAAAACAGGGTACTTGAACTCTTAACAATTTTCTAGAGAAAGGGTGCTGTGCAACTTGCTCTCTCCCCTACCACTAACGGTGGTGGGAGGGAAGGCACAATGCCTATAAACAACATCGCGACTGGACTTTCAGCTGCAGCCGCGTGGTGGGCAAAACATGCTAGTTACATTGACTTGACGTCATATCTGCCTCTGTGTTTCATCACCATGCCCTCACACCGCCACCTACGTCAATAGGTGACAAGTTTCATGCCACACACTTTGTGCCCCTTAACGTGGCTGCCAAGCACTTACGATTTCCCATATTCCTATAGAGTTGGCGACGTCATCTTAGGTTTTCATGTAGCATAGAGCTCTGCAAGGCTCTTAGAATGGCCCATAGTGCATCATTAATCCCATGCACACCTATCCCACATACAGAAATTCACAGCGTGCCTACAAGGCCTAGCAATCAAATGATCAAGATTACAATGTGCGTTGACACATCTATAATGCCAATGTACGGCACGTGTGTTTGCCTAAATCAGTAACTTTGAAATGTCTGTGGCCTACCTCTCCTTTCTCGGTGCAGTAGGGGAGAACGAAACAAAGCATGTCTCAACTACTCTGACCAGTGGCAGTGTCGTCTGCCACGGCAACCTAAGCGTGGTGTTTTGTAATGCGTGTGCAAATCTCTTAGGGTGTGCGGAAGCGAGATTCACAAAGAAAGGTGTATTACGTGCACAGGTTGGCAAACTCGCTCAGGCTCAGCTCGAGCTCTGAGTCTGGGTGAGTAATATTTTGCTAGTCCGAGCGTCCAATAAATGAGCTTTCATAATAGTACTTGTGAACGGTAAAGGTTAACTAGTCAACTTGGCTTCCATCTACACCACAAAGTCGGCAATTGCCGATCAAGTAGCCATTGCATTGTCACTTCTGGATTCAAATAGATTGAGGATCCACAGCGACTCTAGGGCAGCCGTGCGAGCATTTGCCAAAGGAGTTATCTCTAAACAGGCTCTGGCAATGCTCAAGGGAAAAGTAATCAAGCCACACACTATTATTTAGTTTCCTGCTCACTTGAGAGAAATCAATGGTGCTCCAGCGAACGTCAACAAATCTGTCCACAATGCTGCACGAGGACTTGTCAACCATGCAGCCACAAGGCAAGATTCAGCATGCAAGGATCACCTCCTTTCGTACAACGAGCTAACGAAACATTTCTCTCTAGGTCGCAGAGTCTTCCCCTCTCGCCACAATAAACTTAACAGAGCTCAGGCCATTAAACTCAGGCGATTACAAACAAGAACCTATTCGTACTTGCTGTTAATTAACAGGATTTATCCGGAGTTGCGTGTTCCCACAATGTGCAATAAATGTCATGACACCATAGATTTTGCTCATATGCTCATAGGCACCCTCAACAAGGGAGTTCATCTAGGGGGGCAGGAAGGCAGGTGCATGCATTCTCTTTTAACCATGTTTGTCCTTGGCTTCCGGAGCAAGGGGGGTGGGGGGTGGCACTCTTACAGTGTCCCATTAGCGACACAGTGCATATTTCAAATACCTTGAACAACAAAATACAGGTCCGATTCACCACGTGCGAGCTGGCTGCCACATCACCGAAGTGTCGCCCACTGGCAGTCGTAGACAGTGTCATCTGCTAAGATAACTAAACCATATTGCTTTAGTAGCTTGCGTGCAAGTTGAAAAGGAAGAGAAGGAAGGTTAAAAAGAAAATGTCTACTATGTATCGGTATAAATTAATTCTATTTTGTTTGTTGGCAGAATTGTAATTTATTAGAACAAATTGAAAAGCTGCCTCTGTGAATTATTTGCATAACATCGCACTGCTGAGCTCCACGGCGCAAGTTCGATCACAGCCACAGTGGCCACGTTTCGATGTCGGCGAAACGCAAAGACACACGTGTGCTTAAATTTATATTTTAGGTTTAGGGAAATGTGGAAGCTCGAAAATACGAAAAATTTGTGAAAACGAAGTTTTGGAGCAAATGTCTCAACAAACAGTCTTGTCTTCTGAGAGGCTACATTGGCCTTAACCCCTGGAAGCCAGAATCAATCTAAATTTGCCCATTACTGTATGACTCATAAATGTATCATAGATTGACATGTGAGTCATCAGGAATCATTAATTGGATTACAAAATAAACACCACCACAGTGAGGGGCATTAACAGGCTTTCCGATATTCTGATGTGTCTTATGAGACAGTAAACAACTTATGCTCAGGACTGTTTTGTCTTGATTAAATATGTTTACACCACAGAAAATTAGAAAAATTACAAGTTGATGCACCAAAGCTCATAAGTGTGTGCCCAATAGTGATATGCACATGTGTTCAATGGGCTCCTTCACATTGATAAATGAATAGTAAAGGTTATGAGCAATTCTCGCAGCACAGCTTTACCAAGTAATTTATAGTTGTTGTGGTGAGCAAGGTTGTGTTCATTGTGCTAGCGTTTATTTTTATATATAGGATAGAAACATCCCAGATTTGTTTATGTGCACCTTCTTTTGTTTAATTAAGGGGAAATGAGAAAAAAGTTTTTTGTAATTACATAGTTTTCATTTTTATTTGCTTTCACTAGTTTAGTTTCACTACTTCCATGACAAATGAATTGAAGATTGTAATTAACATCGAGGTAGGTTAAAGTAGCTTTTGAAGGTCACAAGGTGGCTACTAAAACTAAAAAGTGATCATTGCATAGAGTTTCATAGAAGTTGTCACCTGGCTGCTTGCCATTGCATTTCATATGAGGGGCTCACTAAAGCCACATGCTGAAAATAACCATGATTGCCAAGCTTTTATCATGGGAGTAGTAATTTTAAAAAAAACATACCTCTGCCGCATAGATGACTTTTGACTTGTACCTTTAAAATGCATTTTTCTTAAGATCGCCCCCCTTTTTTTGCAACTTCTTGAGTTTGGCCATCTTGTTTTTGAACTTCTGATAGCCCGGTCGGGTGAAATGTTGCCCACATAATCCTTAACATGCGAAAGGTACAAATATCTGCTTTAAAACTTGGTATCGTTTGTGTAATTATTGTGAACCTAAAGTAAGCAATTAGTATGGGCTGAGTATTCTAAGAATTTCTGCATTACAACTTTTCTTGACCATCAAAATATTTTATATGCACATTCTTGATGGTTAATTGCATTCTACAGTTAATGTGAAGCAACCAGAACCACTAATGGCTCAAAAAAATGAAAGTTTAGTGGCATAAAAAGTTTGTCTAGAACGAACTATACTTACCCATTGTCATGGCGTAAATAAAAACTGTGCAACTTATTGTAAAACTATCTACATATCTGAAATCAGCACAAAAGCTTATATACACAGCAAAAATTTTGTTGCCCTAGACTGCAGATCAAAGCAAATTTTTTGCCAAACCGCATCTCCCCTATATTAACTTATCATAGCTATAGTTTCTGCCACTATAAAGTGAAATTCTGTGCACTACTGTCATGAGAAAAAAACATAGGAAATAGATGGGGAAGTTGATACTCTTATCAACATGACTTATCTACAGCAACAGTTCAAAGTATTAACAGCAACAGTTCAACAGCAACAGTTCAAAGTATTAGGCATTTCAAGCCGAAGACTCTAAAAGTAGTGGCGACAAAACAAGCTTCAGCTTCCTAACACAAGTATACTGAAAAGGTAAATAACACGATAAAAGTATGTAATATATGCAACCTTTATTGATCCAGCATTTGCACAGGTTCACACCATGCCCAACCAGTTGATTTCGGGACTGTTAGCTCGCAAGAGAGTGCTCAGCATGTGTACGTGAGAAGCATTGTGCTCATAGCTGAGCAGTTGTGCAGTGCATGCCTAAAGCTTATTTTCTTAGCATTACAGTTCTTCAATCTGCAAGAACTCAGGTCATATGTCTGTTCTTTAGCGTACATGTTCACTGCAGACTCAGCATGCTTGGAGCTGCAGCAGCAACATGAATATTAGCAACACCTGTTGAGGTAAGCTGATACGAAGTGCTGGTATTCGCGACAATGGTATCCCTGGACATTACTGCACCAGCCAGCTTCAGTGGATAGCACGTAACTACAATTGACATTAACCCGATGTGATGACTGTACCGTAGGAGTATGTATGTGATGTTTATAAAATTGGGTAGCCAATCGCTACCACAATTGACGTTTCACGAACATTAGGGTCTATATTTAAAAAGCAGTTCCAAAACCAGGCTTGGATCTGTGGTAGAATACTCGATTGCAACGCAGAATGCTGTGGTTTGATTTCAGCTGGGGCCCTGGCATTTATACTTTCAATTCGTCAGGTCAGTGCTGCTTATGTCAGCTTTTTCTTAATGCTTACACGTTAAAGTTTGCATGTTCGTGCCATTTCTCTACATGGCTACACTGACCCTGAAACTCAAACTGTGCACTTGATTCACTTCCGCAGTAGTACGGAAAAAAGAGTAAATCACCTGTGGCATATACTCGCCCGCCGGTATGTGTCACACATCTTGTGGAAAAGGTTTGACAACGTATGCAATGAGATTGTAACATTAGTCATGTCATGACCAGGAAGTCATATTTGCCAAACAATCTTACCCTCCCATTCTAATTTTGGTTTACTCCAAGTTAAGGGGTGATCACAACAGCACCCAGACGTAGGTGGATAGCTAGCTAGAGCTATACATACCTAGCTACCTAGCTTGATAGATAGATAGACAGACAAAAGATAAATGGAGGGGCGGACGGATACATGGATGGGCAGAGTTATTGAATCATGAATAACTCTAATGTATGGTTAGTGAGTGCGAAGTGGATGGATGGGTGCATAGAGGTTTCTAATATTAGCTAGAGAAGACTCTGGTGCTGCAATCGTTCAGCGACCAAGGGAATTATCAGTATGCCATGGATTTGCCTAGATTCATGCTTGCATGTGGCCATTAAACCGGCGGTTATAATGTAATGGAAAAAAAATTCAAATTTTGATGAAAAAAATTATTATACAGACATCTAGGGAACTTAAAATTGGACAATCATAAGGTTACCTATGAATAAAGTATGTCAATAATGAATAATTAAAATGAATAAATAAATTATAATTTCAAAGAACTAGACTTTCACTGGTAAGAAATCTTACAAGCTAACCTTCTTCTGTATCTAAGAAATTCACAAACTGCTTCCTTCTGGCTTTTGTCTTCCTTTTTTTCCTTTTCTTCTCCTTCCTCCCGTAAAAGGTGGCAAACTGGTTACAGCTTGGTTAACCTCCATGACTTTCCTTTCCCTCTTCCTCTCTGTCACACCTGCCCTAAATTATTTAAATCAAACCAGACACGCTTCTCTTTTCGTTCGCGTGCAAGAAAACGTCACTTAATTGATAATTCTGTTTAACCTGTAAGATAACACAACTGCCAGTAAATTTGTTGCACTTCTTGAATATGCCTAAATATTCTTGAAAAAACAATTCAGCTACTTTTTTTTTCCTTTTTGCTAGATTTTTTTAGCTACTTTAAAGCTGCCGTCCTGCCAACTAACAATTGGCAGCACTGATCATTATCATCACACAGACCATAGCCTCCTATATTTTTTTTGCCTGCCGGATGAACGCAAAAGTACAGTGTACTAGAATATGCTATAGTGTAGAAGAATACATACTCTAGTACAGTATAGCAAAACGCCTGACATTTATGGCAGCACTACATACGTAAAGTTAAGGGTCTTTGTACTCGGCCTTTGAGATTAACAATTCTAGCGTTTGCTAGTTTTAGAGGGTTTGCCTTAAAGTTTTATACAAAAATGATTGTATCAAACTTTATGGGCTATGCCTTGTATTGAAGGTGTTGCCTGCTAAGTGAGCACAAAACACCTGTCATCCATTGCGGCGTCACTTACGTAACGCTTTTATAAAAGTTTTTACGTTATTTTTGTTGCATATAAGCTCTAAAAACGTAAAAGCTTATTTGAAAACAACACTACTTAAGCAGCGCCACTACCGCCGTTCCGATGACGGCCGCACCAGGCCGCTCTCCAAGTGACCGCCGATAATCCGGCACGAAAGAGAAATCTAGGAGCGCGGAACCTTTTCTTCCTCCGTGTCTAGGAGGCTCTGGACCATAGTAGCCACCCTTCCTCCGTGGTACCCACCATAAACATAGCCTCTTAGATTTCCTTTGCCTGCCGGATTATCGGCGGTCACTTAAAAAGCGGCTGTCGTCGGAACTATGGTGGTGGCGTTACCTAAGTAGGAATGTCTTAAAATACGTTTTTACGCTTTAGAAGCTTATAGGCAACAAAAATAACGTAAGAAGTTTTAAAAAGACGTGAACGTAATTTTAATTAACCCAACATAAGTGACGCCGTCATTCAGCTTGCAACTTTTTCAATACAAGGCATCCTTTGAAATTAGTAGCAAACGTCAAAATTGCCGATCTTAAAGGCCAAGCATGGAGAAAGAAAAAATATAGGAGAGGCCATGACGTCATAATCGTGAAGCCGCAGCGTAGATGGATAAATGAATGTGGCTGTACCCTTTAGATAGGGCGGCGGCTATCGTCACCTAGCCGTAATACTCAGTGAACTAACCATTAGATTTATCTTTTTTTTTCCTTTAAATAGTGAGGTTGAGGATTCGTACTTTGCAGTGAAGGGTTTAATTTTCACTCGTGCCTTGACTTTAGCCACCAATCAAATAACCTCCTTCTAGTAAAGTCTACCCGCTTAAAGTCTATTTTGCCCTCCCTGTCCCTAAACCCCAGTGCTTTAAAAAATTCCGCGCCATCATCCTGAACTATAGGGTGAAGCCCTTTACAGAACATTATCAAGTGTTCGGCAGTTTCTTCTTCCTCTCCACACGCACTGCATACTGTGTCTACCCCTTCGTATTTCGCCCGATATGTCTTGGTTCGCAATACTCCCGTCCTGGCCTCAAACAGTAGAGAACTACCCCGAGTATTATCATAGATCCTTTGCTTGGCAATTTCCTACTTAAAAGTTCGATATATCTCTAGTGCGGACTTCTTAACCATGTCAATTCTCCACAGGTCAGTCTCCGTTTCCTTCACTTTCTTCTTCACCGATAGTTTTTTTTTTTTTTTGGCCACCTGCTGTTTTCTAAGTATTTACCAGTCAATTTCCTGGTTCGCTTCCTCCATTTTGTATCGACATACTTCATGTACAAATAGCTGAAAACCTTCCTAGCCCAACGCTCTTCCCCCATTTCTCTCAATCGCTTCTCAAATTTTATCTTGCTGCTAGATACCCTGCCCTCAAATGATTTCCGTCCCATATCACCTTGTACTCCCTGATTTGGTGTATTCCCGTGAGCTCCTAAAGCAAGCCTACCTATTCCACGTTGCTTAATTTCTAATCTTGCTTGAACTTCTGATCTCATGCACAAGACCGCATTGCCAAACGTCAGCCCAGGAACCATGACCCCTTTCCATATTCCTCTCACAACATCATACCTATTGTAATTCCAAAGTGCCCTGTTTTTCATTACCGCTGCATTCATGTTACGTTTAGTCGTCACGCATATTTCGTGTTCCCTTAGGTACTCGGCCCCATTGCTTATCCATACGCCCAGATATTTGTATTTATCTGTTATCTCTAGCGTGACCTCCTGTATTCTAAGCTCACTACCTCCGTTATCATTAAAAATCATGACTGCTGATTTTTCCTTACTGAATCTAAAATCTAACCCATCTCCTTCATTACCGCAGATGCCCATCAATCTCTGCAAATCTTCCTTGTTGTCGGCCATTAGCACTATATAATCTGCGTACATCAATGCTGGTAGTGCCTGATCAATGAGTTTTCCTTGTTTGACTAAAGAGAGGTTGAAGCCAAGTCCACTTCCCTCTAATTTGGCCTCTAATCCTTGTAGGTACATCATGAATAACAAGGGTGACAGTGGACACCCCTGCCTAAGCCCCCGTTTCACCTCTGTGGGCTTGGATACCTGTTTTTCTCACTTTATAAATACCTTGTTACTTTTATAGATTTCCTTTAAAAGATTAGTGACTCCATCTTCACACCCAGTGTGTCTAGTATTCCCCACAAGTCCTCTTGAACCACGCTATCGTATGCTGCCTTGATATCCAAGAATGCTCCACAGGGGCCTGAGTTCCTTTTCTGCTATTTCGATGCACTGCGTCAATGAGAACAGATTGTCTTCCAACCTACTGTCTTTCCGAAACCCATTCTGCAGTTCCCCCAGCACCCCCTCATCCTCTATCCATGCCTGCAGTCTTTCCTTTATAATTTGCATCGCCAGCCTGTAAACCACTGAGGTCATTATCGTACGGTAGTTGTTTATGTCATCGTTGTCCCCCTTTCCTTTATAGATCATGCTCATCCTGCTAAGTTTCCATCCATCAGGGACTTCCCATCGATTATTGTTCTGCTCACTGCCTAGCTCTCTCAAAGTATGTTTAGACTTCGGACCCAATGTCTTCATCAGCATAATTGGAATGCCATCTGCGCCTGTTGATGTACTACTTGGAACCCTCTTCTCATCCTTTTCCCACTCCAGTTGTAAAAAATGGAGCCATTGTGCCACTTGATCCATCTATTATGGTGCATAATGCACTTCTTTGTTGAAATCGCAAACACCCGCACTTCTTCCTAGCGAAGAAGCAGATAAACACTTCGCGATTTCCGGCGACGAGCCGCCGCAGCGGCCTTGGAAGCGGTTCTCTTCCGCCAGCGAGTCAGTCCATGAGTGCTGCTTCTTTTGCGTGTTTTTAAAAGAAAAGCTGTTCGATGCCCAGCTGTATACTCGGTGCGAATCGCGTGTACCGCCGGATGTACCTGATGCCACTTTTCACGTATGTTTGCTTCACTGTTGATGGAATTTACATGCGGAGTTCTCAGCTGTACGCTCCGTTGGTTCTTATTCATTGTGTCAACTGAGAACACTCGCGAACTTTCGTTTTTACTGTTGTAAGCATCGTGTCGCATTTGTAGAAGTTGTGTCGTTCATACGGAAGGGCAATAAACTTTTCTTGTTACCGGACAAAGTGTGTATGCATTGTACGGTGTGCGCTCGCGCTGCGTGTTAGTTTTGTGCGCACTGGAAATACACACTTAACGTGCACGATCACGTATACAATGCAGCTGTGCCTTCTTACCGACGTGAAGTACGTCAAGTACTAGGCTGGCGTTGCACGGAATAGGTACGAAGCAAGCTCTCAAAATCGTGCATTGCTACACTGACACTATACTCGAGCAAAGAACTGTTAATCAGCCCGTACATAAGGAAATATGGCTAAGAGAAAGAGAGAGAGAGAAAAAGGCCTTGCGGCGAGCAGAACGCGTAAGGCACTGCCGGGTGAGTGCGAATACGATGATGCAGAGGCTGAATGATATTCATTCCGACGTACCAGTGATTTCTGTGCCGTTGCACAAAAACACACCATGAAGTATTTTAGCACGCCGCGCATGGGCCTGACACGCACGAACAGTCCGGAAAAGGTGTGCTCGCAACATTTTACTGCTTGCAAACCTTACAATATGGGTTAAGTTAACGCCGGGACTATATAAGCGACACAGCGCTGAGAGCACGCCGAGGAGCGTCTGCTGTTTTGTTTGCCCCATCCCGGTTTGTTTGCCCCATAAGTTTGACGTCACTTCCGCCACATTTCTCTCAATGCATTGGGATAGGATAGGGCCTCTCCCACGGAGGAAGGAAACCTTTCCTACATCCGTGGCCTCTCCTTATTTTTTCCTTCCTCCATGAGGCCAAGCACGGAGGATTCCTCCGTGAGGCCAAGTATAAAGATTCTTGGATGGATAAATAAATATGACTGTACCCTTTAGATTGGGCGGTAGCTAGCGCCACCAAGCCGCAATTCCTAGGTAGGCAGCGTCGCCATAGATGATGGGCGTTTCGTGCTCATCCGACAGGCAAGGGAAATCTAGGAGGCTATGCCACAGAACACCCACCAGGCTATGCTCAGGACCATGACCTACTACACTCCTGACCTGCCCAGAGAGCACCTCTTCCAGCGCCCACGTTCTAGTTCATACCTTCTGCCGCTAGGGCCGTCACCTACGAGCGGCGTGGCGCTAGGCAGCACCTGCTCGCTGACGTCATCTTCACTCTTTGTGGTCAAATTTTGACCAACAAAGCACTCGTAGTGCGTATTTATGATCCAAAATTTAGAATTATTCAGAAATAATAATACTAAAAGACATTCAGAATTTTTTTGCAATAAAATGCACGCTACCACGCATAGGCTGCCCTACATCGTGTAAATCTACGGGTTCCCACGTTTGTCAACCAGTGTGCTATAAATACTCAAGCGCTCTGAACACCTTGCTTAACCAGCAATGTATGGGAAGAAATAGTCACATATATGCCGCCAGTTCACTACAGAATGCAGGCATTCTTATACCAGCGCCTACAAAACAACCGTAAAGAAACAGACGAACAGGTTATAGGTAGCGCCACCTACGGCGAGCGATTGAACGAGAGCGGGGACACGCGCTCCCATAGGAACCCCGCTATCTGAACAGGTCAGGAGTGTAGTAGGTCATGCTCAGGACAGACGCTTGTGCACGTGTTCCACGTGGTGCTGTTGGTTCGCTCTGCTCGGCGCCTTTGGTATTTTGTTTTTTTCTCGTTGCGCAATCGTGGTTCGCGCGTAAAATTATCGCCAGGTGACCAAACTAGCCTCGACAGGCAAAAACAACGTCAATCAAGTGAGGCTTGCATCGTTCATTGCGATTGTCCAAGCCGGTACAAGAAAAGAAATGGCGGTCCGCGCGGTGCCGACAATGCGTTTGGCCACTGTTCTGACGTGCCCGACGAACAGTTTCGGCGTCACTTTCGCCTGGCTAAAGAGACAATGGGGCGGTTGTGCGACGACGTTGCCTACGAAATGAGGGGCTGGCGGCCAACTGCGGTCTCGGTGGAGCGGCGGGTATTGTGCGCCCCGCGTTTCTTCGCCTCCGGGTCAGGTGTTCTGTGACGGCGCGTCCTTCCAGTCGTTGGCGGGAAGCGAGTAGACGAGCCCGCGACGTGTGGCTCGAGCAGTCGTGAATGCCAAGACCCGCAACAACTTCCCGACGATGCCGAAGGAGAAGGCGGCCGTGAAGGAGAGATTCCTCCGACTAGGACCTGCCAGGCTGCCTTCTGGTTCCGGGTATATCGCCCGAACACGGCATGCGGAACTTCGCCGTGGACCCGCTGCGACCAGGGTTGGACCATGACAGCCACACGTGGGGCACAACGTGAGTCCGCGAACGTTTCGAAGAGGGCCGCATTTACACGACTGGTGAGTACGACCTCTGTGAGAAAAATCTATTCATGATAAAATATTGGGAGCGCAAACTGACGGGACGCAAAGGAGGAGACACACGAGCGCAGACTGAAACACGGTTTATTCGACGAAGATATGTACCAGAAAGACAAGAAGGGAAAGGGAAATGCAAAGAAAGTTCCATCGTGATCAAGTGTCGTCCAGAAACGAGATTTTACAATCTAAAAGTGATATATATATATATATATATATATATATAGACAGTGAGCTGACACAAATATCAATATTCTTTTTTATGAAAATCTCCCTAGTATTTGTGTCACGATGGGTGTCTATTCCCTTTGGTGTCATGTGCTATCAAAACATTACCTCGCGGTATATTGATAAAAATTGTTAGCACAAGTAACAGGCAGGGTGATTGCCGACATCTGTCACTTGCTACCTTGCTTAATCCCCCAGCTGTGGCTTAACTGCTGCAGTATCATCAATGATGCACTTTGTCATGACAACCTCATGTTTTGCATGATACAGGGTCTACGTCAGGCTGTTTGGGCACTAGAGATTCTATCATTGCTATCCTAGGGATAACGGCCCCTTAGAGGTCCTTGTAATTTTAGTAGTATTTATATCGCAATTCATATTTCTGCAGCTGACAGTGGCTACCTCCACGAGCCTTGGCTTATGGTCCCAGTGCAAGGTTGTCCTCACAGCGATACTGCAGAAGGCAAGTACAACTCAGCATACGTCTTAATGTGTTCCATAGTGGAGCGTAATGCAAGGCTACATAAGAGCCGCTTTCACTGTTTTCAGCAGTTCCGAACCCTGCTTCAACTCACCGTAACGTTCTTCTAGCATTGTTGCTGCATGTGCAGTGTTGCACAACCTTTGTATTGAAGAAGGTGGCATAGGTGTTGTAGATTTCAGCGACGGCAGTGGTGATGAGAGCGGTAAGCATGACAGCTTTATTGATGATGACCCCCAACCTCGGTTTCGATGGGAGTGGTCATCACTCTCTGTGTACTTGTGTGAGCAAGCTGTCTGCAACGACGTTATCAGCTTGTTTGGCGCGGCTGGGCAGCAACGCCTGCAGTTCTTAAGAAAGGTGCCAGGCAACTGTGCTGCCCGCAGCAGCCTCGGCAGTGCTAAAATATTTCTGCTGCGCTGCGAGAGCTCGACTGTCTGCCGTCCTTTAACGTGCACCGAAAATGAAGTCAACCAATGCTACTGCATTTCTCCTCATTGGTCTTGCAACCGCAGCTGTCAGCATTAATGGGACACATGTCCACAAGTTTAGTAGGGGTACATCTTATCTGGTCAGCTGCCATGGTGTTTCTTGAATAGATCGAGAGGTAGGGAGGTCAACCGATCCAGGATAACTGGTTTGCTGCCCTGCATGTTCGTCAGTTACAAGGAATTGTGAAGCAGCAACAAAGTGCAGCCAAGTCACTGGGAAATAATTGTTTGGTACTATTTTTGCAATTGTTTCTGAGGTTTTATGAGCTGAAACCACAATATGAATATGGGGCACACATCACTGGAAGTCTTTATAAAAAAATCTAGGTTCCTCAACGTGCACCCAAATGCTACACAGGCCTTTAGGATTCTACCTCCATCAAAATACAATCTCAGCAGCTTCGATCATGCTCGTGTGATCCGGGTGAACAGCCAAGCCCTGTAACCACTGTACACTAGTATCATTTTTGTCACTGCTCTCATCCTGCGATTTCCAACTATTGTCATTGCTATCTGCACCATGCCTGGGCGCCGTTTTCTTGCTTCCTGCCTGGGCAACGCACATTTACTATGCTTAGTGGCCTTCTGTTTCACCACACCATTCCTTCGGAATGGGACCACCGATGCTGAAACATAGTCTAGCATTTCAAGTACCTTTTGCTCATTTGTAAATACTAAGGTTATGCGAAAGAATCAGTACGCAGCCTTTTCTTCAAGTCAGAGCTTCGTAAAAAAAAAAAAAACAAAACTTTATTTCATGCTCATGCGAATGCAAAGACTGCATATATTTTCTGTAATTAAGTGCACATTGTGAAACTGCAGCATCATGTTTTCAAAGTATTACTGACATTTATTACATTGCGCACGCAATAAGAAGTAGAATGAGGCTATGTACACAACGTAGTGCGCCGCCATGGCTATGTGATGATGATGATGATTAAAGGCCTCCCCTTTGAATCGGGGTCACGGCATGCGTCATCTAGCCTACCTTAATAGTTCGAGTTTAAATTTTGTCCCTCAACTCGGATGTCTTTTTAATTTTGCCCAGCCGCTACTCTTGGCTGGGATGTTATTTTATCGACTTCTCTGCTTTTCCTCCACCAATACTCCAGCCGCTGCTTAGTAATACCTACTGCTGAGCAGTTAATGTTTCCATCCACCGCGAAGCCCAGCGCCTCAGGAAGTGTGACTTTCCCCCCATTTCTATCCGGCTGAATCTTTTGGCATTCCATGACTATGTGGTCGGTTGTTTCTTTATTTATGCCACATCCCACACATGTCTCATCCTGTGACGAATATTTGCTCCTGTAAGTTAGAGTTCTCAAGCAGCCAGCCCGCGCCTCAAAGAGCAACGCACTACTTTTATTGTTGTCATAAAAGTTCTCTTTCCGGATCTCTTGTTTGCTTGCCTTGTAGATTCCCAGCGATCCCTTCTTTTCCATCCTCTCTTTCCACATGAGCGTCTCTGTTTCCCTCACTTGCTTTTTAACTGGCCCCCTTTGCTTATTTGCCGCGGTCAAGTTATATTTAGTCGCCAGCTTTCGCGTCCTCTTCCGCCATTGGGTGTCCACACTTTTCAGGTACAGGTACCTGTGTACTCTGGCTGCCCAGTTCTTCTCATTTAAATGTCTAAGTCGCTCCTCAAACCGTATTTTACTTTGTGCTTCCCTCGCCTCAAATGAAGCCCAACCCATATCGCCTTGTACGGCTTCGTTTGTAGTCTTACTGTGAGCTCCCAGAGCTAACCTGCCGACTGCCTTTTGGTTAACCTCCAGCCCCGACAGGATATCTGACTTTAAGCATAATACGGCATTAGAGAACGTGAGCGCCGGCACCATTACCCCTTTCCAGATGCCTCGTACTACCTCGTACTTATTGTATCCCCAAAGTGCTCTATGTTTCATTACTGCTGCATTTCGTCTCCCTTTCAGTTTGAGGTGTTCTTCATGAGCATTCAGGTAGCTTTTTCCTTCATTAAGCCAGATCCCCAAGTATTTGTACTTATTTATTAATGGTATGGCTTCCTGTTGTATTCTTATTGGTGCTACATGAGCTTCCTCGTTGAACACCATGACTCCAGATTTCTGTGGGTTAAAATGTAGGCCTAGGTACGTTGCCTCATCATCACAAATGTCAGCCAGTTTTTGAAGTTCTTCCGCATTATCCGCCAGCAGCACTATATCGTCTGCGTACATCAATCCCGGAATCCGTTGCTCCACTAACACTTCATTGCTTCGGTGTGACAAATCAAAGCCCAATCCGCTCTCCTCTAGTCGTCTTTCCATTCCTCTAATGTACAGTGTGAACAGCAATGGCGAAAGAGGGCACCCCTGTTTTAAACCTCTTCGAATGTACACGGGCTCTGTGTATGTACGCCCTTCCCATGTAATGTGTGCCTTGTTATCCTCATATATTGCCCTTAGCAGCCCTGCAAATTCTGACCCAACCCCCTCCTCTTCCAGTATATGCCACAGCAATCCCCTGTCCACGTTGTCATAGGCACCCTTTATGTCCAGAAACAGTAGCCACCCCTGTTTTAAACCTCTTCGAATGTACACGGGCTCTGTGTATGTACGCCCTTCCCATGTAATGTGTGCCTTGTTATCCTCATATATTGCCCTTAGCAGCCCTACAAATTCTGACCCAATCCCCTCCTCTTCCAGTATACAGTCAAACCTCGTTAATACGTAGTTGGCCGGGAATGACGTTTTGGTACGCATTAAGCGATGTACGAATTAACCGTCAGTGCCAGTTTAGCGGCTACTTACCGGTCAGAAAAGAAGGCCACAATCCTCACAAACACGCGCGCGCACACACGCCGGCACGCCAGCTTTATTTATGGACAGGCAGCAAAAAAATCTGTGATCTTCACTTGCCGCCGTGGTGGCCTTGCCTCGACGACGGCATCTTCGAAGTCGGTGAGGCCGCGAGCCAGCCGGTCCATTAGGCCACGCTTCTCGGCGAAGGCTCGCATCACAGTCACAGCACGCGCAGCTTCGGATAACGAGGGGGCCGTCGTCCACTTCGACATCGCCCTCCTCCTCACTTTCGCTTGAATCGGGACGAGGTGCGATGGCGGCAACAATGTCGCTGTCGGAAAAGTCCGGGGATGTAAGGACGTCTCCGTCCACATCTCGGAAAGTGCCGAAGTTGAACTTGTCGACTCCCTCTCCTTGCCGCTCGAGCACCTCAACAAGGAGGCTCTCGCAGTCTTCGGTGTCCTCACCATCCTCGTTATCCTCCATGTTCTCGTCGTTGCCTTCTTCTGGCATCTTGAATTGTGCTCGCGCGAAACAGTTCCGTATCGTTGCAGGCTGCACCTGCATCCATGAGTGTGCAAGCAGGTGTATAGCACCCAGGAGGTCTATACTGTACGTTTTGGCACTCTCCATGGCGATCAACATCCGCCGCAAAAGATTTTTGCGGTAAATCTGTTTGACAGAGCGGATGATGCCCTGATCGAGGGGCTGGGCGAGCGCTGTCGTGTTGGGCGGCAAAAAACAACAGCTTAATAGCCGACAGGTTACCCACATCGACATGCGCCGACGCATTGTCAAGCACTATCAAAATGCTCCTTTTCTTGGCAGCAAAACGGCGGTCCAGCTGGCGCACGTACTCCTCGAACAGCTGGGCTGTCATCCAGGCTTTTTTGTTGTGCTTGTAAACAACACCGGATGGCAGCCGAGCGCCTTTGAAGCACCGCGGGTTTCCATACTTGCCAATGACCATCAGTGGCAGCTTCTCACTACCGGTCATATTTACGCCAAAAGCGACCGATATGCGATTTTTGGCGTGTTTCCCGCCGGTGCACGTCTCATTTTTAAATGCCAATGTCCTATTTGGAAGAAGGCAATAAAAAAGTGCCGACTCATCAAAATTAAAAATGTCGGCGGCATCGTAGGCTGTCAAGGCTTCCTGCAAAACGGTGTCCTGCCATTCAACAGCGCCTTCTTTGTCTGCTGCAGCAGCCTCACCACAAACAACCTTCCCCACGATGCCGTAGCGGGCTTTAAAACCGCGACAACCAGCCGTTGCTGCAGGCAAAACCGGGGCAGTTCAGCTGATCTGCGAAAGTTAGGGCTTTTTCGGTCAGAAGGGGTCCGCTAACCGGCAGGTTCATGCTCCGCGCCTTCTTCAGCCAGAGAAGCAGGGCCTTTTCCACTTCGGGATAAGCTGAGTCTCTCATGCGGCACCTCTTCAAATCGCTGTCTGTGCCTCCCGTCAACTTTTCGCGAGCGTTCCAAATTCCGCATACAGTAGTCAGCGGCAAGTTCTTATCGCGGGCTACCGCAGATTTCTTGGCCCCATTTTCAATAGTGCGAATGATTTCAAGTTTTTCCTTTACGCTCAAGACGTGGTACTTCGGCATAGTAAGAAGTTTTAGTGTGCGAATTTAATCGCACCACTCGCGCACAACACAAGAATAAAAAAAACAACAAAAAAAAACACAACACGCCGCACAAGAACGTAAGTAACGCAACACCACCACACCGCCGCCACGACCAACACTGCGGGAAAGTGAGGACTAACGACCGAATAAAGAAACGAGCTCAGCCTGGCTCGACGCTGTGGAGCCGTTGAGAATACGTACTTGGCTTGGATTGAAAGCGACAGCGAATTTGCACCCCCTACCGGGACCAGCAATCGAGAATTCCTAGGTTACCAAAAACCGATCTTGAAGGCCATGCTCTTGCACAATGGGATCGGCAACAGACGTACGCGCAAAAAATACGTCATCGTGGCCATGTTGTGACGTCACTATCGCTGGTGGTTGTTGTCCGATCGCCACATGGAGTGTATCGACCGTCTGTGCGCACGAAATTTTGCCGATTTTCGGCCTGTGCATGGATAAAGAGAACGAAAATAGTACGTACTAACCGTACATAACACCACAAGCGACTACGGCTTAAGCGGTCAGCCAATACATGGGGTTCAATGGAGATAGGGCGGGGGATTCCTCGCTACTACGTATAAACCGCAGTTACATATTAAGCGGGTACGTATTAAAGAGGTTTGACTGTATGCCACAGCAATCCGCTGTCCACGTTGTCATAGGCGCCCTTTATGTCCAGAAACAGTAGCCATGTTGGTCTGCCCTGTGCTGCCGAAATTTCGATGGTCTGGGATATGACGAAAAGATTGTCTTCCAAGCGTCGACCCGGCCTAAATCCATTTTGCAGTTCCCCTAAAATACCGTTACTTTCAACCCACTTCAACAACTCGGCTTTGATGGCTTATATAGCTAATCTATAGAGCACTGACGTGACTGTAATCGGCCTGTAAGAGCTCGCCTTGTCCCTTTCTCCCTTGCCTTTGTAGATCAAACTCATTCTACTTTCGCGCCAGTGCGAAGGAATCCTCTTGGATTTTATAGCGCGCTCGATGGCTCCATACAAGTGCGCCTGTCCCGCAGGTCCCAAATGGTTGATAATCTCTATCGGGATTCCATCCGGTCCTGTTGCCGTACTTTTGGGAACACTGTGTTCTGCCTTTTTCCAGTCCAAAAATTCGATATTAAATTTTTCATCTGCCACTCTTTTATTTGCCACCTGTGTCCAGTTAGCCAACCTCTCGCGTGCTTGGCCGAAAGTATTTCCTATGACTCCATGTAGGTATTCCAATGCGCTGTCCCCCCCGGAGAACGTTACCGTCCCTGTCCTGTATCTGTGTTTGCATCTCTTTAGTCGTCGTTCCCAATGCTTTTAAATGGTTCCAGAATTTGTGGGGGGCGCTCTTATCCTTCTTACGTATGTCTGATACCCATTTCTCACTCGCAGCTTTAATCTTCGCTTGTACTAGTTTCTGCACCTCAAATTTCTTTTCTCGGTACCCGCTCCACTGTAACTGCACCTCATCATCCTGATATCCCATTTGCTTTGCTTTTCTGTGCAGTCTAGAGGCCCGTCGTCGCTCTTCAATAGCCAGTTTAATTTCCTTGTCCCACCAGCTTCGTGGTTTCCGTTTACCCCTCCAGCGTTTTTTTTTCTTTACTTTGTTTATTTCCTTTTGTATACAACTAACAACTGCGTCATATTCCGACACCTATGTTGGCTGTGCTTCTAATTCTCTTTCGATGCTATTGACGATGTCTGCTATCTGCTTTTCGCTTATTTTCGGGAGCCCAACCTCCTGTGTTTTCTTCCTAGCCCCCCCACTGTCAAATTTCAGGATTATACGCCTGTGGTCGCTGCCCAGACTATTTTCTCCTTCTTCATCTATCGTCATTTGGTTCAACCGCTCGTACGTGTGCTCTGAGACCAGGCCGTAGTCTATGCACGACTGTCTACTGCCGCTTTGCCACGTTATCTGCCCGTTGCATTTATGTTCCCGGTTAACTATTACCAGTTGCTGTTCTTCACACATATCGATAACCATTGCACCGTTATAGTCTGTATATCCATCTAGATCCTCAATGTGGGCATTTAAATCTCCTGCTAATATCACCTCGCCAGATTCTTTAAATTTTTTTATGTCCTTCCTGAGGCAGTCCACCCACTCTTTATTTTGTTCTCTGGCGTCATTCCCTGTCCACAGATAGGCCACTCCCAACCGTGTCTTTTTTCCCCCCACCGTTCCACAAACCCATAAGTGCTCCTTACAGCCCTGATTTTCCCTCTGCCAATTCCCTCCTCGCCTAATTAACATGCCCACGCCTCCACCTTTCCTTTCTCCCGCTGCCCTGTTGCACCCCACCCATACGTAATTATCCATCACTGGTGGCTCCTCCATATCTCTCAGGTGGGTTTCGGTCAGGGCGTACACGTCAATTTCTTCTTTCTCGAGTTGGGTTTGTATCTCAATCCATTTTTCCTGCTTGTGGCCGCCTTGCATGTTTATATAACTAATTTTAATCCCCCGCATTATTTTCCTTTTCTTTCCTTTGTGTTTCCGCCGCCGTGCATCAGTGCCCCCTCCTTCCTGCCTTTCACCACCCCCCTCCACTCAGTCCGCCTTCTTCTTGAACGTTTGGCCTCCCCCCAAAAAAGCCACCGCGCGGGCTGCCAATCAGTGCCCTACATGCTCAGCTAGACGGTTACTGAAGTGTATGCCGTCAGACACACCCTGTTGCGGCCTGCATGGACCAGGTTTCGGTTCAGGTTGACCACCTCGAACTTCATCGTTTTACCCACAGTCCAAAGCTCCCTGTTTGCCGTAACCACTGCCCTTTCTACGTGGACTCCCTGTTTCTGCACCTCCGGCACCGTGCAGACAGCAATCTGCACATCCTCCGAGGTCACCCTCAGCTCAGTGATCCCCTTCGCAATCTGCTTTGCGAACCCTCCCCCGCGTCCCTGCAACACATCGTTCACACCCCCCATTACCACTACTAAACTGCGGTCCTCCATTCTATCCCACAGTTGCTCCTTTGCTTGTTGCATCACTTCCCCTACTCTTTTTCCGGGAAGCTTGCTCACCTTCACGCGTTCGTCGTCTCCCTCCCTCCCCTTAATCACCTCTCCCACCCTGGCCATGTTGGAGTCGCCGACAACAATCACTTGGCGCCTCCTCTGGTCTTTAGCCGGCACTTTTGCAGGTGTTCGGGTACTACTGTGGTTGACCACGGCAGCCAAGGACCTGGCTGGCGATCCCCCACTTCCCGGCGCCGCCTCGGGGCTTTCTTTGTTACCCGAGTCCGCTCTGCGTTGACGGACACCGCTCGTGCGCGCAGCATCAGTCACCCCCTGTGGGTCTGCGTTCCCGCCGGCGTGCCGCTCGTTGTTCTGAGCCCGCGCACTCGCGTCGTCTCCTGCCGCCGGAGTCACGAGCTCTTCCACCCGCTTTTCAAGCTGGGCCTGCTTTTTCCCGAGCTTCGTCCAGTTCGGCCACCGTGCGCACCAACTGGGCGGTCTTCGCCTGACCCGCCTTGTCAAGCTCGGCCACTTGCGCCTCGAGAGCCTCCCGCGCTTCTCTTTCCTCCCTCAGGTACCCCTCCAGTTCTTTCACCCTCGCATTCATCTGCTTCTCAAGGCGTTCGAAGCCCTGCCTTGTCCGCTCGCAAGGCCTACATTTGAAGGGCGCCTTCTTAGCGTCCGCCACACTCTCGAACCTTGTCTCGCCCAAGAAGCACCAGCGCAGGCATTCTTGGCACTGCACCTGGCCCTCGTCTCCAGTGCCCGATCTCGTTCTCGGGGCCATTGCTCCGCCAACCCCTAGGCCTAAGTCGCCCGTCACACAAGGCCCGCTACCAATGCCCCTACTTCTCCCTTGAACACTAACGCGCCCGCCGCGTCGCCACCGTTCGGTCACACTAGTTGCTCCCAACCCTCAAAACAGTGGCTTTACGCCTCGTTACATTTAGGTTCCCGCTTACTCCCGCTAGCTGCTCTTTTATCTGTTTACCTCTATTACTTAAGCCGATCCTTACTTCTACAACATTATCTCTCGCAAGCAAAAAAAAGGAACAAAAAAAGGAACAAAAAACAAAACTTAGGTTTTCGTCCTCCGGGCCGTCACGTCCGCGCTGCCGCTGCTACATGCGCTGCCGCTGCTCCATGGTTTTCATGGCTGCTCCATGGCAAATTCATGTAGCGCGCTCTCCAGCAAAATAACGCATCCAAGAAAGAATTTCACCACTCACTAAATCGTAGCGCCAAAAACCACGATGGCACTACGATGTGTAGCGCCATCTAGCGAACGAATGTGAAAGCCGGTTTCAAAATGCACGTTCGGGGCCGCCGGGCTAATGCCCTAAAGCGGCGACGTGCGCGCGTTTGTATCAACCACGACCGGCTTTGTGTGGTATCAACTCAGCGCGCGCCGCCGCGCTAGCCACGGCCTGCGCAGTCTTCCCGTTCAGACGCATGATGATTCACACATCAGACGATCAAAATATTTAGCCGGGTGCTTACCCTGTCCCACATTCGCAACGCGTGTCGGCAATGGAAACGCTTCGAATTAAGCGAACTTCCAATTGAATGAAAGTGCAAATACAGCCGACAACGCAGTAGTGCCGAAATGCGGGAGTGTTTAAAGGCTTGTGGTACCTCCGCGCAATTTCCTTCTTGGCGGTGCACCTCATCGTCGAAGAGTCCAGCGTGTACGCAGAACACGCGTTGCCATGATTAACGAGACTTCTAGCTACTATCGACGCCTGAAGTGAAGAACAGTACGCAGAGCTTACGACCACACTAACTGTTCGTAACAAAGAGCGAAGTCAGCTGGCGCGAGCCTCTACAAATGTGCCGTTTTTTTTCTGACATGACGGCCACCGCGATGCTTTCAATGAGGAAAACTTTTCACATCGAATGCTTGCAATATGAGGGGACCAACCCATTACTTCTCATTAGTCAAAGATCCATCCTTGCAAGAGCACAGAGAAGGCAATGCACCCACAAAAGGCAGCAGGTACAGCCAGTTTTTGCTACATTATACTCAGTGGGTGCCATAATACACTAGTAAAGCAGAATTACGTCTACTTCAAAACGAAAACTTCGTATGGGGACAAAGAACGACAATGGTTTGCTTATAAGGGGCTTAGGATTTTGTTCCAACTGATGTGCAATTGTCGCAGGAAACCCCCCAAAAAAATGGGTTATAGTACCACATTGGCAGCAAGCTACTGCCTGGAATGAACAAGCCCCTTACAAAGCTATTTGATGGATAGAGTGATCATAAAGCTGGTTAATAATACACATGTTGATTCAAAAAAACAGCTAGATGATGAGATAAGAGGTTTGTTTACAATACGAAGAAAGAAAATTGCTTCGTTGAGAAGCTCTGACACAATCTTTTTCGGCTTTCACCAAATCCACCAAATCAAGTCCCCAGGAGACAGTGATTGGTCTGTGTATCGGGGGTTGGAGCCTAAGTAACCCATCAAAACCACGACACAAGGTCATAGGGTCGAATCCTCAACTTACCTTAACCTTTACTGCACCTAAATGAGAACTTCAGCAACAAAGTTTCCTATAACTCAGACCAAGCTGTTCCCTGTTTTATTATAACCAGTGTGTTTTATAATAAAAACCGTGTGAATAGAATTCACTCCACATAAGCTTGATATCGATTTATAGTAACAGAGAACATGAAACTGAAGAAAAGGACCTGAAGGCCGAATGACCTGTTTATTTGGAGCTGATGTAGAAGACACGTACTGGTCAATTTGTGTGAATGTTTTACTGGTGCTTGAATAGGATAAGCTTTGTCAGCTGCTTGCGGATGTTTGATCCAGTCATCTTGGCCGTCGCCGTCTTCGCGGTGTGATGCATCCTTATCTTTATATAGGAGGCGATCACACACTTTACCAGTCGCACAAAGTGGTTTGAGTCAGCCGCGGATTCGAACGTGATCATGTAACTCGGGGTATAGCTTCTCAAGGTGACCGGAAAGCTCTGTCATAACTGAAACTGTCAATGAATCGGAAAGATTCCCCTTCTTTGGAAGGCTTGTGCCATGCAAGTTGTCTTCTCTGCGTATCACTTTCTCTGTGGTCTGGCAGATGTAAATTGTAGATGATGACGGCTTCTGCAGACTACCACGGTTTTTTCCGGTCAAAGAAGGCCAACGGACTTCTCTCCGACACAGTTGCTGCGTGGCATGTAGCACAAGGGATCCTTCTGCGCACCATCAGGCACACAAAGCCCGCAATGTAGCCGGTGATGTTCCCGATGTACGGCGAGAGCGAAGGAAGACGCTCAGCCTCCCTTTCCAACTCGCTTTCCTCGGAAAGCTCGAGATCATGCTGGAGATCTCCACCACCATTCTGCTTTGCCACAGTCATGTCCAGCTCATCATGAGCCCCGATCCTGCTGCTTACATACAAAATCCGGGTTTCATCAAGAGCGTCACAATTTCCTCGTCCTCCTTTGACCTCAGTGTGCACAACTAGGCGTTTATAAGCTGCCACAAATTGCGCAACTGTGGGGTTGTTGTTCCACCCTCCTTTGCAGCGTATGGCAGCGAAGAAGAGTTCAATGTGGTCTTGCGAGAGCTTGTACATCAGCAGGTAGCGCAATGGGGCGGCTTCTCCAAGGAGCAAGGAAGATGCCAGCCCGATGGTGCTTTCAATGCTCACGAGAAAACCAAGAAAGGCAGTCTTCCGTGAAGTCTTGAAAATGGCAATCCCTGTTGGCCCAGTGAGGCCTCTAATGTACTCCTTAGCTTCCTCCAGAAACGACAACCAGATACCCTTGCTGCCAGGCCGAAGGGGTGCTTTGAATCCCTTGGCCACAGGGTTTCGCGAATTCAGGCAGTCAAACAGCCGGTCGAAGAGGCGAATGAACTTCGTAGTCGCTTGCGAATCCTTGAATTGAGGCAGCTTTAAGTCTTCCCGACAGAAGTCAATGGCATCTGCCACACTGGCACTCAATGTTTGGGCGGCAAGGTTTACCTTCATTTTTTGCTTCTGCCACTCAATATGTGCCGCCCGAAGCTTAGTTGCAGCGTGCAACCCCTGTTGTTCCCGGAGCTTCTGTAGCTCATGGATGTAGTACCACTGTATTAACAACCCCGATGAATCCTTCAGACTGCTGAGAGAGGCGAGGGCGTTGCGCACAAGTTTTAGCATATGGCATACATCAAGAAAACAGTGCACCTTCTCATTTGTGAGAGGGTGCTGGAATGACGTCATCATTTCGCACTCATCCACCAGTGAAGCCCCCAGGTCCTTGAACATCGCAAAATTGCAGTTCAGCCCATCGCAGGTCAGTGACACTATGCGAACTCCTGCTTCGGCAAGTTTTGTCAAGCATAGCTTCTCAACGTTTGCTCTTTCTTTTCCAGTCATTCCATTTATGAGGAAATACCCACAGGGTATTTTCCAATGGGAGTCCAGAGAAACAACCATGAAGACCATGGCTTCAGTTGCCACATCACTGCTGTCGTCATCCATCTCGGTGCCAATATCCACATAGCCTCTAAACTTCCTTCCATCCCACTCCACGTGCTTTCTTATTGCCATCTCATCTACCACGAGGCTGCACAGCAGTTCTTTCTGGTTCTTTTTGGCTTCATTAGCCTTCATGCGAATGGCATTCATTGCCTCTCCGGTAAAACCAGGCTCCCCATTCACCGTGCTATACCACTTTGTTATTGTGGATGGGTGTGGCAAGGCGCAGTCAAACATTTCCCTCACGTAATTATACGCTTTTGTGGAAGAGAACTGCAGGGTCAGTGCAAACATGCGCAACGTGGGCGAGTACTTCTCCCGGCTCGGCCTGGCTGTCTCTTCACCGTTACTTGACTGCTTCAGGATGCGCTGCATAACTTCAAGTGGCACTCCGGTAAAGCACTTCTCCAACATTTTGCAAGCATCTTCAGAAACAAGTTGCTTCTGCCTTAGATCGTCAACAATTTCGCTCAGTGATGCGACCCGGGTCTTCAGCCGACGCTCCCGTTGCTGGCTCAGCTTCAGCCTCTTTTTGACGCCTTCAGCGACACTGGTGCACTTGTCCAGTCTCCTTTTTAGGGTTCTTGGAGTGTCCAGGACGGCATAGCTGTGATCAAATGCCTGCAAATAATAAATTTATAAGCTCAACAACCGGAATGAAGGTCAATCTACGAGAAATCAACCTACAAAAACCTGTTCACTAAAAGTAAAAATCAGGCTTCCCATATTTGTTCTCAAATTTTCGTATTCCCTTTCATGCATTAGCCAGTTAAAAAAACTGCGCTGCAGTACATCAAGCTTTCCTATTGGTAACTATCATCACGCAGCCAGAAGGCGGCAGAAAAAATCTCGAGTTCTTATATTTCACAATATGTTTGTACCTCATTGTTAGCGCTTATCTGAAAGTAGTACCCGCCGCGGTGGCTCAGTGGCTAAGGCGTTGCGCTGCTGAGCACGAGGTTGCGGTTTTGATTCCCGGCCGCTTTTCTGATGGAGGCGAAAAGCAAGTACGCGCGTGAGTACGACATTTCGGCGCACAATAAAGATCCCCAGGTGGTCAAAATTAATCCTGAGCCCTACAGTACGGCGTGCCTCATCATCTGCGTTCGTGTCGGAGCGTTAAACTCTTCAATCAATCAATCAATCAATCAATCAATAATCTGAAAGTAAGCTTACACTTCCTGATGGCTCACGAGGCGGTGCTGGTGGGCTGCTGGGTGCCTCATCTGACGTGGATAAGTCAGGAATTGGGGCTCTACCCTTGGCTGGTTTTCGTTTCGGAGTTTTCTGAAAAAAGCATGATTTTCGTTATAGTGACCATCACAACTCAACCATCAATTTATGCACAAACAACAGCAAATCTTATAAAATGAACTTATTTGCATCTTGAAGGAAGCTGCAGTTACAGGTGACACATCCTTGGATCATATACGCAGAACCGTAAGCCAGGCATAGCTTCTGCGCCGCATGGGTCCCAGATCATGACTCGTCAAGCATCGGCACATTAAACCTCCCAATCAATCAATCAATCGATCAATCAAATGCTCCATTGGGGAGGTCATCAATTGCAGTGTTTCCACAACCGAATAGCAGTCGGCGGTTTAATGAAGCGTCGTACATATGTGCACTCCAGGCCTTCGGATTTCGGACTGCACAACAGAGAGTGCGGTCGCAGATATCGTCTTCCACTCACGCACTGCTAGTCTACCGCGCGAGAAAGGCGCTATCGGGAATTCTCCGGAGCGGCGTCGCAAAAGCGCGCCATGACATTGCGTAGTAATGATTGGTGCACAGAGAAGAACTCTCACCTTCTGCAAGTGTTCCGGGAAAGAAAACAGCGTTGGGATGGCGTCGCTTTTCAGACGCGTCCTTGAACCCGAGCGATCAAAACACGCCTCGGTAAAGTGGCTGCTGCAAAGTCTGCTGCCTGGAGATGGCTTCCATTTGTCCCTTTTGAGGTTAACAACCCACTGCTGGTACAAGTGGGGCTGGGAACGCGGAAACCTGCAAGACAAATACCGGACAGCTTTAACACGCCGTTCAACGCATCGCAAATGCTCCGTGCTCATGCTCCGTGCAAGTCAGTTACGGGGAATTAAGAATGATTTAAGGGCACTTACGCATGAAACGTCTTTCCAGAAGACTTTTGTGGCCTGCTTGTGCAATTAACAGCACAGCAGGCAGGCATTCTTTTGAGAGAAGTCCAGAAAACACGCACGCCGGCAGCAGTCAGGCGGGAGCAAGCATCGACTTCCGGTGGCCTCAAGCCGGCGCGCTCTAAGCGCCATCCAGCTCCCTAGTGGAGGTCAGTGGTGATAGCTGGAGTATACCTCTCAGTGCCTCATGCAATTTGTCAGATGCTGATAAAAATGTTTTTATCTTTGCATTGTACGATTCAACTCTGTTCGTAGTGTTGTTACCTGCAGTGAACTGCTTGTCGCACCGGTGTCTTGCCCACATGTTGGTTATGTCTGCCCACTTTTTCTGGAAGTAGGCACATGCTTCCGCATTAGCATGTCTCAGAAAGTCAGTTTGGGCATCCTCAAACTTCTCAGGAGTTGGTGCACAAACCATTTCCCCAAATGCTGATGAGCCTTTCTCGTTCTTCGGTGGAGTGTGCCAATCGCCCAGCAGCTGCCCTAAAAGCTTTCATCACGTGAAATTGGCACAGCTGCACAGCAGGCTTTGAGTTATATGTCTCCCGTATTGCTGCAATCTCAGTGAAGTCTTTGTCAACGATAACAACATTGGTTTCTGATGTCTTTGCATTTTCCTTGACAAAAGTTTCCGGCAGCTTACTAACGACATGCTGTTGCTCAGATGCAACAAAAGTATATGCCACTACATGGCTGCTGCCCGCACCATCCTCGACCATGAAAACAAATAGGGGCATTCTATGCTTGTTTGTTCTGTAGGTTGTGTCCAGAAAAAGAACCTCTGGATATCCTTCAAACATTCTGTGCATTTGGCGTGTTTGTACATACAGAAGTTGAAGCTCCTGGCTTTCGTCGGTAATGGGTATGACAGTTGCCTGCTCTTTTTCACGGAGGTCACTGATCATCTGCAGCAGCTTTTCTGTGTCATTTCCTGTGTTGTTTTTGGTCCTCATGGTGTGCACATCCTTTGCAATGATCACTTTTCCTGTAAGACAAGTGAAACAAAAGAGTACAGGGGTTAGTAACATCTACAGCTGAGATGCAAGAACAATCTTACCTGTCTGCTCCTTTAGCTTCTGTATAATGCGGGTGGGTCGCACCTTCATTTCTATGAGGGGCTGAACAAGCTTGGCCTCGTCGTCATTTAGACGTCTGCACTCCGGGTAGGAGGCAAACATGTCATCGGTAGTCTCATGATTGTGATCCAGTACAGTGCACGTGGTCTCCAGCTCTTAGCTTCCACACCTGGCAGCAAACACAATTTCAGCTGGACAATCACTTTTCATTGTTCTGGAAAAAAACAAAACAAATAGCAATAGCCAAATTGTTTCACTAAACAAAGGTTGTAAACAAGTTTGCTTTCCAATCAGTTCTCCAATCAGTTCTCCAATCAGTACTCCAATCAGTTCTCCAAGTTGCTGTTCCAATCAGAGCTCTTACCTCTGGTTTGGCCGCACTCCTGTGCCCCTTGTCCTGAAGTTGCCGCCGTGCTTGCACGTAAACGTAGCGTTGGCGAATTTCAATTTTTCGTCCAACTTAACCGCTCCAGACGTCAAGTGGGCATTCACGACATCTACAGACTTGGTGGTCTTTTTCACGTAGAGTGAGTTAGTTTCCAGCTGCAACTTCGGAGAGTCCTTCCGAACTCTTCGTACGGTGCAAACCGTGCTCCAGGTTTGATCTCCATCTCGAGACACATTTTGCGTGCCTGACAAAGAGCCTGCTGAAACGCACGCGCCTGTGAGCCACAACACATGACCGGCTAGCTCGGCTCGGTGTGAAGGAGGCCAACAACCGGCTACATTGAGACACGTAATAAAATGGCTTTTTTATTCGTTCGGTAGATGACGCTACACGTCGTAGTGCACATAGCCATGCCCGACGGCGGCGTGCTACGTAGTGTACATAGCGTCATTCTAAGAAGTATCGTGCTGAAGGAATAAGGGCCAAACCTCATAAGCGTGAAAATGCACGCGACAGCGGCAAGCGACGCGACGTAGATTGTCTTCGCGCGATCAGTCGCTAGCGCAGGCAAACCTCATTCACGCGACAGCTTCGGCGAGCGAACTCCACTGTTGCTGGCATGAGGCCGTCTACTCGCACCAAGAAAACTGCGTAGCGAGTGGTATGCAATTTAAAAATGAGATAATTGTTGTGTAATGAAACGGAAAGTGTTTATTATTGCCTTGCAGCACTTTTTTATATGCACATGCGTAATAAACACGTTATTTTTTGTTGCGCATTCGTGACTCGGGCAAGGTCACGTGCACCTATGTAGTCTTTGTCTTTTCCGGCTTTTCGCTATTGGCTGCTTGAGCCCAGCACTTCCGGGCGATGAGCGACGGTTTCCAAATCTGGAGAACCGAGCGATCGCGCGAAAATGAGCACGCGACACGTCGCGCGAACGCTCTGTTTCGTCGCTCATAGCGTCGCTCGTCGCTGTCGCGTGCATTTTCGCGCTTATGAGGTTTGGCCTTAACAGTGTGGCATCGTGATGATGCCACACTGAATATACATGATGTCAAGCTTGTTGCATGAAATTATACCTCATTATATGTGTTGTGCGCATCATTTCAGAAGGCTGATGTGCACACGTAAAAGTAATGTGTGACATTCTCACACGACTGCGAAAAAGTGATGTGTTGATTATGATTATGCACTTGTCGCATTGAGAAGCTGACTTGCAAGTAAAAAACGCTAAACAAGGAAAAGCTAAAAGGGAAAAAGTCGGGATGATTATGGTCGTTACGGCGGCTGCAGCAGTAGTGAAGGCTGGGGCACTCCAGGCACTGCGCCAGCCAGTAGATGATCAAGCGTGCTTGCAATACGTTCAGTAGCCGAACACAAGCTGCTCACTTCACCGACAACCTACAGATGATGCTGCTAGACAAAATCATGTAATGTATTGCAGACCCAAAACAACACAAAAACTTGTCACTCTGTTTGTGGGGCAGAGGGACCCGTTCTGGCAGCTAGACTTAGCTGCCAGTTGCTGCATTCGCAGCATGGGACAAAGGCTACCCTAGCCCATGTCGGTCTTGTCAATTGCGCACCGACGTCGACCGCTGGTGCACCCTGAATGCCCGCAGGCCGCCCTGAAGACTCCTAGTAGTCGCGATTTTCATATCCTCCCGTCCCAGCCCCAGGTCCAGCATGATCCCGGCAGACTCCGTTGCCCAAGTACCTCGATAGGTCATGGTGATAAACGATACCGTTGGATAAGATGATGTCCCCGTAGCCGATGTGATATGCATCAGCATATCGGGGATGGGGCACTTCCTTCTTTTCATTTCATGCGCTTCCGACAAGTCCACCCTAGTACCCACCACCTGGACATCCAAGACCACGCACTGACCATCTCTGGATAACACAAGGTCTGGAATTTCAGTTCCCTGAGAGGTCCGGTAGTGTGGCTCCTCTCTCACATGCCATTCCTTCTCTTTTAGCCTCTTTGCCAGGTACCGAAGGATGCAGTCGTGTCTTTTAATTCTTTGGTGGTGGGTTCAATGGCACTTTTGCAGCACATGTCCCAACGATTCATCCGCATCACAATCGGCCCGGCACTTCTTGGAAACATCTTGTCCCCGCTACAGTCAAGTGAGGTTGGGGATGGCGGCGATGTGGAACCTGATGAGGTCGACATACTCTCTTCCTCTTAGAAAGGTAGTGCCCTCCCCGATCCACGCCGTCGATCTCTTTGCCTCCGTACAACGGGTCAGTGGTCTGCCGTCGAAGCTTCGGTGAAGAATTCTTGTCCAATACTTGCGCGATGTTGCAGAGCTGTCGGTGATGTCTCCTCTTAATACAGCCAAGCCCTCCGCCTGTCTGATCTCACGTCTGATGAAGTCTTTACCAGCCGCCACCGGGCATTGGTAGTGGTCACTAAGTATTAACGAGTTCAGACGACGCAACCTGAAGGTCGGAACAACCGTCCTTAGACACATGACACCAAGTCCGCCCTCCGGGACAGGGGCATAGAAGAAATTGAGTGTAACATTTTGGGGAAGGTTTAACCATTTCCGTACTGTCCCCCTGATCATCGTATCCAGATTCTTTAATAACTTTGATGAGACTGGCCCCAAGACCAATCGATGGATTAGTCTTGGTATCAGGTAGATCCGCAAGGCCACCATTCTTTGCTGCGGCTTCAGAGGAACCTTGGATAGCCGCGGCAACAGTAGTTTCAAATCTCCTCGTACTGTGTTTTTGCTTGCTGCCATACCGTCAAAGCGAATTCTAAGACATTTCCATACCGAAGTGTGGGTGGTGACAGCAATAGGGTTGTCCCCAATCAAGAACGTACAGGAAAGTTAACTTACATGTTCTACTTGTTCGAGTCAGATAGGCAGCAAAGCAGAGCATTTGTGAGTGATTTTGAGAAAAAAGTTGTTTGTGTATATGAAAAAAGCCAACCTTTTTTTTTTTTGCTGCTTCAACAGCGAACAGGGACGCATTGTGCTCCTGGGAGGCTGAGCTCCAGGTTCTCAATTGAGTTCCGCGTTTTGCAGTTTTCGCACCTCTCAAGCAGGGCCTTTTCCGAAAGTCTGGTGTAAACCAGTAATAATGCCTTTGCCACGTATTTCGGTAGATTGTAGATATGCCTCCGATAGGGCTCACCTTTTGCTTTTGCGGGATTGTGCCAAAACCATGGAACTTTCACCAGCTGGGCTCAGAGGGTGGTCCGAGCATTCATCAATGGAGGTGACGGGACAGTATGGTGCCATTACAGCCTTTTGCATCTCGTCCACGTCACCTTCATGCGATTTCAGAGCCCAGCATTAATATGTGCTCAGCCTGGTGATCAGCTTACTTGTGAGCCTGCCTTTCCCACCAAGGCATCTTTTCCCATCGCACTTCTGTTTCTGCACCAGGTTTCTCATCGTGGTGCCCATCCGTTTTTGTACGTGATTAATGCAGTCTTCATTCTGCACATCAATGTAACCATACACCTTGGCTTTTTGTATGGCGGAAAATATCCGACAGTCTCCATCAGACAGCATAGTTGTGTAGCGCATGCCATGGCGTTCAAGCGACTTCTAAAATAGAATGAGAGCCGCCTCCACTTCCATTTGCCCCGCTTTGCTGTGAGTATTTTTTTGGCATTTGTGGTTAGCCTTCCATTGTTGATAGTGCTCGCTGCTAGACGGTAGGCCCATCTCGCAGCCTAGACAAAAGTTGGAAAGAACAATCTTGTCCAACACGTAGTCATTAAATAATTTGCTAACTGTGCCGACGCCGATGTGGGAAGAAAGGGCTCGTGTCTTTCATGCGCCGTCGTAGCTAACGGCAATATTGCCCCAGTGGCTGAAGCACAAGTCAGCATAAATTGTAACCTTTTCTGCACATTCGCTCATAGTGGACTCAGCCGCTCACATTGCAGTGGCTGCCAACGTATTGTAGCGAAACGTCGGGGTTGTTCAAGTTAGGTGCATCGGACGACCAGGGAGACGAATAAGTGTGGGTGAAACTCCGCGGAGCCAATCGATGAGAAGTCAACACGATGATTTCGGGGAGCACTCATTGGGGGTTTATTTAGCTAACACAACTTCAATTTACAAAATGCACTAGGTCACAAAGAGAAAACATAGAAAATGGTGGCATACCCCTCGGCCTGTGTGGCTGGTCTCCGGTGGTGAGATCCGCTGTTTACCCCGACTCCGCTCACCTCAAAAAAAGCCCAAGTCGCTGCTTAAATAGGGTTTTTTTTTAGCGTCCCCGGTGGCGCGGACCAACCGGGCAAGCCGAGGATAATCAAATCAACATGTGGTTGCCTGCAGCCTGTCTGCGACAACACTGTGGCGGCTTCTGAAACGGGCGCGTTCTCCGAAACGGCCTTAACGCGCTAACGACTGCTCAAATTTAGGTGCCCTTTGTCCCCGGAGGACCGAAGCGGCGGCTCGTTCGTTTGAAGCGTGGGGACTCAGTGGTTAGAAGGAGAAAGGCACCCAATCTCTGCGGTCTGGTCCAAAGCACGGCGTGGTGCCTGCCTTGGCGCCAAGCGCACAAAGACCGACCAGCTGCAGCCCTTTCTGTTCACTCCTTCTTCCTCAAGGCGCGCTCCCCGAGACAAGTTAAACGGCGCCGCTAACAAGGGCGTCTGGCAGAAAACAAGCTCCAGTTGTAGCCGAAAAAGAACAAGGTTTTCCGCGAAACATTGCTCTCGCGACCCCTCCTCCCTACGAAAAAGAGTGTCCCACTCGTTTTATCTGCAAAACACGACAAGAAATAGACTAAATATACAAAAAGGTTTTGCATTCAACAAATGTGTGAGATGCTTATTTAACCCCTTAAGGGCTCATTAAACAAATATATTATGCACCAATATGGCCAAATTTTTTAATGATGTGATATGCTTCAGAAACGTGTTCAAAACACAAAAATATTTGCGAAAATTGTTTATAGTCGATAATCATGTTTAATTGGTCATTCTTTACCCCATATAATACCCTATATTTGGGGCATTTCTGGTGTATTCACAAATTAATTTCTGCAACTCCAGAAAGCACGGGTCGGGTTTGAATTGCCTTGCAGAAAACAAACAATTTCTTGATAGTTCACTTGAAGCTAGTTGAGGCTACCATCCGTGTGGTAGCGTTCAAAGCACGGCACTGCGCAGAGAGCCTTCTCGTACCACCTGCACCAGGTCCTGGTTTCCTTGCGGATGTTCTTGCCATTTACATCTCGCTTCATGTAGCAGACTACGCAGCGGCGTGTCGGTTCTTGCTTCTTCTCTGTTGGTGGTATGTGCGATGGAAAGTGGCGCTCACCAAACCGTTTTGCGTTCAGGGGGCGCCCTGGCCGTCCTTTCTTCTTGGTGCCGGTGTTGGGAGAGTACTTCGTGATGATCTCATCAATAAGCCTTAGCCTATACTCCAGATGAGATGCTCGGCCTCCTCCTTTCTGGTACAGAACGAATGAATTGTAGGTCGCCTCATCCAAGAGGTGTTGGAAGATCTTCTTGTAGGAGATCTTTTTTCGTTTCCGTGGCACTGAGTAGCTCGCCAGCATCTGATCTGCTCTGTCAACTCCTCCCATTGTATGGTTATAATCAAGTATAACTTCTGGCTTCAGGGTTTCTTTGCCCATTTTGTCAATGAATCGCGCCATTTCAGCACTATGTACTGTAGATAGAACCGTCACCAGTTTTTTGTCCATCCACTGAACAGCCAAGCACTTGCCCCTTTGAAAGGCAACCATCTCGCCTTTCTTGAGCTTTGCCTTGGCGAAACCAGGCGGAAGGTCTTTGCGAGTGGCTCGCATCGTGCCATAGATGTCAGTTGATCTCTTCAAAAGAAAGTCAACCAGTTCTGGTGAGGTGTAGAAGTTGTCAGTTGTGACGCAGTAGCCTTTGTCTAGCAGGGGCTCCAGAAGCTTCAAAACAACTTTCGTCGCCATTCCGAAGGTTGCTGCTTCTTCTGACGAGATCTCAATGTTCGTTTCTTTCCCTGTATAAATTACAGAGTTCCATATATACCCACTTGAAGATTCGCACAGCAAAAATGACTTTATGCCAAACCTCGCTCTCTTCAGGGGCATATACTGCTTCCAGCTGAGCCGGCCTTTGAAGAGCAGCAAGCTCTCGTCGACACTGACGTCCCGCTCCGGCACATACAATGTCCGGTATTTTTCAAGAAGTGCCTGATAAACCGGCCAGATTTTCCTCAGATGAGGTTGAGGGTGTCCTTCACAATTTTCGATTGTCGTGTTGTCGACAAAGTGCAACATTCTCATTATTAGTTCGAAGCGGTTTCTGGACATTATCTCGCCAAAGACCGGAGTCTCAACCAGCCGATTCCTAGACCAGTACATCCTTTCATTTGGTTTTTGCACAATGCCTTGCAGCAACAGGAGGCTCAGAGAAACGCGAAGTTTTTCTCGCGTAAGTGCATACCATTTTCGGAAGCGAGAATGTTGTCCCAGCTTGCTAGAATTCAGAAGCTGAGAAGCGTACCGGTTTGTCTCCACGACGATAACATCAAGCAGCTCATCATCAAAGTAAGCTTCAAAGAGCTCAAGTGGATGAGGGGGAGAGCTTACTGTGATCTTCAGTCCCGTGAAACCCCTGAAATCAAACCGTGGAGGTCTGGCTGGGATGTTGTCGAGGTCTATGCGAAACCATTCACGGGAGCTAGCCATTGTATCATCGCTACTGTCTTCTCCTTCAGAGTCACTGTCCGTAAAAACGTCATCACTGTCTTCTTCACTTGAAGAATAAAACACTACGGTGGCATCCTTATCACTCTCGCTTTCATCGTCTGAAGAAGGAAGATTCTCCGCATCAGAACGCCGCACGGATGAGGCCATGTTTGTAAAACGCGCGGGAAACAAGCGCACACATTCCGCCATCTAGTGTGCAAACTATAACCACCGCCAATGACGGAACTTGCGGTGCTTAAACATAGATGGCAGCACAGGTTCCGTAAATCCCCGTTTGACGACCCGGGCTCGTCAAAAGCCTGTAGGAGCATTGCGGAAAACTCATGACGACCACAACTCGTCATAAGCAAAATAGTGGCAACTGCTCTTGACGAGCGCAGGTCGTCATAAGCCCTTAAGGGGTTAAAGACACTTATGCATGTGTATAAAAGGTGAGAGGCTTTAAAAAAATTACACAAAAACAACAGATGAAAAAACAAAACAAAATCATTGGGCACAGAAATATATAGGTTCACTCGTCGGTACTGCAATACAACTCAGTGTCCGTTTCGTAAGCACTGACATTCTGTTGTGCGTTGTTATTACTTGAAAATGTCTTCCAGTCAGAGTAAAGTTCAGTGTCCGTGTCGTAGCTTTCGCACTGCTGTACTGGAACACTGGTCTGTGTCCCGCGCACACAATGTTGCAAACGGAGTTCTTGACCCACTCGCGAACCGCACTCGCGCACAACACTTTGATAGAATTCCTGTTCATTACTCGTTGCACTGTTCCCGCGCACAACACTTCGATGCAATCCGCGGTCATCTCTCCTTGCACTGCACTCGCGCACATCACCACCTAGATCACGCACCTCATAATTATCATCGGACTCATCGTCCGCGTCGTCGGCATCGGAGCCCCAATCGAACGTGGCAGGGCTTTAAACGCGCCACATTCACAACGTCACGTTTTTTCCCAGTTTGGTCTACCACCTCCCAGTTGTTCTCGGCTACCCGGCGCACAAGACGACGTCCGTAATATTTGTGAAGAAACTTTGTCGTCTTCCCTTTCGCCCGGGAGGGAGTCCACAAGTACACCAAGTGGCCCTGATCATAAACAACACTTCGTCGCCTAGCATCATAGCTGCGTTTGTTCTTCTCCTGCTGACGCTTCTCCCGTTCATTTACTATTTTTCGAGCATGCCACAGCCTGCGAGCCACTTTCATTGCATCCAGGGTGTAGTCGAATCCGCGTTGCGCGCCCCTTCCTACATCCACCGGTAGTGTCGGTTCATGTCCGTGAAGAAGAAAGAAGGGAGTGAATCCAGTCGTCTCGTGGGTGGAAGAATTGTATGCAAAAAGAACGTACGGTAGAAATTCATCCCAGTCTCGGTGGTGTGAGGAAACGTACATGCTGAGCATGTCAGCCAACGTGCGGTTTAAAACGCTCGCACAAGCCGTTGGCCTGTGGGTGGTATGCTGTTGTGGTGGCATGCTGACTACCCACGAGCCGGAATATTTCTTCGGTCAAGTTGCCCACGATCGCTTATTACTTTCTCCGGGGCACCATGACGTAGGACGATTTGTTCGACGAAAGCTCTTGCTGCTTCTGCGGCAGTGGTCGCTGGACACGCGACAGCCTCGACCCATTTCGTATGGTAGTCGGTAATCACGACGATGTAGCGGTTCCCTGCTTTGGATTTAGTGAAAGGCCCAATGAAGTCCATGCCCACCTGCTGAAAAGGTCGACCTGCAGGTGGGATCGGTTGGAGGAAACCGACCGGCCTCCCCGGTGGTTGCTTTCGTGTCTGGCAGTCGGGGCAGGAGAGAACGTACTTGCTTACGTAGGGGAACATCTTCGGCCAGAAATATCGGCAACGAACTTTCTCCCATGTGCGCTTGACACCTAAGTGGCCTGCCGTGGTGTCGTCATGGCAGTACCTTAAAATCTCAGATCTCAAGCACTTCGGGACAACGAGCGCCGCACGATCCTCCTGAAATTCTTTCGCCCTTAGATACAGTACACCGTCGATCAACCGAAAGCTCCGTGCCGTTCTTTTAGTTTTCCTGACAACGGGCGCATCCGGGTGCTCGAGGTGCTGCATAATTTCTTTCATCCATGGGTCTGCCCTCTGCTTTTTTCCAACATCCACCTGATCCAGAAACAGCAACGGTAAGGGGTTTTCTTCGCTTACAGGCGCGGGATCATGAGGAAGGCGGGAAAGCGTGTCGGCATTTCCATTCTTGAAGCCAGGGCGGTGTCGCAACCTTATGTCAAATTCCTGAAGCAACAGAGACCATCGCATAAGACGACCGTTCGGATTCCTTACTTTCATTAGCCAAGCCAGGCTGGCTTGGTCAGTCACAACCGTGAACTTAGCACCAAAGACGTATGGCCGAAACTGTCCGCTGGCGTACACAACGGCGAGGCATTCTTTCTCAGTTGTACTGTAGTTCATCTCAGCCTTGTTAAGGTGGCGGCTGGCATAAGCGACGACTCTCTCTTGAGTTCCAATTTTCTGTACAAGCACGGCGCCAATGCCGTAATCACAGGCATCAGTGTGCATCTCTATTGGCTCTCCCGGCTCAAACTGACGCAGAATTGGGGCTGTGGTCAGCTTCTCTTGGAGGGATTGCATGGCCACTTCGCATGCCGCATCCCAGACGAAAGGAACATCCTTTTTGGTTAAGTTGGTCAGAGGTCGAGAAATACGAGAGAAATCTTTGATGAATCGCCGATAGTAGTTACAGATTCCGAGAAAGCTCTGTACACCTTTCTTGTTTCGTGGCTTCGGGAATTTTTCGATCGCTGCTACTTTGTCTGGGTCCGGCCGGATGCTTTCACGTGTGAGAATGTGTCCAAGATATTTGATCTCCTGGCGGGCGAAGCTGCATTTCTCGGACTTGAGTCGTAAGTTTGCCGCGTCCAAAGCCGAAAACACACTTTCCAAATCTTGCAAACGAGATGCCATAGTCTTCGAGAAAATAACGATGTCGTCCAAGTAGGCCAAACAAACCCTCCAGAGAAGACTACTGAGGACTTTGTTAATCATTCTCTGGAATGTGGCAGGGGCGTTGCACAGGCCGAAAGGGACAACATTGAATTCGTACAGGCCGGGTTCACAGGCAAATGCGGTCTTTTGCTTATCTTCCTCCTTGATGCCCACTTGCCAGTAGCCTGATGTTAGATCAAGTGTGGTGAAATATTTTGACCCCTATAGCACGTCGAGTATGTCATCAATTCGTGGCAGTGGGTGCACGTCTTTTTTAGTGACCTCATCGACTCTGCGGAAATCGACGCAGAAACGCCAAGTCCCATTTGGCTTCTTCACGAGGACGACAGGTGATGACCAAGGACTGTGAGACTCTCTAATTATCCCATCGCGTAGCATTTCTTCTACTTGTTGCTCAATCTGTTGTCTTTCAAAAGGGGAATGACGATATGGGTGCTGATGAATTGGTCGAGAATCGCCTGTGTCGATCACATGTTCAGCGACATGAGTCTGCCGGATGGGGTTGTCACTGCTCGTAAATAGATGGCGGTACTTCTCAATGAGCGACAGCAGCTCATCCCGTTCAGATGGCTGTAGGTGATCCCCAGTCTCTATGTCAAACTCTTGAGGCACTCGATCGTTCTCGGGGGCCGTGATTGCCAGCTGTACGTCGTGAATTGATGAAGCCCATCCAAGCTTTGTTCCGCTGAGCAGGTTTACTGGCGACATGGTAGGATTAGCTATGCGAATGAGGCCTCTCCCTTGCACGATCCTCGTTATTGTGCGTGCAACCTGAAGTCCGTTTCTGAGCGTGCTGTTCGGTTCGACGAGGTGAATTCCGTCCCTTGCGACCTTTACGTCAATAGCGACTTCTGTACGAGGTTGAGTGCGAATTTGCTCGTGGCACCGCACTGTAAGTACATCATTATGTTCGGGGGCACTTGAGTCTATACATAGCCGGAAAATTTCACCGTTTAGTTGCAGCTCTTTTTTTGGAGAAATCAATGAGAAGCTGGGCTGCTCGACAAAAGGGAAGACCACCGAGTAGCTCGTACGGGCAATCCTTGACCACTAAAAACGTCTCGTGAACTTTGGTGGTGCCAAATTCAAGTTTTATTTCAGCTTCACTATTGGGGGTGAGCAAGCCCTCGCCAATTCCTCGGATGAATATGTCTTTTCTCGATTTGAATGAAGCACATAGTTTGTTAGCTAATTCTTCTGAGATGACATTTACGGACGAGCCGGTGTCAATTACAAGTTTTGTTTCTGTACCGTTGGCTCGTGTGGGGACTGAGAAGCTGGCCCTCCGACAATGTGCCGATGGGGCGGCCGGGCTGGCCCCCTAGGCCCAGCCGTTCTCGTTTCCCGAAGGATCAGGCTGCACATTTTGATTGCCTTGGAGCTCCACCTGATCGTTCCTGCCATCTCGAAACCGCTGCCAGCACTGTTGTGCTATGTGACCTATGCGGCGGCAAATCTGGCATCGGGGACGCCCGTCGTTGGCACGGGAAGTTCTCTGAGGCCAAGGCATTGGGGGGCGACGCACCTCGTCTTCGATGCTTTTTAGCCGGTCAGACAGCAAGGCGATCGAGTCCGCAATCGCTTTCAAATCTCTTTCGCGGTCGGCAGCCTCCCGAGGGCAACGCGATTCGGCCGCGGCGCAGGTGGCGACACACGTAGGAGGAGAGTGCCCTGTCGCTGCGGCGGGTGCGAACCCTACGGGATGCGCGATGTTTTGCATCCACGACTGCAATCCGGTAGAATACTGGATGCCAATCGGTTGTGGCGCCGACGCACGGCTCATCAAAGCTGCCAGATCTATGCGTTGCAAAATTTGAAAGAATGCAGTGCAGCTCTCCGGGTTTGCGATTATCATCTTCTCCAGAATATCCGGACGCAAACCGCGCATAAGGTGCCGCAACCGATCATCTTCTGTCATGGACGGGTTCACTCTTGCACACAGCTGTACGACGTCATAGTAGTACTGCTCGGGGGTTTCGAACGGCAATTGGGTGCGGTTTTGTAGCCGCAAATGGGCGATCTCGACTGAGTGGCGACTCGTAAAGGACGTTTTTAGTAGCGTCGCCCATTCTTCCCATGTATTAGGAGCACCGGTTAGAATTTGAGTGGTGTGCCACTTCTTGGCATCTCCGTCTAAAGCCAGATATAGAAATTTCACCTTCGTGGCTTGGTCCCAATCGTTAAGCGACGCTACATGTTCGTAGCAAAGTAGCCACTCGGAGATAGATTCCTCCGGCGCGCCTCTATAGACTGGTGGTCCGACGAATGGTTTAGCTTGGGGGGTAGACATAGCAGAGAAGAAGGTAGGGGGTTCCATCATAGTAGAGCAGTCAGAGGTAGGTTCCTGATATTTTTAGGCGCATCGGACGACCAAGGAGACAAATAAGTGTGGGTGAAACTCTGGGGCGGCAATCGATGAGAAGTCAACACGATGATTTCGGGGAGCACGCATTGGGGGTTTATTTAGCTAACACAACTTCAATTTATAAAATGCACTAGGTCATAAAGACAAAACATAGAAAATGGTGGCATACCCCTCGGCCTGTGTGGCTGGTCTCCGGTGGTGAGATTCGCTTTTTACCCCGACTCCGCTCACCTCAAAAAGAGCCCAAGTCGCTGCTTAAATAGGGTTTTTTTTAGCGTCCTCGGTGGTGCGGACCAACCGGGCAAGCCGAAGATAATCAAATCAACATGTGGTTGCCTGCAGCCTGTCTGCGACAACACTGTGGCAGCTTCTGAAATGGGCGCGTTCTCCGAAACGGTCTTGACGCGCTAACGACTGCTCAAATTTAGGTGCCCTTTGTCCCCGGAGGACCGAAGCGGCGGCTCGTTCGTTTGAAGCGTGGGGGTTCAGTGGTTAGAAGAAGGAGAAAGGCACCCAATCTCTGCGGTCTGGTCCAAAGCACGGCGTGGTGCCTGCCTTGGCGCCAAGCGCACAGAGACCGAGCAGACGCAGCCCTTTCTGTTCACTCCTTCTTCCTCAAGGTGCGCTCCCCGAGACAAGTTAAACGGCGCCGCTAACAAGGGCGTCTGGCAAAGAACAAGCTCCAGCTGTAGCCGAAAAAGAACAAGGTTTTCCGCGAAACGTTGCTCTCGCGACAGTATTCTTCAAATGCCGCTTGAACGTCTTGTGGTACATACCGGTGCGTGTGATGCCAATTGTTGCAAAAATTTATTTTATTTATTTTTAAATACTGCAATCCCTACTAGGGATTTTCGCAGAGGGGATTACATGAATTACATGAATGCTCAATGTGAAAACGAAGAAATTTTCAAAACAGGAAGATAAAAACACACAGAAACAAAAGTACGCACAAAGCAACCCAAATATGCAAAAATTCGAGCGTTTATGGGGACAGAGCTTAATTGGCATGCTATATTAAACACTGTTATTGAGGCTAGAAGAAAACAATGTTAAGGATGGCTGTAAAACTCCGGTGTTGGTTAGTTTGTTCCAGTCGTTTATAGTTCGTGGAAAAAATGAATATTTAAAGCAGTTGTTACGGGTTGCATAGGGTGTTTTTGTGCGCTCATGCCTTTGTCGAGTTGCATATCCGGACAAAAATGAAAGAACTTCAGAAATGTCTTTCTTGTAATGTCCCTTTATTAGTTGATATAGAAATTTTATTCTAGATAAGCGGTTTCTTTCTGTTAGTGTTGGTAGATTAGCTCGAGTTGAAAGTTCCGTAATTGAAGTGCGCCCGAAGCTGTTATAAATAAAACGAATGGCCTTTTTTTGTACTCTTTCTAGCTTGTTTATATTAGTTTTGGTAAAAGGGTCCCATATAATGGAAGCATAATCCAGAGTCGGTATAACTATTGTTCTATAAGCCAGGAGGCGGACGGAGGGGGATGAGAGTTTCAATGTTCTTCTGAGGAAGAACAGTTTACGCATTGCAGTGTTAGTTACTGTATTAATGTGTTTCGTCCAATTCAGGTCATCTGTGTGGAAAGTTTAGTATGGGTAGCAGAGTACTCGTATTCTAAAGGATTCCTTTTATTAGTTATTTGCATAAACACTGTTTTTTTGAAGTTAATAGCCATTTGCCATTCATCACACCAGGAGGACACTTTTTATAGAGCGTCATTGAACACGTGTTGGTCTGCGGGACAGCATATTTCGTTATAAAGTACACAGTCATCAGCGTAGAGTTTGATTTTAACAGGGATGCCATCAACAATATTCTATAATAAACAGGAGAAAAAGAAGTGGTACTAGCACTGAGCCCTGCGGAACGCCAGAATCAACAAGTTATGTGCGCAGGAATCAGCAAAAACAACAAATTGTTTGCGTTTTGTGAGATGTGCAAAAATCCAGTTAACTACTTGGGAATTATTGATTATTCTACCTATCTTATATATCAGTTTAGTGTGGGATATTTTATCAAAGGCTTTCTAAAAGTCCATAAAGATAACGTCAGTCTGTGTTCTACTATTTATTGATTTGGCAAAGTCATGTATTGTTTCAACTAAGTGAGTGTTTGTCGAATAACCTTTCCTAAAACCATGCTGGAATTTGGTAAGAACGTTACAGCTGTCTAGAAATTCGCAGACGTGATTGTAAATGATATGTTCCAGAATCTTGCATACCGTACATGTTAATGAAATTGGACGATAGTTTTAAACGGAGTTCTTATTTCCGGTCTTGTGAACTGGTTTAATTCTAGCGGTTCTCTAGTCTCTTGGTATTTCTCCTTTTTTAAAGACTTGTAAAAAATCACATGAAGATATTTTGACACCCACTCAACGTACCTTTTCAAGAAGCTATTAGGAATATCATCAGCCCTGGTGATTTTTTGGCATCGAGCCTTAGCAGAAGATTAAATATACCACTTTCAGAAACAATGACATCAGACATCGGTGGTAGGGATGCTTGAAACTTAGGTGATATACCATTATCTTGGGTGAACGCTGATTTAAAATGGTTGTTAAAGGCATGGGAAATTTTTGCACTATCGTGAGTTAGGCAGCCATCAACTTCAAATGTATCACATTCAGTGGAGTGTGGAGAAATCAAACGCCAAAATTTCTCGGGAGACGTGGTTATAAAGCTTGGTAATGATTCACCGTAATAGCGCTTTTTATCAGCAGCTACTTGGTCTTTAATTTGTATAGAAAGTTTCGATATTTCTTGCATTATAAATGATGTTCTGTTGTTTATTACCTTTTCTTTAAGCGCTTCAGTCGCCTTTTAGATTGCAATGTCTCCCTCGAAGTCCATGTGTTCTTACCCTTACATTTTTTTGTAATCTTGGGTATAAAACAATCGATACGTTCATTCACAATCTGTTTGAATCTGTCCCAAAGGTGGTGTACATCACAAGTGCTATTGCAGAAATAATCAAAATTAAAAGAAAGCAGGTCAATTATTGACACATCATCAGCAAGAGAAAAATTCGGAAATGACAAAATTGTGCTATTATTGTTTATATAAGTATTGGCTAGGGTAAGCAACACGGCCTTGTGGTCTGAAATTCCCAAAACTACTTCGCAGTAACTTTTGGCACTAATGGATTCACTTACTAGAAAGAGATCTAGTACTGATTTGCAATTTTCTTGGATTCTAGTGAAGACTGTTACGATTTGAAATAGGTCAAAAGTGAACGCAATGTTTAGCATTGCTTCTCCCAAGTGATCATTCTGATTATTGAGCGAGAAATCCGGCCAGTCTATATTCGGCAAGTTGAAATCTTCAGCCAGAATAACTTTGTCACCAGGTTTTATATTCGAATGTAGATACTCTTTTAACGATTCTAACATGTCAATAGATGAGTTAGGGGGTCTATACATGACTGCTATTACATATTTAACCTTACCGTGGTACGCTTTGCAGAATACGCACTCAACAACAGTCAAGTCAGACATTCTCACTATACGCAAACGTTTTTTAAAAAAATTGCAAACGCCTCCTTCTTTGTTGACTCGGTCTTTTCGAATTACAGTATATCCGGCAGGAACAAATTCGCTGTCGTATATTGATTCATGTAGCCAAGTCTCAGTGAGAACTGCGATGTCAGCATCGTGTATTAGTAATATACCTTCGAGTTCGGTAGCTTTATTGATTACAATTCTGCAGTTGATGTTTAATATTTTTAATTACTGATTTTTAGTGCTATGTTGTCATGCTGTTTTCTTATTCAGCCTAAACCGTGTCGCCTTTTCCTCGTTCCAACCAAACAGCACATTGTCTACGCTTAACTTGTCCAAGAGTAATCTGACGTTAGCGCCTTGTTCTTTTTCTTGAGCTGCACTCCTCCATAACTGCTTGCGGATTTCTCGAATTCTTTTCGAAAAGTCATCAGAGAGAGAAAAATTAGTGTCCTTTAGTTGAGGAGAAGCTTTTAGTACCGCCATTTTTTCACGGTAGTCGACAAACTTTACGATAACAGGTCGAGGTTTCTCGGACGTTCCTTGTCCAAGCCTTTGACACCTCTCAATACCGTTCACGATTATACCCAGTATTTTACGGAAAATGTTATTTTTGACTGTCGCCTCCAGTTACCCGTACGTCTCTTTGTTAGGCTCCTTTAAACCATAAATGATGAGGTTGTTCTGACGTCCCCTATTTTCCAAATCATCAACCTTAAGCATCAGCTGTGAAATCTGTTCATCAAACATAGACACTGAGGTTTCCAGAACTTTCACTTGATTAGTAACAGCATTTAGGTCAGTCAACTGTTCTTCAGTTTTTCAGTCAACTGTTCTGTTAAGGTTGAGAGCTTATCTTCGATTTTATTTTGCGCGGTGAGTACGGCTTCAAATGTTGCAGTCATTTTACTCTGTCCTTCTACCAGTTCTAACAGTATATATCTGTTTTCGAAGGCCCTGGATTAGCCTGTATGTCACCGCAAGACAGTAAGTCATCACGGAGACCAAGAAGGCAGCAAAAAATGCACTTAACACAAAGTGGGCATGGCATCAGAATAAAAAAACGGTCATCACTCTGGTAAAATTTCGTATACCCATAATAACTAAGCTGCAGCACGAAGCAAAAGGGGTTGCTGAGCATGGTGACGGTCTCGCTGCTGCCATGCCCATTGGTGATGCCCGGTGTTCGTCCGTCCTTTATAGTGCTTCGGTCCGTCATGTGATAGCGTGTCACCGACGTGGTCATCCATGTCGGCGCAAGCGCAGCTCTGCAGTGCAGCGATGAGTCAGCGATGATGCAGCGTGTAAATCCCTCGCTATCAGCAGACAAGGTCCCGTCAGACACGCCGATGCCGTTTGCACATGCCACCCCAGGATGGATAGCGGATAACATCAGCCGCGCCGTAAAAAGGACCTGCAGCACGAAGCTAAAGGGGTTGCTGAGCATGGTGATGGTCTCGCTGCTGCCATGCCCTCAGGCGATGCCCGGTGTTCGTCTGTCCTTTATAGTGCTTCGGTCCGTCATGTGATGGCATGTCACCGACGTGGTCATCCATGTCGGCGCAAGCGCAGCTCTGGAGTACAGCGATGAGTCAGCGATGATGCAGCATGTAAATCCCTCGCTATGAGCAGACAAGGTGCCATCAGACACGCCGATGCGGTTCGCACATGCCACCCCAGGATGGATAGCGGATAACATCAGCCGCGCCGTAAAAAGGACCTGCAGCATGAAGCAAAAGGGGTTGCTGAGCATGGTGACGGTCTCGCTGCTGCCATGCCCACTGGCGATGCCCGGTGTTCGTTCGTCCGTCCTTTATAGTGCTTCTGTCCGTCATGTGATGGCATGTCACCGACGTGGTCATCCATGTCGGCGCAAGCGCAGCTCTGGAGTGCAGCGATGAGTCAGCGATGATGCAGCTTGTAAATCCCTCGCTATCAGCAGACAAGGTCCCGTCAGACACGCCGATGCCGTTCGCATATGCCACCCCAGAATGGATAGCGGATAACATCAGCCGCGCCGTAAAAAGGACCTACAGCACAAGGCAAAAGGGATTGCTGAGCATGGTGACGGTCTCGCTGCCGCCATGCCCACTCTGAAATATTGAATGAAATCTGAATGAAATATTGTTCATTTTCGTTTTGCTGTTGCCGGTAGCCATCATCACCCTCAAAGCAAGATTTACTTCAAACGGATTGCGCGTTTTTGTGCCATTCGTGCAGGGCGAAGTCTATTCATTCGTGATCTCTCTGCAACTTTCACACTGCACTAGCACTTTCATGGCAAGTCCGTAGTCCTGATCCCCTCTGATGATCGTAGCCGGTTCGTGGCAGGCTTCGCAACACAAGGCACCCATTATCGTGTTTAGCATATCTTCAATCGAACATAATTATATCGAACTCGAAGGGGATCGCGAATTAGTTCGACATATGAAAAATTCGACATAAAAAAAAAATACGGGCCCCGACAGCTTACCTGTAGCCGATTATCACCTAATAGGCGCATTCAAGAATGACAACTAATTCCGCACACACGCTGCAACACAATGATTTGTGCGAAAAAAATCGCTTCTCTCGGCCTGCTTCTTCGTTTTTGAAATGTAGTTGAAGATGCTATAGCATCTTGGTCTTATAAATGCTGACCAGGTGCGACAGCCTGGTTACCTTCATGTGGCGCTATACAATAGCGAATTACGCCGAACGCTGCCGCCACTTCCACGGCGGAGTACGCGGATGTAGCCAGCGCCTCGTTTGGACGATCCTCCTCGTCACACGAGCTGTCCGCCTGGAAATTGCAGTCCGCTTCCATGGAGTCGTCCGCAAACATTGGTGTGGAACTGCGTCCAGGAACTGGAACGACAACTCGCGAAACGTGTTTTCTATGCGCTCATTGTCATTTTCATTGGTTTCTGCAAGTTCCGCCATCTTGAGGCCTGCCTTGCAGAGTAGTTGACTACTGTGTCCGTCTTCACATCTCGCCAGGAGTGGAATATCTCCACGGGAGAAAACTTTGCGGAGATTTCCGGCCACTCCTTCGTCGTCTACTGCTGGATGTCCTGGCATTTGATAGCTTTGCTTTCGCCAAAAATGGTTTTGGCAACAATGTTGTAACGTTGCTTAAATCGGTGAAGCCGCCCGGTGTTGTTGGTGAAGTTGCTTCATCGAGTATCAGCATCAGGCCATCCACCGGAATGTTCTTCACGCACTTCTAAAAACCAGGCATAGAGTGCCTTTTCTACATTCCCGTGGGCAGAAGCGTGCACATGACAAGCTCCCAACTTTCTCTGCTCCGCCGCCTTTGCCTTAATATCTGCTTTGTTCTTCAAGGTACTCCGAGTGCTCGCTCCGTGGTATCCCGAAGTCGTCCGCGAGGTTCTAACATTTCTCGTCCACCTCAACAGGCTGAATAGCCTTCAACTTCGTTGCAAAGCCAAGGGTCTTGCGCTTCTTGACAGTGGCCATAGCTATATGAAAAGTCGACAACTCAAGGAGTCCGCAGCGGCTTTGCACACCACGCACGCAAAAGAAAAATGCTGCACATGCGGTGGTACGTAGACGACGTGGGAATGGAAGCAACACAGCGCTCGCTAGGCGATGGCCACCTGCGAGGGCAACAGTAAAAGGTGTGAGCTGTGGTTGGCTGATTGTTACAAGCTGCCACTCTAGCATCGCCAGCGCGAAGTCGGCGACGGGAATGACAGCAGGTTAGTTCGTTCCGTACGCAAGCAGAGACAGTGAAGAGATCAGAGACGTGAGAAAACAAAACAAACTTTACTCTAGTGATATTGCAGCACACGGGATCTAGTACAACACTTTAATACAACTAACAAAATACATCAACACCTGATATCAAAAAAATACATATAAAAACAATAAATCAGCTTACGAGAGAGAACTATTACAATCTACACAAACTAGCAACAATAGAACTACGGAGGAGAAAGTTCGAAGATATAAACAGGTGAAGGCATACGTGTGATGACCGGCAGCGTTGCGTCCCCGACGATCGGATGCGAGAAGTCGAAGAGAGTTCTGGCACGACTGCGATGTCGGCGGTGTTGCAACGCTGGTGGCTCCGGGAGGCTAGTGCTTGCAGGTGACCTTGGGCAGGTTGAGCTAACTCGAGCCGAAGTCCCGATGTCAACGTTGCAGACGTTAATATCGCGCCACAACTAGACGGACGATTAAGTTTAGGTGGCCAGCCGATACAGAGCCACACTAAAAACTTCTAGAAGAGATACTTGTTGATCTGTTTCTAAACCATGTTGGTCAGCAGCTAGCCTGTCTAGCAGGGCAAAATCCTGCGCTTAAATCTCCCTCGTGTCCCCTCGCTCTCTTTCTTGGGGACAAGAGACCTCTATAGGGGTCCAATCATGCGCGTTTCATTGTTGGAAACTCCGACCCAAAAAATATACTGACCCCACCCCTTTTTAATTAGGAGAGAGCCCTCAACTAGCGAGAGTGACAACCTGTTGGGGTGCTGTCATACGGCTTGGCCACCAGAAGTTTTCCCGTGGGATCGGTCAGACTGTTTGGCTCTCAGCCGGTGCGTCCCGTAGTCTAAACCTTGTTCGGGGTACATCGCGGCCTTCCACGACCCTGCAGACGCGCCGTAGGTACAAAAGATCAAACGTTGGCGGCGACGTTCGAAGAACACCCCATTCTGCACTTCCCAGCTTTCTTTCATGCACCCGCCGGTCAGCAGGGTAGTACGGCGCCCGTTAATTGCCGTGACGCCGGGTCGCAAAAATGGCAGTCCGTGACATTGCCCCCCACTTTCAGAATGTTATTCATAACATTTGCTCACACGGAGGGGAATTTTTCGACAACAAGGAACAAACCATCAACAAGGGAGACATGAGGACTGTCCTTCTCATACACAACATAAATAGGCAGAGTGCATCAAAGTAACAACAAAAGGGAAAAAAACAATTGTTGGAGTACCAGCTTCAGTTACAGGCAACAATATCAATGCGTCATACAAACAAGAAAAAGAAATAGCCGTGTACGGCCGCCATCAATACAGAATACACTGCACGAATGTATACTGCGAAACAAAACGGAACAGGTGCGCTCCTCTACTGTAGTGAAGTCCTTCAATGTGCATTACATGTAAAAACAACCAATGCACCAAGCAAAAAGAAAATAACTCAAAATACACTTATACAATGACATACGTACATACAAACAGAAAACAAACGACGAAAGGAATAAAAAAAATAACATGCTCCCCAGACCTCAAGAACTATATCCGGCTCAAGTAATCGGCTCCCACGTTTTCGGTACCCTTAATATGCGTAATGGTGAACTGGTACTCTTGGGGTAGTAAACTCCATAGAAGTACTCGAGCGTTCAGCTGTTTTGCCTGTTGGATATAACTCGGAGGCTGGTGGTCTGTCTGGACACAAAAATGTACTCCATATAAGTACATGGAGAATTTCTGAATTCCCCATACCAGCGCGAGACATTCGCGTTCGATGGTACTATTGGAAGCCTCCTGTGGAAGCAGCTTTCGGCTGGCATAAGCTGCGGGGTGGAGCTTGCCTTCGTGGGCCTGCATGAGCACGGCTCCGAGACTTGTGTCCGATGCGTCTGTTCGAAGTACGAATGGTTGGTGCAAATTTGGTAGCCGTAGTATCGGCTCCGTAGAGGCATGTTGTTTGAGACTTCGAAAAGCCTCCTCAGGGGCTGCTGTCCATTTCACCGAGTTAGCTTCGCCCTTCCGGGTTAAATCTGTAAGGGGAGCGCTGACTTCTGCGTAATTCGGGATAAATTCCCGATAGTACCCGTTCAAACCGAGGAAGGCGCGCACTTGTCGCTTGGTTGAAGGACGTGGTGCAGCTTCGATCTTGTCGATTGTTTTCCCCAGTGGTTGCAATCTGCCCCTGCCAACTCGGTGTCCCAAGAAGTCGATTTCTTCCACACCAAGTTCGCATTTACTGGGGCCCACTGTAAGCCCGGCCCTCTGTATACGCTCAAAAAGCAGTCCCAGAGACCTCAGGTGCTCTTCCCATGTCTCGGTGGCTACCAGTACATCATCGTAGTAATGGTCCACACTGGGTATACCTTCTGCAACCTTCCGCATCAACTTAGCAAATACAGCAGGCGCTGTCTTGATGCCGAATGGCATGAAGCGGAACTGATATAGACCCGATGTCGTCGAGAAGGCCGTCTTCGCTTTGGACTCTGGTCAGCGGGATCTGCCAATAGCCCTTCACGAAGTCGAGCTTCGAGAAATGCTTCTTCTTTCCCACTGTAGTAAACACCGCGTCAGTTCTTGTCATAGGTTCGGAGTCGGCCACCAGAACGTTGTTCAGGCATCGAAAATCGATACACAGTCGATTTGTACCGTCGGGTTTCTTTACCAAAATGACTGGCGAATTATAAGGTGACTCTGATTTCTCAATGATGCCAAGCTTCTCCATCTCCCGCACCTCTTTCTCTACACCTTCCCGCGTTGCAAAGGGAAGAGGGTATTGTTTCACGTGGACGGGGTTACTCGTGGTGAGTACGAGGTTGCAGTGGACCCAGTCAGTTTTTCCCGGAACATTCGAGAAAATACGAGCGTGTTCCCTGACAATTCTTTGCAGCTGTCCGATCTGCTGAGCGTCCAGTTTGTCGGAGAGCTTCACGTCTTCTTCCCCTTCCACTTTCAGCCAGTCAGGGGTCGGAATATTCTCGTCCTCGCTCGATTCCACAACACATTCTTTGCAGCTGTCCGATCTGCTGAGCGTCCAGTTTGTCGGAGAGCTTCACGTCTTCTTCCCCTTCCACTTTCAGCCAGTGAGGGGTCGGAATATTCTCGTCCTCGCTCGATTCCACAACACCAAATGTCACGTTGCACACCTTGGTGGAGGGGCTGTCTCTCTCCTCGCATCTTTTCAGTAAGTTGGCGTGGAATATTTTTCTGCCGCCAGCCGTGTCTACGACGTAGTCAGCTTCACCTTTCTTTTCCCGGACTTCAAAAGGGCCCTTCCATTGCAGCAGCAGCTTGTTCGTGTCGGTGGGAAGTAAAATCAGTACCTTGTCTCCGGGGTTGAAACTTTGCTCCTTGGCCTTTCGATTGTACAGCTTCGTGTACCGTGCTCCGGCTTTTTCCAACTCCTCGTGTGCCAGGCGGCACGTTTCCTCCAAACGGTTCCGAAGGTCGAAGATATGCTGGTACGGCGTCTTAGCTTCTTCAGTCAAGTCGGCGTTCGTCCACAGCTCCTTCAGTATCGCCAAGGGTCCCCTCACATGGCGACCGTAGAGAAGCTCGAAGGGTGAAAACCCCATACTGGCCTGTGGAACCTCCCTATAGGCAAAGAGGAGAGGTGCCAGGTAGCGGTCCCAATCTCTCAGTTTTTCGGCGCACATGCGCTTCAACATTAATTTTAAGGTGCCGTTGAATTTTTCCACCAAGCCATTCGCCATGGGGTGATATGGGGTGGTGTGGAGCTGGTGCACGGAAAGGAGCCGCACTACTTTCTTCATCAGGTCCGATGTGAAGTTCGTGCCACGGTCACTCAGTACCTCGCGGTGGACGCCGAATCGGGAGAACATCTCGACCAGGGCTTCGGCCACTCGCTCAGTTTCGATACTCTGGAGCGCCACTGCGTCTGGATACCGGGTGGCATAATCCATCAAAGTCAAAATGTATCGGTTCCCATGCTTTGAGGGCGGTTGAATCGGTCCCACTATATTGTTTGCCACTCGCTTGAACGGGGTGTCGATTATGGGTGCCCTCCCCAGTGGAACATGTGGTACACGGCCCTTTGGTACGGTGCGCTGACAATAGTCACATGAGGCAACGAACCTTTTTACGTCAGCTGTGATGCCTGGTCAAAAGAACTCTTCCGAGATCCGGTCCTTGGTTTTCTGCATGCCCAAGTGTCCTGCCATTATACCATCGTGTGCTGTTTTTAAGCACAGCTTCTCGGTGGCAGTGCGGAACGACTAATTGGCGTACAAGCCGTCTGTTGGCCTCTGTGTACTGTCGGTACAGCAGTCCGTGTTCTTGTTTATACTCGACGCTTCCCTTCTCATTTCGGCATGTTTGCTTCCTGTCGATCTTTTCAAAACACTGTTTGAGTGTCGCATCTCCCCTCTGCTCGCAGCCATAGTTATCTCCCGGCAATCCCGCCGTGGTCCCAGGCGTACGAAGCTTGGCAAATTTTTCCGGCTGTGCATGTGCTTGGGAACGGGTGATAGCTGCTGCTACAGGCTCTTCCCTTAACTCCTTTGTCTAGACAGGTTTTTCAGTCTCCTTTCTGGGATCATTAGGAGGTCTTACGCCATCGATATTACCCAGAATGAGGTCATACAGTGGATCTTGCAGGCATAGTGCTGTCAGATTGCCAGTAAAGTAGGGGGTGTCAACCTCAATCCGTGCTTCGGGCAGCATCCTCGCTGTTCCGTCAACCAAGTAGACGAGTCTGCTTGTACCTGTCAGCTCGTCTTCCTTCACCAACTTCCTCCGCACGATTACTGTGTTGCACCCCGTATCCCGCAACACTGATATGTCTGTGCCTCAGAGGGTCCCTGTGGCCACTGGTAGGTTCTCGGCCAGATTTTTCGGCGGTGTCACCCTTACGGCGTTGACGACGGGGACTTTTTCGCCATTCCTAAGCTTGATAAACCCGTCCCATATGGGATCCTCACGCGTTTCCCTTGGTGCGTAGAGGCAGGACGCCTGGAGTGAGTTATTTGCTCCTGACCGGCAGTCGTTTGCCCTATGTCTTTTTTTCCCACACTTGAAGCAGACGATGGCTACATTAGCGGCAGGTCTGTTGCGACACAAGTGCGACGGGCGATTCCCATGATTGCAAATATAGCACTGTGGTAGTGGTGCATGGCTGTTGCCTCCTTTCACTAATTTCCCCTTCTCGTCTGTTATGGAATCATCTTTCTTTGTTTTCGCCCCGCCGCGGTGGTCTAGTGGCTAAGGTACTCGGCTGCTGACCCGCAGGGCGCGGGTTCGAATCCCGGCTGCGGCGGCTGCATTTCCGGTGGAGGCGGAAATGTTGTAGGCCCGTGTACTCAGATTTGGGTGCACGTTAAAGAACCCCAGGTGGTCTAAATTTCCGGAGCCCTCCACTACGGCGTCTCTCATAATCATGTAGTGGTTTTGGGACGTTAAACCCCACATATCAATCAATCTTTCTTTGTTTTCGCTAGGCTTGCTCCATCCTGAGCTTCCAAAAACTGGTCTGCCAGCTCAAGCATGTATCCCAAGGATTCCACCTTCCTTTCTTTCAAATATAATGCCAGGTTCGAACCACATCCATGCAAAAACCTCTCTCTAATCAACAATGCGCGGAGGGACTCGAATTCTGTCTCAGTTTTGGACAGCTCAACCCATCTATCGAAGTAATGTCTTAAGCGAGCCGCGTACTGTGTTGCTGTTTTACCCCCTACTGGCCTCTCCTTATTAAACTTGTCTCGGAACCCATCCGCCGTGAAGCAAAAGTGCTTCAGGAGGGCGATTTAACCTTGGTGTAGTTCGCTCCATCTGTAGGCGGTAGCCTGCCATTAACACTTAGCGCCTCTCCTGTAAGACATGTTGAAAGCGCCATCGCCCATTGGCTTTCAGACCACTTTTACCCTCTGGCGATGCTCTCAAACTGGCGTATAAACGCATCTAAGTCATCCGTTCCTTTGTCAAAGGTGACGAGCAGTCTACCTGTGTGTATTCTCAAACTCGGCTCCTCCCCGGCATCGCCGTGCTCACTGCTGGATCGGCTCACACTGCTACTCTCACTGAGGCGAATCTTTAATTGCAGTAACTGCACTTCCCGTTCTCCGGCTTCCCTTGCCGCTTCTCGTTCTCTCTCCCTTTCTTCGCATTCTCTCTCCTTTTCTTTGCGCTCTCTCTCCTTTTCTTCATGCTCTTCCTCCCTTTCTTTTTCCTTTTCCTCCCGGGCCAGTGCCGCTCTTCTCTGGCTAACGCCTGTTCCTGCTGCTCCTTAACCCATTGTTTCTGTTCAGTGCCCTCGAGGCCTGTTTACTGTGCGCGATCCACTTATCAAAATTCATACACTCCATACTGCAGACTGTCACTATAATGTCACTATAAAAACAGCGCAATCATATGCAGGATGCAACCGCTTCAACTGTGCGGCTCTATCACCACGCTGTCCGCACGGTTCTCGTTCACCCCTCACTGTCTTACTCTTGTACGGAACGTCCTCATCCCGGACGCCAGTTTTGTTACAAGCTGCCACTCTAACGTCGCCAGCGCGAAGTCGGCGACGAGAATGACAGCAGGTTAGTTCGTTCCGTACGCAAGCAGAGACAGTGAAGAGATCAGAGACGTGAGAAAACAAAACAAACTTTACTATAGTGATATTGCAGCACACGGGATCTAGTACAACACTTCAATACAACTAACAAAATACATCAACACTTGATACAACAAAAAAATACATATAAAAAACAATAAATCGGCTTACGAGAGAGAACTATTACAAACTACACAAACTAACAACCATAGAACTACGGAGGAGAAAGTTCGAAGATATAAACAGGTGAAGGCATACATGTGATGACCGGCAGCGTTCCGTCCCCGACGATCGGATGCGAGAAGTCGAAGAAAGTTCTGGCACGACTGCGATGTCGGCGGTGTTGCAACGCTGGTGGCTCTGGGAGGCTAGTGCTTGCAGGTGACCTTGGGCAGATTGAGCTAACTCGAGGCGAAGTCCCGATGTCAACGTTGCAGACGTTGATATCGCGTCACAACTAGACGAACAACTAAGTTTAGGTGGCCAGCCGATACAGAGCCACACTAAAAACTTCTAGAAGAAATACTTGTTGATCTGTTTCTAAACCATGTTGGTCAGCGACTAGCCTGCCTAGCAGGGCAAAATCATGCGCTTAAATCCCCCTCGTGTCCCCTCGCTCTCTTCCTTGGGGACAAGAGACCTCTACATGGGTCCAATCATGCGCGTTTCATTGTTGGAAACTCCGCCCCAAAAAATATACTGACCCCACCCCTTTTTAATAAGGAGAGGGCCCTCAACTAGCGAGAGTGACAACCTGTTGGGTGCTGTCATACGGCTTGGCCACCAGAAGTTTTCCCGTGGGAACGGTCAGACTGTTTGGCTCTCAGCCGGTGCGTCCCGTAGTCTAAACCTTGTTCGGGGTATATCGGGCCTTCCACGACCCTGCAGACGCCGCCGTAGGTACAAAGGATCAAACGTCGGCGACGACGTTCGAAGAAGAACACCCCATTCTGCACTTCCCGGCTCTCTTTCATGCGCCCGCCGGTCAGCGGGGTAGTACGGCGCCCGTTAATTGCCGTGACGCCGGGTCGCAAAAATGGCAGTCCGTGACACTGATCGAAACTTGCAAAACGGCAACAAAAAGTAAACGAAAAGGCGTAAGGAGGAGGATGTTGGCTTCTTCGTTCCTGCCCACGGGTACACGGGGAGAGATTGAGAGAAAGAGAAAAGAAAAAAAGCCATTCCCCAAGTTAGAGATTATGCAGTCCGAGCCCTCTCGCCCTTACCTTTTTTCTAGCGTTCTGGGTTTTGGCGGAGGCATGGGGCTGCACGGAGGTTTCTGGGTGCTGTGAATGTCAGAGGGCACCTTCCAACTCTTGCGCAGAGCCGCGCTCTCGCGGGTATCACGGGGCGCGGCGAGCGCCGAAGTGCGCCTTCGAGCTCGCGCGGTGTTTGATATATCTGAAGACGAGTAAAAATACTGTTCGATATAAACGTGCGAATTTCTATACCTTTACAAAGGGATTTCAAGGGGATAACTCACGAGTTTGATATACCCGAAAATTCTATATATGTGGGTTATATATGTGGCTATATATGTGGCTACAACTCGCGGGGAAAGAGTCAATCTTCTCTGTTGTTGCCGGGGCCGATGACACAATTTTCTTCGACTTCGACATCTGTAACTACCTTTGCGCCGATTCGTAGTCGCCCAGAGTTCGCTTCACCATCATTGTCATTGGAAGCAATGCGCTCAATTGGACCATCGCTGAACGGCCGTGTAGCTTCAACACATCGTTTGTCGGAGTCAACCAAAGGCTCCGGTGACTTCGTAGACTTTCTGCCGCGACCAAATGCATGCACGGTGCGATACTTTTTTGCGTTTCCAGGAATGGCGGTAGAATCAGAAGCGTCAGAGTGCTCTGCCGATTTTGAGGCGTCACAGCGGTAACTTTTTCAAAATGGCGTCAAGTCGTGCATGCAGGCGTAAGCTGCAAGATTCCAGCCAACCAAAAAGGGCCATTTTTCTCCTGTGGGCCATTTAGCTATAGGCGATGAGCGTGGCTCTTCGTTTTTGATACCCCGTTTTTCAAGCCGGGGAAATGCTCAGTGTTGCTTACCGAAAAAAAAAAAAAGCTGAAAATGCGTTTTTCGAAGAAGACCAAAATGGTGCCGATCGAGCACGTAGTTCCTGCGTATCGTAGATCCAAAACCTGCCCTATTCGCTGTAAATTTATAGGGCAGAACACCTCAATCAATCAATCAATCAATCAATCAATCAAACTTTATTTCAGGAATGCATACATTTACATGAATAAAATTCTACAGTACAGAGGAGGTCCCGAAGTTAGAAAACTGTCAGGGGGGACCTCCGTTAGAGAATAAGTCAAGTGCGATAACAATGCAGCAAGCAGTGAAAAACACCTTGTATGAATTAAACAAAGAATGGTTAAAATTTCATAACAACAAGGCAAGAAAAGTTCTGTGTACCAGCAAGTGGTATATTGAGTAAAAGAAATACTAAAATTAGGAGTAAGGCACGACTGAAGAGTTTAGAAAACACGTTTTGTGATTAGGTACTCTTTAAACATTTTGCGAAACGAATAGAATGTGGGACATAACTTTATTTCAAGTGGTATGTTGTTCCATACGGATACACCTTTAAATTTAAGAGTTAGTTTTCCATAATTGCTACGCACTTTAGGCACTTTAATTGCACTCTACGCACTTTAATTGCTACGCACTTTTGCTACGCACTTTCCATAATTGATACGCACCTGTATTTAGTTTTTCAAAGTTGAATAGTGATAAAATTTGATGGCATTCGGCTATGAAAATTTGTAAATAGGTGCGTGATGATGTCGGGAACAAGAAAAGAAGGTTCACAAAAATTCCGATTTTTCGGCCAATTTTCGGTCCCGAAGTGCAGCGTGTCCCCTCTTAACTCTGTTGTTACCATGCGAAAATGGTTATCTTTCACATGTCCTGGGAAGGTCGTTTCACCAGTTCGTAAATTACTCCAGCACGCATTGCAGCATATCAAATGTTGTGCAATCAAATGCTCTTTCCAAAAAATATGTTGTAGAGCAAAAAAATATTTTGGAATGAATAAAATTGAGATAAGTGTGAATTTTTGGTTTCCAGCTGGTAAACTAATAAAAACACTATATGTGAAAAAATATTCAAAACAAAAAAATTCCAAAATATACATTTCGAAAAAAAATGACTAAGGAACAGTATAAAAAATAAATCTTCTTAAGAAAGTTTCTACCCACATAGACAAAGAAAATCACAACCGAGATGCTGCTTTATTGCTTGAGCCATGCGGTGAAGCATTGCCTGGTTTTTGTGAGACACAAGTGAACTCGTACACATTTCTCGGTAAATTTTTCTTTTCTTGGGACAAGAGCCTCCAGATGTTCCAATATAGATGGATGCCCATGATGTGAATAATAGCTCTATAAATCAGATGTCTAATGAACTTCACTACTTCTTCTAGCGTTGCCTCTTTCCATGAGCCACCTCAGTCCGCTGAGGTTGGATTTCCTATGTATGCATCCAAACATATTTCTTAGTATTTTGTGCATTAAAAAGAACAATATCAAAGTCTTCAAAGTCTTTCAAAACAAATTGCACATGTCAACAGCATAAAAAATGGCTGGAGTGTAAAGCTGTTATGAAGGTAATAGCCCGCAATCCACAAAATTTAATATTTTCAAAGTGCTACTTCTACAGCGAGGTTTCTCCACTGGCTACAAATGTCTTCCAGGTTAACTATCACCACTGATTCAACAGAAGTGGCTGCTATTGCAGATAATTGAGTTTCTGTCAATTAATTACATGGTGCAATTGGCTGTGCACTGGGAAAAGCCATTCTTGTAAGCCTTGTGTGCCCAAGGTTGTGGTGACCTCGCTACTCACCGTAGCAGATGATCACTGCGGGTTCATGCTTGGCGAGCCGAGCCACAGGGCCGCGACTCCTTCGCCTACTCGTGTGTAGTGCACCGCTCCGCACGCGCTCAACTAACAAGGCGTTTAGCGCAGCGCGGCACAACAGACAGTGTTCGAATAACAGAAATACACCAACACTTCATTGCCTTTGGCGGCACCCCGAGCAATAGTACAACGTCTGCCCCCGGGACATGGAGAGCAGAAGCTCCGGCACGCGGACGTTTACGATAAGGGGAAACCGCGAGCACGTCGCAGCGGGCACTGGCGAGCTTTGGCACGCCGGTCGGGAAAAGGTCCCTTGCGGCTTTGCTGCGCACTCTCACGATGATCACTGGGCCTGGTCGCGAGAGTTAGGGCAAACCTCGTACGCGTAGGCCTACGGCAAGTGTGGCTTGGTGTGGTACGACCACTTCAAGCACTAGGTACCGCTGTTGGCTTAGCGTACGGTACCGAAGCTAGCACTAAAGTAAACATGCCTGCCGGGATGCCAAGGCCCCAAGCAGGCTACAAACCGGTGATGCCCAAAGGGGACGCGGACGAAGGAAACATGTGCTTACCCGGCGCCGACCACGGAAAAAAAAGCGCCCCTTCCGGCGCGCACGTGATTCCGCCTCTCGATTCTCACAGCCCCCGAGAACATGTGCCGCGCCCGTGCGTGACGCCATCTATCGCCACCCGTCATTGCCAGAGCAAGGGGAAAGGAAAAAGGAGAGCGGGCCGTACGGTGGAATGCCCGCAAAATGGTCGCGGGCAAGCCTCAGATTCTCGCAGGGTCCATGAAACGTTCAGCATTAATATGATTGCTGCAAACCCTGTATGTTGCGTACAATAGGCTGGCCGGCTTACTCAGGAGATTACCTCGTCCGGCATACTGTATTCATGCTGTCATCTTGCACTCAACTATTAGGTGAAGGCGAAGTGCTTTAACAGGGATTTCATTATTCTTAGCCTCACTGAGCAAGTACGAAAAGTAAGCTTGAAGACATCCAATCTTTACAAAAGCTTTAGCGCACCTACCGTACCGTGGTATGCGAAACAAACTTGTCCCTGGCTTCTTGTGAGTTCTGCCATTGTTGAAGCACAACAACACACAGCAGTAGCTGCCGTAGTTTCGACTGCCAGACAGCATGGCATCAGCGCTGTCTAAAAGTATCAGTAAATGCGTGCTTCATTGTGAAATTATGAAAAAGATATGTGCATGTCTGTCACACACTTCGGGTGAGGCGTCGCTGATTCAACATCGACTTGCAGCAGACTCACAGGCCTCCACTTTATGCTTTGGCCTGCGACGCCTGAAAGGCTTCGAAGGGGTGGTACATTTCAAATTTATTTGCAGGTCGGTCGACCCGTGCGGGGTTGCACGTGCGGTGATGTATGGGCCTGACCGACGTACTCATAAAGCAGGCATGGACATAGGCTTAAACAGAAACAAGCATTTAATTAAAACAAAGGCAATAGGCAGGAGGTTACGAAAAAATAACAGAGGAAAAACACTAATATGCGATGAAAATAACAACGAAGCTAACTATGCTCTAAAAGAACAGGTACAGACAAAACACATACGTGGAATGTTAGTAAAATAACAACATGATGGAAATCAAAGAGAGATGCAAGGAAATAATTACGGAGTAAATGAACATGCTTGCGCTTCTGAATTGCTACGTGACACGCAGCGCACACAACTACAATTACTGAAGGGCTAAAATAATAAAGTAACAGTTAAAAAAAGTCACAATAAAAAGTTTCATACGGACCAGGCCAGCTCTTGGTACACGTAGGGGAGTTGATGGGCTGTCATTGAAGATCTCGCCAGCTTAGCAGATGACGAGGGTGCCCAGTATTGCTGCCGTCTCAATAGGTTGTGCGGGTGACTCCATGCGCGTCGCCTACGCGAGCCTCACGACACCGACGACCGCACTTCTTGCTGATTGCACGTCTACTCCCGATTTCAAAGCAGTGAAAACTTTTTCGCGGTGTATGTGTGCTCCCGTCCCCCCAGGAAGTCATTTCTTTTTCCTCGAACACATGCGTGCCCCTTTCGGTACAGTTGTAGAGAAGACGCGGTGGCGCCGTTGGTCGGTAGTCGCCAGATGTGGTCTTCCTTAATGCAAAAGCGCCCTTCCTTGGACGCGCGCGGTGGAAACGAAAATTGCAGTCATTTGTGACAGTGTCATAATTGTACCGCAAAACCACCTTGAATGATTAGGGAATCAGTGCACAATACAACATCACTGACACATTTTGATCTCTTTGTTCAGACCGCTTACAAAGTGTTCAAAAGTTTTTAGGCCGCTATCTCATGTAATGCATTGTTATCACGGCCTGGGAACTTTAGAACACCTTTGTAAGTACGCAGTACTAAAGCAGTACATTGCGAGGAAATGTGGGAGTTCAAGTTAGCACGGTAAAAATGTATATGAAGCGTAAAAGAAAATTGTGGGCAGCTTGAACTGGTAGCGCAAGGCTAGGGAAAAAGATGGCCACTTGGCTGGTCCAGATTAGTTTCTGGCACACCAGGATTTATTCGTAGTCTTTGGAAACGCATCGTTAAGCATGCAAGGCCCAGCGACCGCTCCTCAACAGAGTTTTTGAATAGTGTACGCAAAGCTTGCGGGCGTCACTTAACGGGAGCTGGCGAGCATACGACGCATTCGCCGCAACGCCTACCGTCACCATCATGGTATCGTCACCATTGCCAGAATTTGGCGGCGCGCTCTTTTCTGAGCGTTCGTTTGTGACACTGCCGCCACTTTAAGAATATTATCACATAATATTCAAAACCACACAAATGAGCGCGAACAGTCACCACACACTAAAAGTTCGTAACATAGTTCGTCACTCATGGCGCGTCACATTCACAACAGAACACTCGATATATTTTCGCATCATAACACATAAATTATAACCACAGGTACATAAGTACAACACTCCATGGTACATTTACAATAATACAAACATACAAAGTTCTACCTTTACAACATTTGTACAGTCATATTGATCACATCACGTCACCGCAGCAAACACTTTCACCCACTCGACATACACTTGTGACAGGATAACAATTTTAACAGCACATATTGCGTTCAACGCTGTCAGACCCTTCTAAAACATTCAAACTCGACTAAGGTAGTCTGCACCAACGTTCTTGCTTCCCTTGATGGGCTCAATTGGGAATTGATATTCTTGTAGAAGCAAGCTCCACCTTAAGACTGCTGTTAAGCTGTTTAGCCTGTTTTATGTATCGGAGTGGCTGGTGGTCAGTTTGGACAAAGAAAGGCACTTTGTACAGGTACATATTGAACTTCTGTATCCCCCACACCAGAGCTAGACATTCTCTATCTATTGTGCTATAGGATATCTCCTGGGGAAGTAGTTTGTGACTGGCGTATGCTATAGGGTGGAAGGTTCCTTCGTGTGACTGCAAGAGCACAGCTCCGAGGCTGGTGCCGAAAACGTCGGTGCGGAGGATGAATTTCTTAGTTAGGTCTGGGAGGCGGAGCACTGGAGGATTTGAGATGCATTCTTTGAGTCTCGCAAATGCTTTCTCGTGTGTTGTCATCCATTTTACTAAGTTGCTTACACCTTTCTTGGTCAGTTCTGTGAGAGGGGGGCGCTGATCTCAGCCTAATTTAGAATGAACTCCCGGTAATAGCTGGCCAACCCGAGAAAAGCGCGTACCTGCGGCTTCATCTTCAGGGCGGGGTAGCTTGGATTTTATTGAGTTTTCTCCAGCGGTGCAAGCATATTTTGTCCTATGTGATGACCAAGTAAATCGATCTTATTCGTTCCAAACTCACACTTGCTCAGTCTCACGGTTAGCCCGGCAGCCTGAATTTGAACGAAGAGCTGCCATGTTGTAGTAATGTTCAACGCCCGGGATTCCCCAGGTGACTAGTCGCATCAGCTGGGCGAAGACGGCGGTTGATGTTTTGATCCCGAAGGGCATCTAGCAAAACTGGTACAGACCGGGTTTTGTCGAAAGCGCTGTCTTGGGTTCCGACTGCTTGGAGAGTGGGATTTGCCAGTAGGCTTTAACGAAATCTAGCTTAGAGAAGTAACTTTTATTCGCGGCACTGGCAAAGACGGCATCCGCTCTAGGCGTGGGCTCTGCTACTGCTATTATGACGTCATTCAGGCGCCGGAAATCGACTACAAACCGCTTGGTTTTGTCCGGTTTGTCCACAAGCAGCACTGGGGCATTATAGGGCGACTTCGAGACTTCAATTATGCCCAGTGTTTTCATTTGATGTTCCTCGACTTTGACGTCCTTAGTCGTAGCAAAAGGTACCGGGTACTGTTTCATGTGGACTGGGGACTCCGTCGTTGACTCGTGGTGGCACTCTACCCAATCTGTCTTGCCCGGGACATTTGAAAATATTTTAGAGTATGCTAACATGCTTTTCTCCAATGCCTCCTTTTGTTGGTCCATTAAACTTGGGCAGAATGATGTCGGTGATCGCTTCTCTCTGCACGAACTCCGGCACCGGAATTTCCTGTTCATCTCCATTGTCAATAACAACTACGATGGCTTGGCATTGGTTTGGTGCATCTTGGTTCGTTTCACGCTCCGCATACTTCTTCTGTAGATTGGCATGGAAAATCTTCAGCCCACTCGGCTTCTTTACAGCGTAATTGAAGTCCCCTGTTCTCACCTGAACTTCGAAAGGCTCTTTCCAATGCAGCAAGAGTTTGTTTTTGTCAGTTGAAAGTAAGATGAGAACATAATTCCCGGTTTGGAAGATTTGATTCCTTGATTTTCGATTGTAGTGTTTAGCCTAGCGTGCTCTTGCCCTCCGGAGTTCTTCGCGAGCTAGGCAGCACGTCTCTTCCTGACGTCCAGCTCTTGGTTCGTCCAAACTTCCTTTAAGATCGCCAGTGGTCCTCGGACATGTCGGCTGTACAGTAGCTCAAACGGTAAAAAGCCGAGACTTGTCTGGGGAACCTCCCTGTATGCGAACAGCAATGGACTGAGGAATCTGTCCCAGTTATTCTTTATCTCCGCGCACATTCGTTTAAGCATAGTTTTCAGTGTGCCATTAAATTTTTCCACCATCCCGTTGGTGGCCATCGGGTGGTAAGGAGTGGTATGGAGCTGGCGCATTGATAAAAGTCGTGCCACTTCCTTCATTAACATCGACGTAAAATTCGAGCCCCGATCACTTAGGATTTCGCTGAATGCACCGAAACGAGAGAACATCTCAACGAGGGCTTCTGCGACTCGGTCGGTCTCTGTGCTAGGGAGTGCAACGGCCTCCGGATAGCATGTGGGGCAATCGACGAGGGTCAGGATATAGGGGTTTCCTTGACCAGATGGAGGCCGGATAGGGCCTACTATATCAATAGCTACTCTTTTGAAGGGGTGTCTATGACAGGGGACTGGCCGAGTGACACGTGTAGCACTCTTCTTTTTGGCACAGTTCGCTGGCAGATATCGCAAGACGCCAGAAACCGTTTCACCTCGGCTGAAATCCCTGGCCAAAAGAATTTTGCCTGAATTCGGTCCTTGGTTTTCTCGGCCCCCAGGTGTCCAGCCATTATTCCATCGTGGGCTAGCTTCATAACAGCCTCCCGGCAGTTCTTCGGCACTAAAAGCTGTCGTATTCATCGTCCGCTCTTCTCCGTGTAGTACCTGTAGAGCAGTCCACCTTCCTGCTTGAACATCATCGCGCCATTACTATTATGGCATTGGAGATCCTTGTCGATCTGCTCAAAGCAGGGTTTCAAGACTCGTCCTGGATTTGTTCCTCGACATAATTGAGACCAGAGTGCTCCTTGGAATTGGGCATAGGGAGGGGCTGGAATCGCTTCGACTGGTCTTTGGTCTGTGCTCGGGTCGCAACTGCTATGACGTTCTCTTCGGCCGTGGCTGTTTGGTTGTAAAGTTTTTTAATCAATGGTGGATCGATCTCTGGGTCCTCTTCCAACGGTTTGGGTTGGTCTGGCGAACGGGCACCCCCGATGTTCGCCTGCAATACGTCATACAATGGATTGTCCATGCAGAAGACACAGTTCCACTGTAGAAAGACGTCTCGCTCTTGACCTTGGCCTCAGGCAGCCTCATGACCGAACGGTCGAAGGTGCAAACCAAGCTGGACTTGCCCGTGAGTTCGCTGTCTCGGGCTAGGTCTCTTCGTACTATTGTAGCGGAGCTCTCAGTGTCTCTTAGAACGATAATGCGCCTTCCTGCCACTTTTCCAGCCGTTACAGGCATTCCCCTAACCAGAGGTTTTGAGTGTGGAGCCATCACGGCATTGACTACCGTGTGGAGATCGGTTTGCACAAGGCTTACCTACTATGCGCAACCGTGTAGGGATGCGACGTCCTCCACTGCCGCTGCCGGGTTCGTCGTTTTCTCCGGCACGGCGCAGAAACCACACACGAGGCAAGATAACAACAACGGGTTTATTAACCCAAGATGCAGCACAGTGCGACACTCATGGGCTTGCAGGCCGTATAGGGAACTCCGCAAGGCAACGAAGATGACGATTAAACAAAAGCTCGTGTTGTTGTTGCCACTCCGCCATCTTGGTTCAAGGACACAGCGTACTCTGGGTACAATCTGTAAATATATTTCTACCCTCTGCCTACTCTCACCCCGTGACAATACTAACATAACAAGGCCACTTGGTGCAATCGCCACGAGGAATTTATCCCGGCTACAGCCCTTCTATGTGCTGTACGACTGCCCTCTTGGATAGTTTCTTAGGTCGCTGCATGTAGACTTCCGTGCAGTCTATGATGTAGGTGGTGTCGGCATACTGACTCAGAAAATTGCCTTGGCACTGTTGCCAAAATCGCTTCAATTGGCAGCCCCATGACGACTTTCCTCATAATGTCATCTAGAATTCCAATCATTCTGCAAAATATTTTACCCGTGTGCACCACAGATGTGCCAAACCTCAGTGCTAAGTCAAAAATACAAAAGACCTAAGCGAAGTCTCATGCTTCGTCCTCAGTGGTTATGTTTCCACAAACTTGACCACACCGAGCCACTGTTGTGACCAGTTTCCTAAAGCCAACTAGTCCAAGCCAGGTGTATAAAAGTTCCAGGTTTTCTCGGAGAGACCTTTGGAAATAGGTCTTAGCATGGTTTGGGTGGCTGAGCACTGGACTGTGGTTTCTTTAGCTGCACATGAATGCTCAGTTTGTATGATCAAATAGTGTTCTTCCCACTGAACTTCCCACACCTGCTTGGCAACTCTTGTGCGGCTTCTTGTTTTCCGCTCGAATTAACCTCTTCACTACCGGCCTAAGAAGGAATGAAGAATACCTTATTTTTTTCACAAAGCTTTATTGAACACTTCAGTCTTAGTCTATAACAAAAAGACAATGAAAAAATTCCCATTATTTGATGTAATTCTAGAATGTCCACACTTGTGGACATTGGTTGTGAACAATGTCAAAAGGGTGTCCACATACGGGGACATCAGTTGCCAGCGTTGTGGAACTTGACGAAGCAATTTTTGCCTTGCAGACATAGGAAAACATTGCATTTGGTGCACTTAACTCTCGTCTTCCCTTTGCAGTTTTCATTTCTGCACCGCATTGCATTTTTTAGGCTGCAGAATTCGGGAAAGTGATCAAAGCGGTCACGCCGTGTGTCAAGGTTTGGCAGTTGCACAGGCCTTGAGTTGTCAGTCGCTGGCGGATCGCTCCTTTCCTTGCGGTTGTGCATGGGGTTTTCCCTTATTAGTGTCTCAGCGATGTCTTGCTTGAACTGCAGCTGGCTAAGCACTTCCTTTTTTGGTATGCCCATGGCCTGGGCGTCACGCTGATACAAGATCCATGAATTGCATACGGCAAGGTCCAGAAAGTGAGTGAAAAACCTCACCGTTCACTTTCTTGTTTTGATGTTTATCCGATAGTACGACACATATCGGTGGACCAAGTCTACACCACCCATGAACTTGTTGTAATGTGCAACAATAGCTGGCTGGGGAACAGGAACCTTCTTCTTTGCTTCATTGCACCACCGCATGCATGTGGCGACGGGGTCGCACCCAACGGCACTTGACATCAAAAGAACACTCCTATTATCTTTCCACTTCACAACGCACACTTCTCCATCATCTCGCACAAGGCAAGGGCTGTCACCCCGCTTCATTGCTTTGTCGCTTGGAAGGTTTGCAGCCGCGCTTTCTGTACGGTTTGCATTGGCTGTCCCAGTAAGAAACACTGTTCTTTCTAGAAGGTGGTCCATGATTCGCAGGCCTGTAAAATACCTGTCAGTGAAGATGTGTGCTCGGTCATCTGTTATGGTTGTTACTAGCTTCTTGACCACTGCTCCCCCAAGGCCATACAATTTTGAGTCATCAGCGTCTACAGTATTCTTCCCGGTGTAAACAACGAAGTCAAGGACTAGACCGTCAGGGGAGGCTAAAACGAAATTCTTGAGACCGAGTGGATTCGGTTTCGAAGGGAGGTACTGCCTGAATCCACATCTTCCTGAAAATAAGATCATCTGTTCGTCGATCGACAGTTCTTTTGAGCGGGGCAGTGCTTGGCAGGCGGCTTGGAAGCAATCCACTATTGGTCGAACAAGGTGAAGCTTGTCTTCCTTTTGGCGTGCTGTAGTTGCTAAAGTGTCGACAAAGTGCAGGTGATTACGCAGCTCGTAAAACCTGTTCCTTGTCATGTGGTCCGCAACAGATGGTGTCCTTGTTCCTCGAGACCAGTAGAGCTGGACTTGGGGAAGGTGGATCCCAGCAAGCTTTCTTACTTCAAGTGTACTGGTCTGCACAGATCGGTGGTTTCGTTTCTGAACCGAATACAAATTTGTTTGCTCAGCAACTTCCTTCCAAAAGTCCAAAGGAAAATATTTTTCAAAGTACTCGTGCGGTGTCAGAAACTCCCGGAAATCATCGTCTTGGTTGTCGTTGTCAGGACAGTCCCTCTTGCAAAATCTGTAACAGCTAAACGAATATTCAATTTTAACGAACCGATAGAAAAAATGTGAGAAACACTTACGCTTGTGAGGTCCAGGAACTTTTCTTCTTTTTTTTCGTTGGTCGCTGGGCAATATCCGGTTCAGGTTCATCTGCAGACTCGCCTGAAGACTCTACATCACTTGCAAGTGGTGACGAGGCCCATTCTTCTTCGTCTTCCGAGTCCGAGAGGCCCGCATCACTTTCTTCTATCATGGCAACGATCTCTTCATCGGTCAGGAACCTAGCTGTTGAGCGCATACCCGGAAAGCAGTACCCCCTTTTAGAACTTATGTCCACAAACGTGGCCCATCGTATAAACGCTTATCGCAAGTCAATAGTTGTGAATACCGTAGTATTAATGCTTTATTGCGCTTCCGCTACACGTATATTCAATATGTGAGCAGAAAATATTATGTAATGTTTACAAAATATAGAATAATAGCCAAAAACGTACCTCTCCTTCGCTGCGTGTCGCCGGAGCTGGGCGCCGCCATTTCACCTGTTTGTCACGGCGCTTCTGTTCGACTACTGGCGCCATCTGTCTCCTATTGTGAAAACTATGAAGATGGCTTTGAAAAGCGCCAAATTTGAATTCTTCAAAAGTGCTATTGGCGCAGTACATCGCCCAAATGTAAACGTCTACAAACGTGGACGCCGGTAGCGAAGAGGTTAAAGCACGGCTATGGCAGCTGAGGTCAAGGATGCCATTTTTCACACTCGTCAGGGTCTGTCGAACTTTGCTGCATCTGTTCTGTCGTATCTCACATAGAACTTGGTGCTGTAGATGCTGCGTGGCTTGCATAAATAAAAACAAAACACACACGGGAAATATTAGGTGGTCATGTGCTTAGCAATGAATTTTTCTTTCATGCCATGAGAATTGTTGTTTATGATATATTCAGGTGAATTTAATTACATTTTAATGGGAAAGCTCGACTATTTGAATCATAAGCTAAGAGTAAAGACTTGGCACCCCCCCCCCCTTTTCCGCCCTGGGATGGCCTCATGAGAGGCAGGGCCGGTCCGGAATTTCTGTGAGAGCATGTTAGCCTGTTGGCAGTCCTGTCTTGCAGTTATTCAGAGGGGGCTGCCTGTTTATGCCCTCTTTTTTATATAGGGATTTTAAGGGCTCCTCATCAGGTAACATCACGAATTTTAGTTAAGACTCTGGAAGTTGTTGTGGGCCCAGTGAAGAGCATTATGCCGCAAGAATTTTTCATTTTTCAAAGTGGTGCACTTTGACCTGAGAAAATGAATATTTTGAAGCACTGCAAAATCGTTATGCGAGGAGGTGAATTTCAAACCCTCGCCTCTTTACCCGTGCAGCCTTCGCAAGCCAAATCTCTTTCTTGTCTCCTTTGGTTAGCGAGCCGGAAGATCACGTGACGCTTACACATGAAGAGGTCATACACATCCAAGTTCACGAGCCCATGACGCGCCTGAACCAGCCTGAGCCCTTGAGACACGAGCGGTATACAAGTATGAAATTTTCTTTCAGTCATGAATAAATGCATGAGTACTACACGAGAAGAATATGTTTTTATTTTAATTCAGCACAAGTGCACAAATCTTAACAGCTGATCGTGTGTCTCCATGCTATTGGACTCGTTCAGTGCTTCCAAAAACTATGCCATTCAACAAAGATTATTTTATACCCCTGTCACACGGGCACTTAAGTCTTTTAAGTAAGCGGTCTTTTTCAGAAAAGGAGTTCCTGACAGCAGACACACGGCACAGAGCGAACTCCTTTTCAGAAGCGGTCTTTTTCGTAAACGGAGTTCGTCGATCTCTTTTACGGCTCCGAATGAGTAGCCTCGAAATCAGTGGGCGCTAGCAATTTTCGTGTGGTGGGAAAAAAAGAGCGAATGCTTAATTTTCTGTCACCAAAACTCTTTGTAAAAACAAATTTCATATCCTGCAGAAGGTGTAATGAACTCTTTTAATGGTTATTTCCTTTTCTACTCTCGTAAGCAGCTACAACGCGTCGGCAATATCACGTGGTGACGCTCGGTCTCGCGCCGCGCCATTTTGCACAAGCGAGGAAAGCGTGGCAGTCGTGTGTTTGCCCGTCATTCAAGTGGTCAAGCTTGTATAGGGCAATGCCAACTCGCTTCTCAGGAGTGATGGTTTCACGCATGCTGGTGCACTGTCTTTCGAGCTCACTGTGCAAGCCCTCCACAATGAAACGAAAGGTGGACGGGTACACTCGAAAAGATTGCTTGAAGTTCTGCTCACCGAGGTGAGGTACAGTTCCCTCGAACCACCTCTCGTTTCGTCTGAAGGCCCAGATCGATCGATCGCAGGCCTTCTCCGACAGCGCAAGTGCGCACAGCAAGGAATTGCTGAAGAGCAGTTTCTGCTTGATCCTCTCCTTGGCGGCTTTTGCAGCGTCTGCCTCGCTTTCCAGAGCGAGAAGGCAGGCCGTGAGGCTTGCGATCCTCGCTTTTTCTTCCGTACGGTCGCCCATAACGTGTCGAGAGCAGTCGAGAGCAGCGAAAAACAAATACGGTAAATAAAAGCCCAGTGGTGCCAGATGGACTTGTGCACGTCGCTTGTTATGGGAATGCTTCCTTAACTAGTGCAACAAACTTTCACATTGGTGTTTCTTCATCTATTATTCTTAAATTTATTTGAAGAAACTAGCAGTGCAACGTCTTTAATTTGTACATCGTGATACATTGTTTAATTTTCATTGCTTCTCTTTTAACTGCTAGCGCCACGCTTTCGCTAGCGTCTTCGAACGAAAACACTAAAAGGAGATCGTTGCTGCCGTGTGTTTGCGCCACAACACCTCTTTGTTAAAAATCTTTCAACTTCGTAAAAGACCGCTTACTTAAAAGACTTCTTGCACGCCCGTGTGACACAGGTATTAAGCCTAGTCTGAAAATGTTGACATTGTTTAAAATCATAAGTTAACTTATGTTCGTACAGCTTCCAATACGAGACACACCGGCGGGCTCCCAGCTGTCTCGCTTTACTGTAGCCAGCCAGAGTCGTCGGCAACCAGAGTCATCGGCAAGCAGAGCTAGCTGGAAGCAGAACATTTGCACACCCTTTCTGATGTGATTAGTGCAGAGTGGTACACAGCATCCAGGCATTCTAAGGCTTTACCGGCAGTGTTGTATTTTTGAGGAATAAAGGGAGCCAGATGTATATGCAGTCCGGGCCTCAACATGGCGCGATAGCGCGGCATAGACGTCTGGCCACATCACGTTTTGGAGGGAGGTGGCGCGTTGGTGGCACGTAGTGGATCAAAGGCTGGCATCGCTCTATAATAGCTGATCATGTAGGCTTCCTGGTTTGATGAGGGCTCCCGTGGTCTTTTAAATTTTGACCTCCACTGGACATCGACGGGTAGGTGTAACAAGGCGTGAGCCGGGAGCGAGATCAGAGATGACCAGCCACATTGTGACCAGAACGAATACTGAACTTATTAACATAATGGTGATGAAAGGGCAGATGGCAAGTCACGCCCTGGAGCGCACTAGTAGCTAGCGACCACGACAGCAATTATTAAGCCTCTACAATACATGAAAAGCTTGCAAAGCAAGAAGGATTCAATTGAAGATTTATTTTAAAAGAGAGGATGGCTATGAGCCACAGTTTCAGAATAGATGAGGAAGACAAAAGTTTTCAAATCAACACAGACAGCTTAGTCTGAAAGGACTAATTAATGCTAACACATTTGCAAACAAAATTCATAGAACCAAACAACAGTCACATTTTCATTTGTTAAGGCCATTCAGGAGGCTTTCGCAATGACTTAGCAGATGAGCTTGCCACTAAGACTTTTAGGGCAGAGACAACAGTCTCAATAGCTATAACAACGTACTTCATCAGCCAAGCTAATGAAAGAAGTACAAATTAAGTGGCATACAATGTGGCAAATAGATGGTAAAGAAACGGCAGTACATATGCTTGTATCACAAGCGCATATCACATCCCACAACATTCCCCAATAAACTGAAAACCTGAATTAATAAAATATATACATCATTTACAAACATTAGCCATGATACAATACATTAATGAATCCATTTCACAAACCCATTCTCATTAAAAAAAAGGAAAGATTACAACGAAGTTCTGAATGTCTTGTCGAACTGGTAGTGTGATCAACCAATCGAGGTGGGGTTCCACCCCCTCACTCCCAGCGTAGACAAGACATCCGTTTTATCTACAAAACAAAAAGATATATCTTAAGATCAAGTCACCCAAGAAGACACCCATAGCCCTAAGAAAGAACATTCTTTCTTCTTTTTTATTTATTTTCATTTACGTTGCATTTCTCATTTTATAATTCTCTCTTTCTCTCTTTTTATAATCAAAATTGCTATTTTTGGCTTCTGCATTATTAACCCTTTCAGCCCTGACTTTTTTGTTTTAGTTGCAGATTTTTTCAATGCATTTTTTTTTCATGTTCAGAACATAAAGAACATCTCCTTAAAATTTCAACTTCATAGCGTCACTGGTTACGGAGATAGAAGTATGGTGTCAAAAACGTACATCAGGGCTCAGTGGTTGCAAAGTGAAATATGTGGCAGCTTTATTGAAAAAGACATTGCGCAATTCAAAATCGCCGAAGTGATCAAATAGATGAAAAAGAGATGTTATACACGCATATGGAAAGCCCTGAAACAATTTCTTGACTTTATTATGCACAGGTGAACCTTGCATTTCTCGCACATTAGGCGGGTTCTTCCTGTGCAGCCTTCCATCTTGCATCTTCTTTCCCTTGTTTCGTCGTGAAGTGGGAAATGTCCCAGCTGATCAAACCTTACATCCTCGATAGGTCTTTTTTCTGCCATCCTCGGGTATTTTGAAACCTGCAATGGTGACAGTGAAGGCCTTCCGCTCTTAGGTGCCACTGGCTTCGACCCAGCTGCTGACAGGCCCTCAATGATTCTTTGAGTGAAGTCGAGCAGGTCAAGCTGCTTAGGGAGGTTCTGTTTGTCTGCATCACGTCTGTACTCAAGCCAAGCGTTCACCACCGCGAGGTTCATAATATGAAACGTCATTATCAACGTCCACTTTCGGGAGCGAATGGTAGTCCGATAAAGGGAAATCAGGAAGTCTACTTTATCGACACCGCCCATGCTGTGGTTGTATGCATTGATGACTGCTGGTCGCTTCATGTCCACGTAACACTTTTCTGCTTTGTTCCAACGACGAACGCTATCTTCGTCCTCGATAGCAATAAAGTTGAACACAAGGGTCACAGTCTTGCTATCCATTCACCTTGTTATCGCTATATTTCCATCAGCGCTGACCACGCAGTCTGAAGAACCGCGGCCGCTTTTTTTTTCAATTCTTTTTCAGTCTTCAAGGGGCACTTTTCACACCTGTTCGATCTTATAGTGCCGGCAGCAAATATTTTTTTACCCAGCATTACACGGAACAGTGGCAGGGACATAAAGTAGTTGTCAAAAAAAAGCTTGTGTCCCACACCAGATGGAATTCGATCAGCTAAACACAGCACTATTGCGCCGGTAACACCATACTGCTGTTTGATGTGGTCTTCGATCTTTGTTGTGGACCCCTGATAGGGCAGAAAGTCATATACAAGGCCAGATTCGCCGCAGAGCATAAATATTTTGATGCCCCAAGGATTTGGCTTTCCTTTGACATATTGCTTGATGTCGAGGTGTCCTTTGAAGGGCACCATCTGTTCATCGATGCAGAGGCGCTCCTCTGCTACAAGTGACTTGCACTTTCTTTGGAAGATGTCAAGCAATGGCCTTACTTTCCAGAGACGGTCGGTAGCGTCAGGGTAATTCACATCCACAATGTGCAGGTTATTTCGAAACTTTTCGAAGCGGTTGCGCGACAATCCTGTAGACGCCACGATATCGCACCTCATGCTCGGCTTCTAGTAGAGTCTGAGCCTCGGGTAATGGAGAACACCCATTGTGAGATGTAGTGCGACTAGAAGCCTTATCTCTGCCTCGTTGGTGTTGATGGAGCTTTCTTCGTGAAACACTGAGTAGCGGTTTGTTTTTTCAGCCAGCTCCAGAAATACACTATTTGGCACATACGCTTTGAAATATTCGTAGGGGGACAGCGACTCTCAGAGTTCCGATGCTTTGTAGACATCGCCTTTGTAAGTTGAGTCTGGTGCCTCTAATAATTTTCGTCTCCAGCCGCCAGATGTGTTCAGTGCACTCTCGTTATCGGAGCTTTCAGTGTCGCTCTCCACTGCATCTTCGTCAGGAGCACAAGGCACCACACTTTCGTCGTCTGATTCATCGAATTCCCCATCTAAGTCGGATAGGTTGCCGTTGTCGAGCTCCTCAAACAGCGCGTCCGTTGTTGCTTGTAGCCGTGTGGAACGGGTTCGGTGACATGAATAAGACGAAGTCACAGGTATACCCGCACCTGCGAACATAGAAAAGCAGGTTAATTAACATACCGCGTCAGCATTCGTTCAGATATCGCTCGTCGAAAACACGCACCACAATCGACTCGGACACCGCCATTTGCAACTGTTGAGCCCTGATGGTGTCAAAATCGTGCATGACAAAAGCATGCCACTGCAAAAATGCTGCACATGCAAACAAAAAAACTCAAATCTCTTCCAACTAACGTACTACTAAGGCACAACATACAAAAAACTGGGCGCATAATACAAAAGAATTGCGTAGCTACAATTGCAGAAAATCTGAACTTACCCGGCTCCGCGTTCGCCATGATGTTGCCGCTGCTTCTTCTTCGTTGTGAATTTGGTGTTCAAGAAAACACGAGAATACTGATGTCTATGGCAGTAGGTGGGCCGAGACTTCACATTGGGCAAAAAATTACGAGTTTTTGTTTCGATTTCTCGGCGTGGCGGTACCATTTCTCGTGTGGTGTCAATTGACACCGCCAGGGCAGAAAGGGTTAAATTATTTTTTATTGGTTTAAGCCCATTATACTTGCGCTACGGGTCGTTACGGTATCAATAACTTTTTCTGGCCCAGAGGATCAGTTCCAGGACTGATGCTGGCTGCTCCTACGTCAGGACAGAGTGGCCAAGCCCCCTCTGCCGCCACACGTGCCCTCAGGAGAGCCCTGAGTTGGTCTGGCAGCACGTCACTGTGCAACGTGTACTGCCACTGCTGTTCACTGTGAGAAGCATCACCGCTCGATGCCGAGTAGTGCCAGTGCCTGTGGTCTAAATCGAGCACCTACTATAATACACCAAAACCACACAGCCCAAAGTGATTTTATTCATGATGATCAAGTTAGGGTGCATGCCCGTCTGCAGGACTCTTAATGTAACCAAAGTGGATATAAAATGATAAATCAAGTGCCGCACCATAACTGTGTCTCTCATGGGAGGTCACCTCAACGTCCACTGTTGGGAATGGCACTGGGAATGTATATACGGCATGTAGTGGGTCAAAGGCAGAGATCACCATAAAATGGAGGGTCATGTAGGCTCCCTATTATGATGATGATGATGATGTGTTGGTGGCCGGCCCCTTTGCAACGGGAGAGCACACTCATTGTCCTGATCACAAAAAAAAAGGATACACACTCTTAAACGACAAAGACAGGAGACACGCACATAGTGGTCTAGGCTCTAAGAGTGCCTTATAGTTGCCCAGCACTCAGTAAGATACCAGTTTGTGGCTGCAACCGCGTGCTTCATGACCAGTTTACTTTGAAAAACTTCATACGTTACGCCTTGCTTCTAATACAGTTTAACCGGTTGTTTACTGTGAGAAGCTTTACTGAGTGTTTCGGTCAGCTGATTAATGTGGACACTTCGGCATACTCTATAACTCTTTTCTTGAAGGCTATCATAAACTATTGAGATATAAGGCAATGGAGGACTACAAAAACTGAGAAGGTAGTGTGCATAGTGCCCACAAGCCAAGTTCCTCTAAAGCAGCGTGCTCCTTATGCTCATGGCATGTCCCTTGGGTTACCCACCTTTACAGAAGCGACTGCATGAGTGTGCTTGCACATGTGCACATGCATTACATGATAAAGACAGGTGCATACGTACATGTGATGGCAAGCTTCGCGTTGGTTGCAGTGGAGCTCACAGCCAGTGCAGATCACCTGTGTCCTCTCCACAGTGTAGTGGGAGCCAGTCTTGCTTTGGGATTTCACTCTTCACTGGCTATCTCCATCTTTTACAATGTCTGATGGCAGAATTTCAAGTCCTGCTTTGTGCTTCTTGAAAATAGCAGTCTTTTGATAGTCTCCTTTGCCTTTCACAAGTGCAATCGCCCTACTGAATAATTTGTTTGTTAGGAATCTAAACAACACTAGTAGTCGCCTGTCAAGCCGCTGGTTTACCTTGCCAGCAAAGTAAGATTATTTCAGTCTTGTGCATGAACTTTGAAATAATGTGATTGTTTGTAGTCAGGCCAACATTGCTCCGGTAGCAGTAAGCCCATTGGTGCTCTTGTAGCATAGATCTTTGCAAAATATTTGATGAACTGCTCAAGTTCCTCCAGCTCTTCAGGAGTGAGGTCATCTGTTTCTCGCTCTTTCGATCCAAGGTTTAAAAATGCCTGCAGCATCTGCTCAAATTCTACCACATCCCTGCATTACATCAGAGTATGCAATATGTCTTTCACTGTGCTTCTGCTCTCTAAGTTGGTAATTGAATTTATGTGTGTGTTCCTGTCAAGTAACACATGCCAGGCACATAGCAGCGGCTTCGGCAAAGGCCCTATCACTTGCTCCCATGCATTCCCATAGACTTGAGCATCAGCTGACATAAATGCCTGGCACTTCATGACACCAACCTTTATTTTTTTGAATGGCTTCAAAAAATGTTGCCATAGTTTCTGTGTTCACCCTCTTAGATATTAGGTAAGCACATGGGATTTCAGATCCATCTTCAGCTTATGGTGACTCCACTCCTAACTGCAGCGGACGATCACCGCGGGTTCAGGCTTAGCGAGCCACAGGGCCGCTACTCCGTTTACTCGCGTGTAGCGCACCGCTCCGCGCGCGCTCAACTGATAAGGCGTTTAGCGCGGCGCGGCAAACAGACAGTGTTCTAATGCAAAACACAACACTTTATTGCCTCTGGCGGCACCCCGAACAACAGTACAACGTCCGCTTTCGGGAAGCGGGTAGCAAAGGCAGCCGCACGCGGACGTTCACAATAAGGGGAAAACCGCGAGCACGTCGCAGCTGGCAATGGCGAGCTTTGACACGCCGGTCGGGAAAAGGTCCCTCGCGGTTATGCATCGCACTCTCACGATGGCCACTGGGCCTGGTCGCGAGTATTAGGGCAAACCTCGTACGCGTAGGCCTACGGCAAGTGCGGCTCGTTGTGGTACGACCACTTCAAGCACTAGGCACCGCTGTGGACTTAGCGTACGCTACCGAAGCTAGCACTCAAGTAAACACGCCTGCCGAGGTGCCCCAAGGCCACCCCAGGCAGGCTACAGTCCGGCGATTCCCAAAGGGGACGCGGACGAAGGGAAACACGTCCTTACCCGGTGCCGACCAACGGAGAAAAGAGCGCTCCCTCGGCGCGCGCAGTGGCGCGCGCCGTGCCCCCGCGTGGCGCCATCTATCGCCACGTCATGTCAACAGAGCAGGGAAGCAAAAGGGTGTGGCCGTGTGGCGGAATGCCCGCGAAATGGTCGCAGGCGCGCCTCAGATCCCCACAAGCTATGGTGAGTAGTGTTAATTAAAAGTCACATTTGTTTGTTCCTTGTGTGGAATCAATGCAAAGTATTTTTGTGCCTAGCTTGCGCAGGAGTTGCATCTGTGGGAAGGTCATTAAAGCAAGCTCTAAGTTTCTGTCATTGTCCCTTGGTTCACCCACCTTCTTGTAGTAAAGAAGAGGACAGTGTCCTTCTTCCTGACTGGCTTTATCTAAGTCTACTAGGGCATTATTTGCCTCCTTCGCCTCATTCTTTTGAGTCATTTCAGCTACCCACATTTCAACACTTACAATGTCATCCGGATATCGCTGATCTTGTTTTGTGATCTTGAATTTGTCACTGATGTTCTGGAGGTTCTCTCTTGTGACTACATTCATCCGGTCGCTTTTTGTGAATGAGGCTGCCTGGATTTTCTGTAGAATGATTTTGGGGGGCACTCCTTGTCCAAGTCCTCCTGTGAATTTCAAAAATGTTTGAACAACCTCATGAGAAGCCATGTGTGCTTCTAATTTATTTGCATGTAGCCATATGTGCTTTATGAAGGGTCATTGCAAAATGAAAGTCATGATGAAAGTAGACATGCCTGGCATTTAAAATGATTCCATCTATAAAATGCTTTAAAAATGCATATTTTTGCAGTGAGATAAGAACAAGTCCTAACACAGATTTCAACATTGGTGCTAAAATATTTTGATTATTTGCAATGTGAAAGCAGTAAAACCTCGTTTTATTGAAATTTTTAGAAATAACTTTTTTTCTATCCAAATGGCCACTTTAATTGTAATTCCTTTCGCACTCTGGATCAAATTTTTCTGATTCAAGTGACCATTTCTTTTTGTTTACAGAAGCTCAAAGTAGTTCAGTCATTATTTTCTTCTGTGTCTCTCGAAACATTTTAAAAGCAGGCAAATGCTTTTTGGTGATGCTTCCTGCTATTAGTGCAACGCTAGTTAAGTGAAGTTGAGCAGTCACAGAAGGATTTTGTATTTGGAATGAAATATTTCTCTTTCCACATTCTACATTCTTTATAAAGGAATAACTGAAAATTGCAATTAAGAATTCTATACTTTCGGCTGTGCATTGCAAATATGAGCATAAACAATTAAGATATAAGGCAATGGAGGACCACAAAAAGTGGGAAAGGAGCGTGAATGGTGCCCACCAGCCAAGTTCTTCTTAAGCAGCTTGCTCCTTGTGCTCATGGCAGTATTCCCAACATGACCCCGTTTCTTTTGCTGGACTTCACAGATTGTCTCATGACACTCCGTCCTAGTTTCTTTTTCTTTTCCTTCATGATAGACATATACAGTTTGCGTACAAACATTTTCATTGAGTTATGAACCATAGATCATGCAAGGTCAAGAGAAACTTTTTACCATATGCAGGACCATTTAAAACATTTGAGAGAGTCCAGCCAAAGAAGTTTCTGGTAGTTTAAGATATTCAATAAATAAATAAATAAACTTAAGACCTCTGGACTAGCTTTGTGCCTTCTGCAAAGGCAACTGTAAAGGCACACAGGAGTTTATAAACGAAATGTACCTTTATGATATCTCCACTTACTTTTCTTAGAATATGGCCTCATTATGTATGTCTTTAGAGGAAATGCCTCGTCACCAACAAAAAAATACGGCACGTTGCCAATACTTTCAATACAGGCGTCTGGGGGAATTCCAAGAGTGCAATTGGTCATCATGGGTTGTAGCTTGTTGCGGCTTAATATGCCTCCATCTGACTCGCTTCCGTTGTGACCAATCTCTACATACAGAAAGCTAGAGTGCAAAAAAATAAATCTAAATGATAGCATTGATGTTTTACAGGCACAATTCATTGGGATTTCACGTAACATTTTGAACCAATTGTCATGCCGTATAGCTTAATGCGATAAACACTAGTCAGAACAAACATTTCTGGGCATCTGTCCAATTTAAGCGTACTGTTTACCATACAACGATGGTCCATGAAAGCTTATTTTTAAAGAATCAATTGTTTGACTAGAATAAATTGTCTGACTAATTGGTAGTGCCTTATCTGCCAAGTATATTAGCGAGAACAGACAGAAAGACACAAGAAATGGGATGAACACACCTGCATGTCCTCGCGCTCTTTCTTGGGTCTGTGCTTTTACTCTAATTACCATACATTATTAATTACAGCCAGTTACTGCCTTTCCTTGACCGTAATTTGTTCGCCACTGTGAAACTATGTGGAGTTTCGCATGAGTGTGAATTGAGATTTTTGATGTAAACTGTTAGAATGACTCTTCATGTTTTGATGAAGGATCTATTTTCAGCGAGCAGGCCTACACCACTCTACTGAGGGAGTTGAGAGATGTATATAATAATTGTGCTGTACTAATAACATACAGCTGAGCTAGTTGATAAGTAATTATTCAAAAAGTAGGGCATGGTGTCCTCACTTTTTTGTGAGTGTTTGCATGCCCTGCATTTTAGAAAGTGCCTTGATACAAGCAGGTGATGTGGAATATAATCATATGTAGCACAGAACTATGCTGACCGGTAGCTCAGCCTTTAATTGGAAATGCGCACAGTATTTGCTATGAACAGGGCTGCCTTCTCAAACAATAATTACTGACATACAAAACCACGTCAGCAGATAAATACCTGTAGTTTGCATCGCTGATTGCCATCAATGATTTGCTGAATGAGCCCTTGTAATTTCTGTCTCGGCTTCCTGAGTTTGCTGGGCACTCCACAATCACATGTTTGCTGTCTATGGCACCCAGACAATGTGGTATATCCAACTTTTCTTCAAAGTCTCTCGCAACCTGCAATGAGGTCATAAAAAACAATGTTACCCTTAAAGGATTTCGAAGCGTATGGTTACATCAGCAATAATATTAAGGTTTCATCGATACTGATATAAACTAATAAGTGGCGAACATATTCATGTGCAGTGTAATTAGTGTAGGACAGCTGTGAGAAACAGTTGTCACATAAAGTATCAACAGACAGGTTACCTTAATTACGAATTCTCCAAGTTCCATTCACCACCGGTGCAGATGTTAGGCACCAACGCGCCAAACGACAGTCGCGTGGTCGACATACAAGTCTCGCTTGGAGTCGACCCCATTATTGACGCGCTCTGCAGTCATGGCTAAGACGTGCATGGAGGTGGCATGTATAGCTCGCGGGTTAGGCAGTCCCAACTCGTTGATTGACGTCCAGGTCAATCCGAGTGAGAGTGCCGCCGCATAGGTGTGACTCGCTGTCACAACGGCCGAACCCGAAAGCCAGATGGACAGGGATAACTCGGCACGGGGAAGGTAGAGCTTTTGCTCCTCCTCAACTAGGCCAAGCGCCCTGGCCATCCGGAATGTCGGACTGGCCGAGCAAACAGCGAGAGATGACGACACATTGAGCTGATCGTCCAATCCGGGTGGGAAGATGGCCTCAGCGGCCACTTCAAAAGCAGCCTCCGGGAGCATGCCGGATAGTCCGAGATTGTGTGGCTGTGGTGGGCCAGGCCAGTGACGGGCCAGGCCTTGACTTTTGGGAACGCATTACCGTTCTGCTGCTCAAATGGGTGAGCCAAGGTGGTGAAAAGTCCAATAGAATCCCCGTTTGGTTGAGCCTTCACGAGCTGGTCGACGGGGAAGCGCCTGCTCATTTCGGATGCCAGCGCCAGTGCATGTTCGGCGCAGCCTGGTGTAGCAATAAGGTTGTACATGTACTCCCAGGCCTGGCCGACGTCCAGCTGCCTGCCCCCTGGAGCCACATCTTCTCCTGCGGGTCCAAGAAACGCGTCAACCAGATCGCGCACGCCTGGCAGTCCGAGATTGTCAAAATCACAGAGCATGTGTCCGATGCCGGGGACACGAACTCCGCTTCGTCCGATGTCATAGTTACGGGCCCTGGCCTGCTTGTGCTCGGTGTCGATGAGCACGATCAGGATGTTGAAGTCGCCGGAGATGTAGTTCAGCGACGCATACGGGGCAGTAAGGATGGTCACGTCCCTCTCACCCTCAGGGGCCAGGGAGTCCTTGCATCCAAGAGAGTACTAGGCGCGCATACTCCAGTACTCCGAGCCCACGAACGAGAGGAGGTATGTGATAGCCCAACGGCACCCAAATCCATTAAAGGAGATGGGCGCCACAGCCGTCCCGCTCCCCCACGTCCAGGGGCTCAGGTCCGCGTAATCACCCTCAAAGACGAAGGACCCACCAAGGATCCGTGTATACGTGCCCAAGTCAACACACCCGATCTTCCCGGTGGGAACTCCGGTGCCAGGTCCCCCCACCCTCCTTCCGGTGAGTCTGTCGAAGAAACACTTCACAAATTTTTATTGGCATACGAAAGCACGCCTCCTCCCACGACTTTAGAAGCTCCAGTTGACCTGTTGATAGGTAAGAGATATCGCACCAAGCTGTATGCAATGAAACTTACCGTCGAAAGGTTAGTGATGCATAGTCAGTTCACCAAGCAGCGAAAGTGCAACAAAGACAACTGTGTTAATGACAGTGTTCTTGTTCGCATTCAGAAAAAGCTTAGTGACGTGAGTTCATGGATTCACACTTTGACCATTCATTCTGTGTCGATGGAAGTGCCACGTATATGGGGCCAAGTACATTCCAAATTGCCTGGCATACTTCAGAAACGATGACAGAGGCCGTGGATCTGCCCGTCAGAAAATTGAACGATGATGATCGAAGCGTCTCTCTTGCCACCAAGAATCTAAAAAAAAGCATTGGTAAATTTAAAACTACTTTGAAACAGCCTTATTAGGTGGCTTTACATGATGAAGATAAATAATAATTTCTGTGCATGACGTAAAAACAAGCAGTTCAACGCGCAAAATGTGTCTATATGAAGCCTTGCCTGATTGCTGGAGCTAGCCGGTGTTCTGCAGAGATCGCCTTTCGATAGTTGGTGTCCTTTGTTATCCTTGGCCTGAGCATTTCCAAGAGGGTGTTGAAGCAGCTCGGGGACATTCTCAAATAGCTGCGGAATAAACACATGTGCCAGGCAATTTGAACAACACGTACAACTCATTGCTTACAGTGGCAGACATCACTAAAGAAAAGTGGTGAACTATCATTAGTTTTTAATGGGTACTCACTATCTGTAGTATTCCACATGCGAGACCGAAGGAGCGGCAACAAAATGTCGACATGCCCCATAGTATCTCGCTGCTGCAATGCTGGACAGACCCACCAGCGACGTTGGCAGCGCGGCTTTTTACCTGTTTCCAGCTGTTCATGATCCGACAATAATGAAGCAACCGTTAGAACGGAAAGTGTATCGTCCTCTTCGTCCGAACTTGTCATGGCAGGCGTCGTCACAAAGCAAAACTGGCGACACCGCTGAGTCGGAAAAGGCGCGAGAACTGCGCTGCTGATTCAATGGTACACAGGCGCCCTGATGTGGAGAGTAGAGGAGTCACATGATGAGAAGTCCCAAAGAGTGCCATGAGATGGCGACACACGGCGGAATGCCCAGCCTCTTCGCGCGGGCGGCCAAGCGATCCGTGCGGTGTGAACAGGGGCATGCACTCGCCGCCTCGTCGCGTTGAGAAACTCGCTTTGCCGTCCCGCCTTCGGTGTGAACCAAGCTTTAATATGGTTCTCTTTTTAGTCGCGGTGAAGACATTTCAATTAATTTTAGGAGGTGCAACAGAATTTTTTATGTAAATACTGTTTGGCTAAATTCGAAGCTGATGCCTTGTCAGTGAAGACAATGAGAGAGCCCTGGAGAGTCTCTGTTTCCTCTCATGTCCTTTTTCTTCTGACAGATTGGTATTGTGCGAATACTTTCCAAAGCCCATTGATGCCATTTCCACGCTCTGCCTAGCCGCTTTGCGTTATCTAACGTAAAATTGTTCACAGTGAAAAGAAGTGTCGGCTCTTCTCACGTATACAATATTTGCGACATAAAAACAATCGTAACTTTTCTGAACAGTTGCGTTTGTCTGCTGTGACATACCGTATTCACTCGCATAATCCTCACACTTTTTTTGGCGGAAAACCGATGCAAAGTTGGGGAGTGCGAGAATCACGCGGGGAAAACTTTCCTTGAAAACGTACAGTGCAAAAAAAAAAAAAAGGAAGTGGCCGCAAATCGGGATTCTCACACCAGCAACTAACAGCAAGCTTTGAGAAGTACTAATTAAAACTTACCTCAACATTAAAAGCACTGGTTCAACACAAGGCAAGATTTATTTGAGACACTAAAAGTGCAAGCAAATAGTCGAGAATTAGAATACCATATGCAAAGCTTGTGGGTGTCGCGGTCGTAGTGGTAGCATTCGTCGCGCAACAGGAGCCCTCAAAAGCTAAGCATAAGACGTCAATATTGGTCTGATGGCTATTTAATAGAATCGTCCGCAGTTTCCTTCTGAATAAAGTTTATGATCAATCCCAGTTTTAGGCACACGGCAGGCCCAACGCGTCTTGGTGGCTTTCAGCTGCCGTCACCAGTAGCGAACACAAAACTCGTAGACTTCGAAGGGCCTACCGGCGGCCATGTTTCGTTTTTTAGTGCATGATCTATCACTTTCAACTTGAAAGCAGCCGTGTAGCTTCAGTATCTTCCCATAACATGACAAGATTATCAACACAACATACAAAACACGCCACAAGGCATACTTACCACTTTGACTTGGCTTGGATTGGATTGAACCTCCGTGCAGTAATAGTATGCTTGATGCTTAAGAGATGGCGCCATACGATGGGTGTTTTATCATCAGTGGCTGGAACGAGCAGACGACATTATTGCGGCAGTTTTTGGGGGTGCGAGAATTATGCGAGTGCGAGGATTAAGCGAGCAAATACGGTACATCAGCACGAGGTTCAAGGTGCGAGGACGCACATGCAGAGCAGCCAAAGGTTTCCAGGTGGTGCTCTCGTACAAAATATCAGCGCCCATCTCATAGCGTGAGACATATCGTGCAGGCTACAATAAACACCGAGTAAAGACGAACAAGGGACGCTCGTACTTCAGGATTGTTGAATACACAATTGATGCAACTGCAAACCGATCCAATGACGGCATATTAAGACATTTTTTCTTTGTGCGCATGAAAAAAAAAAACAGGCAAAGGCAATGTGTGACCCTGCTCATGAACGACTGTGATATCGTTTTAAAAATCCAATTAGAAGGTTGCACTAGTTTTCAGGAATCCATTGACACGCGAGGGTGTGCGTCTAAGAATAGAAGAGATACGTGGTTCTATGGGGTCTGTGTTTGTGCAGCTCACGTTCTTCCACATTAAAAGAGCAGGCCTTGGTCGCTAATGCAATCTGAAAGCAGCCAAGCGTCATGCATAAAATGCAAGTACTGCGGTAGCCATGAAAGCAACACATATTCGCTTTTAACACGCTGACCGTGGCGCAAGTACGTGCAGGATGCAGCGGCGTTTTGCTTACCTTCTGACGACCAGTAAGCGAAGTGTCGCACATCAAGTATTGACGCTCCATGTTCCGTATGGTGCTAAATATGATGGCCACGTATGTATCCACATAGGTTTCACAATGTCATGTAGAACAGCGCTAAAGCTTGGACGTTGAACGCACTCCCCACAGCCGAGAAGGTAAACAGAAAGTCGCCATGACACCTGCTGTAGGCTGCAGGTGGCGCTTCACACAGTCAAGAACCGAAACCGAAATCGAAATTTCGTAAGCATCTTCGATCGGTTGGTGATTCTCGGGTTCTAACCATAGATGTACAAAACAAACTTCTGCATGGGAAGAATTTACTCCTGTGCAACATTTGGCTAATCTTGAAGCGTTGAAGGAAGAGATCTTAGCCTCGAAATTTTTCACCCTTGCCGAGGCTTTGTAACATTTTGATCTGTAAAAACTGGTTGTAGATAAATAAATAAGCAAGGAAATAAATAAATAAATAAATAAATAAAAGATTGTTGGGTTATGCGACCTTATGCTGACTGTAGGGCAGTGGGGATTCAGCGCAAAGTTCAAAAGTTGTCTCTTGAACATTTTTCTCCTTTTCATTATTCAACTTGTGATTACAAACCACAGGCGAAAAGGCTCAATTGAAATAATTTTCATAATTTTCTCACTCGTGAATGATTATGACGATTGAATACCATGCTCCACAAATAGCTCTAGTTTTCTGTGCCGTCTCTACATCACAGAGATTGGATTTTAATGCTTTATTGAGAAAAATGCAATGTAGAAAAAAGAATGAGCCACTTTCCCCAGGTAAGGCCCTTGCCGACCTCTTTCTTCGAACTCACTGAATAGATCTTAATGTTGATTCTGCTACGCCTAGTCTTCTACACAGTTGTCAACAAAAAATGGTGCGGTTGAGTGAGCATTAACTTTGTACGTTAAATGAGGTTTGAAGTTGAGACCATGACAGAATCCCATGGTGCATTCGAAACAAAAAAAAAGATGTAGACCATTTCAAACAAAATATTTTTATTTGATCTGCCAAACAAAGTTGACCAATTATGGTTATGTGTTCGTTGTCAATAAGGCTTTCTTGCTGGATGCGAAAACATCATAAACATTTTGTTTGAACTGGTGGGCGCCTCTTTTTCGTTCGTATTTCAATTAAATTTTAAGCTAATAATTGCACCAGGGTAAAGGCAAAATAGAGACAGTCATGACTTCAGGTATAGAGATTGCTTTATTTTTGTACAATAAACACAGTTCATACAATCAGACTAAGTCGGTTGGAACGCTCAGCCTCAAAGGAGTCTTACACAATAAGATGGAATGTTCGTATATGCTGGGTGTGGTGTGCTCGTGCTATTCGTAGAACTTGCAGCGTGAGCACCTGCACAAATAAAGGCTGTCTTCTTACGCACTAAAGTACAGCTGAAAACCTTATTGCATTCATTCTCATAAATATGAATCGGAACTCTTCGTTAGTTTTAACTGTAGGGTGGAAAAGTAGCCGGATCTGCACAGGTTTCAGTAGCCCGAGAAATACTCCGCAAGTGCTGTAAAACAGAAATATTCTGCAAGCGCTGCTCTGACGTCCTCGCCTTGACCAGTGCGTTCATCTGTGTTGTGCAAGGGCTGCGTGTACAGTTCGTTGAATGTGTGCACGTGCTGCACCCAGTGCTCATCCACATTGTCTCGAAAGGTTTCGCAAATGTTGTGCAAAGTGCTGACCACCTTAATGGCAAGCTTGGCATATGACAGTTTGCATTCTATTCTCTTCATAATAAGCCTGAAGCGTGCTTTACTCGGCTGAACGCATTCTCCACAATTCGTCTCGACTGTTGAGAGATTGTGGGCGAATACTCGTTGGAACCGCTTTGGGCATTTGCTTATGGCTTCAATAAATTCAAGGTCAGGGGAAGTGCTTGGCCACAGAGTATGATAGGTAGTGCAGGTATTCCTTCTATCACTGACACTGGAGACTTGAAGTGATCACTCTCCACAACCCTCTTCAACCTTTACCGGCCATAAACATCCGCGTCAAGGCATTTATCGGACTCCCCACGTTTAAGTACCAAGAGCAATACAGGTGATCCACGAGGGCCGGCAGTATGATGCTGTACCTGCACATAAAAAGGAAGGTTTAGCAGCAGTGAGTTGGAAATATTTGAAGTGAATAACAAAGCTTGAACAGTATGTTAATATAAGGCTTTAAGCAATTCGGCTGCATGCACAGAAACGTTTGCATTGGTGCACCTTCATGCCAGAAATTTTGTTAACTCTAAAATAAACGGTACTCATGCTATTTTCAAATTCACAATATGTTTTCGAGCGTAATTTCTTAGTGAAGTATTTAGCACTTCAAATGGGGCTGCCCGATTTCCTGCATGTTCTCTTCTGGCTTATTTGGCGGCATTGTGTGTCCGCGAAATGAAGGCATGACCTCAGCGTTTTGAACTCTACGCGTGGCATCACGTTAGTCACTTGTCGACTTAGCCCCTGCGCCAATACATGTGGATGTTCAGAAGGCGGATACATCCCATGATTATGTGCATGCCAAAAAGTTGCCGAATTTTCTGTGGAGTTGCTTTGAGTATTTTACCAGTTGTTGACATGCAGTACATGTTGGTCTTCTATGTGGCATTTTGGAAGAAAGAGTCTTCGAAGTATTCAGAAAAATATTCAAGTAACGTGTGCACGGTACTCGACGGCTCACTTAGATCGTACTCGAAGGATGGGAGCGACTTTTCTTCAAAGGGCTCTTCGTTCTAGATATATTTGCCTGATGGCGCACTTTGTGTAGCACATGCTGAATGTTGCGCGATCATGTCAGCAGCATCCTCAAGATCTTCTCGACTTTGCTCCTCTTCGTCCTCGGCAGCCGCAACATGGCGCTCTGGTAACTCTCAGTCCGGGTCATCATTGACACTTCTACATTAAACGTCGGATGATTCCAACATCTTCGTAATTTCTTTTTTGTCATCATCGTTTTCGGGGTTGAAGATTCCTGCAGTACAAGTTTTTTACACAATCAATGCAAGCGAGAATCGAGAATTCTGCGCTTCAAAAAAAAAAAACATGAAAACATCAGCGGCCTGCAGCCGGTAGCTGCATTCGGGAGCGCGTTCGTAGTCGCATGTGCCCAACCCACACATGTGTGGGCTGCACTTCGAGTACGGTTTCTGGGTAAATTTAGGCATAGTTTTTCCCAATTCTTTCACAGATATGTTCCGTGATAACTTAAGATGCATATTCAACAATTGCATACCCTTCAAAAAGCGAAGTATCAATGTTAACTGGTACTTACATCTTGTGGCGAGGAGCGGGGGCTTGCTTTTTGCGATTTGCGCCATTCTGGAAATGCGATGGTGGGCCACGTGGTGGCCTGTTTGCGAACTACCTCGATCGATTAATTCAGTGAATTTCCACAAATGTGAGGGTTGGCTGGTAGGTGTTCTGTGGTTGGGCTTCAACGTGTGCGGGATTGACCGAATAGCCAAAATTAATTTCCTTGTGTACCCACACGTTTGTGTGGGCAGGGCAGGAAAGGGATATGGAAATAAAAGAATAATCTGATCAATCAAACTGATACACACACATATATTAAAAGGATATATAGTTTATATATACCCAATAATTAAAGTAATAAGTACGTAACACCACTGCACTAGTGAACAAAAGTTGAGCACAATGACGAATATTCATGTGAATGGTGTGCCAGCACACGTGCAGTGAAAATTCATTGTGAAACGTTGTGGCACAAGCATTCCTTAATAAATGTGAGAGAAATTGATTTTCGCGCGAGTGCTGCATGCAAATAATCCGTCGTTTGATTAGGTTACGTACTGATGAAATTTAATGCAAATATGAATGAGTGCATGCTAGCACTCTGTTATGAACAACTAAGGTGAATATCTTTTATTTTCTATCTTGGAAATTAAGCATGTTATGGAAGAGAACCCTAAAGAACCGAGGGTTACATTGCGGCTGCGGCTGATGTGAAATTCTAAACAAACTGATGCATGAGCATTGATCGAAGGTGTGCTTGTGAAAAGTTAACTATATATGACAAGATTGTTGTCGGACCTCTGTGATGTGGTTCTTGACAAGCATTCCAATAAAAATTATCACTACGTGCGCATTTAAGTGATATTTTCAAGTACTTTTATATGGGTATAGTTGTACAGCACTCCGTCTGAATTGAAACAGGACAATTTAGGGCTAAGTAAAGCTCATACTTTTGTTTAAACAGTTTTCACCTCTGGTCAAATCAGTGTAATTTTGACTCCAGCCTGTAGATCAGAGTAGTTAAGTGCCATACACTTTGGTAGATTTATGTCGCAATGTTTGGGGCTACCATTCTTAAGAGCACAAGCGCTACATATCAGCTTACCACGTACGATGTTGGTAACACTCGTGTTGCTGCTCGCATCATTATGTAAATGTAAACAAATAGTTATATAAAATATATGTGACTGTTGAACACATACCTGTGCGTACAACATTTGTCTGTTTTGCTAAATACACCACAGTGACCTTCCTTCAATGATATACGTAAGTCGAAAACGGTAAATTATGTCATTTTACATCATTTTTATACATTAAAAGAAGTCGCCACTTTTTCAGTCCTTTTTTTTTTGCTGTTCTTCTACATGAAGTTTTTTCCCCCTAGAGGTTCGCTTACTTTCCAATTACAGAAAGAACAAAACAGGTGCCTATCTGTTTTTTTTTATTCTTCAAAAGGGATTGATACTAGTTTGTTAATTGCTTGCAAAGGTGCCATTTCACACCGGAAAATAAGGCACGCGTGGGGAGGAAAACCTGCGGGGTGCAAACTGCACGTACTACATACCCAAGCATCGAACACTTGTTTATGTACAACTATTGATCGTGCAGCTGTATGAGGCTTGAGTAATGTCATACAGGCGCTTTCAATCTGTTTCATGTTTCTCAACCATGAACGACTCGCTTCTGCATTTATGCACGATCGTGTAAATTACATAGTGTAACACTTGCATGGCTTAACCGACCGAGAAATTCGCCCTCGTTGACCAATAAAATGGCAGTAATGCCACTCATTGGTTAATTGATACATTTGATGAGCAAGCGGCAAAACAGTCAAAAGCAAGTTGCCGAAGCATATGATCAAGCTCAGTGAAAAAGATACTTTCACGATCAGTAAAATTTGTACAACAAACGCTGCTACCTCACACGAAAAAAAAAACAACAATTATTAGCAATCACAAAAATAACGCTGAAGAACGCAGTGACAGTGCAAGCGAGGTCTCTAGTGCAAGTTTAAGCGCTGCAAACACCATCCGCGTTTGTCAAGCACATGGGCAAAGATAATCACAATAGCAGTGCCCGCGCCCACTACAAGGACACTGCAATCAGCACACGTCCAGCACAACGCTCGCGATCGCGTACAGCTCACCCCACACACGCACGAATGCCCACATACCCACACACCACACGCCGAGAGAACCTGAGGTTGCCTGACCCACTCTTAACCAAAAGCCACTGCACGCCACACGCAAAAAAAAAAAATGCTTAGAGAACCAGATTACAGTGGCTGGAATAGAAGAGAACGCCACTGTTCTACAAAAGAACGCTTCCTATTCTAGCCACTGTAACCAGATTTAAGGCTGCAGAGAACCTCCGCCTGACCCGCCGTTCTCCAAAAGCCATAGCTTCAATCGGATCCAAGCCAAGTTGGGTGAAAATAGCGTTTGCGCTATTTTCATCTGGTTGTAGTAGTCACTGCTACAAATATGTGCACTACCCATCACTTCCAAGCTCTTGGAAGCATCATGAATTGCAGCTTCCATAGACAATAGCACCAGAGTTGCTTCATAGTTTATTTATGGGAAAGCGTGTTTTAAATATCAGTACTTACTAATTCTTACACATTTGGCAGAAGTCTTTACTATACGTTGAAAAGTGTTACCCTACTGTAATGTTGAAAGTTAGGCGAGTTAGGCAAGACAAGCACAAAAGGAACGAAAGGGACATAGCTACATTCGCAACTAGTTTATTTTGTAGAAATAACATGGTTAATATACAACATGATAGTGACCACGTGTTACAATGATCATCAAGTTGCAGCATATTTTCCAAAAAGCACAATTCGCAAATGCCTAAACTAATATATGGCTGGCTAATGCAGTTATCTTTTCTTTTAGCGATGTGGAATGCCTCGATAACTTCCCTGGCCACCTGATCCCTGTGACTGGAAAGTATTTCAGTCTCGGGGTGGGGGGGGGGGAACAGTGGAGAGCAGCCACAATTTAAGCAATGCCGTCTAATGTGAGAGTAAGCATTACTTCCTAATGCTTTGTTGTGCTCAATAAATCTCGTATTTACGCACCGGCCAGTTTGGCCAATGTATATCTTTCCACATGACATGGGCACACAATTCACCACCGCAGCTCTATACTCAATAAACGTAGAAACATGCCTAACGGAGCACCGAAATCTATCTTTTTTTGCCGATCTCTCGAATTGGCGTCACAAAATCAAGTATTGTGGGGCTGTGATGGCTTCCTTCACCCCAAAACCTGCCAGCTCGCTCACGGTCGGCTTGGAATGAGCTCATTCAAAATACCTTTAGGGTGAAGCAGCTCGCTATTGTTGCCTGGGCCGAAAGGGTCGCTGCCCGCGTGGAGCCATCTTGAGGACCACACGTTCTCTCTCATTAAATCTGATTCCTCCCTTTCGAACCAGCCTGGCACAGACTCTTTCGAATTTGTTTGGCGCAGAAATGGACAACATGTAGGTTGTATCTGCTGCCTACATATTTACTACAGCATGAACATATGTGATAAGCAACATGCCAATGCGTATCGGTGAAGTCAAATTCCGCAGCACATAAGATACCTAGTCAAGTGGGACGACTGAGTTACACAAGTTGGTTACTGCATAGCTAACTTTGTAACTTTGTCAAAACACACATCGCTGTCACTTCTGTTCACAAACTCTACCAGCAAGAATAATTTTGTGGTGATCAGGCAGCCTAAGTAAACACATTTACAAGTCTTGCCATGTATAATAGTGTCTTCTCAGTAAATCTAACTTCAGAGAGATTCATGTTTATATGTGGTGCCAGCTGCACGTATTTTTTTACTTTATTGTGTAAAAGCTCTTAACTGTGAAACTGCGCGAAAATAAGCATTGACACACCAGCAATTGCATACGCAGTCAGTGAAACTGCGTGAAAATATCCATTGACACGCCAGCAATTGTATACACGGTCACAGTACTCAAATATATGTAAATGTTTTGCGCAACAGAAGAGATAACGCAACGTGGCTGCACGGAACAAATTCTTACACGTGCACCTAACAAAAGCGTCTACATAACATAATTGTTCACAAACATTTTTACACTGCATACGTTGAACATTTGCTGATAAGGTCCCTTGATGGCTGCAATCCTGAATACCACGGTCATTTTCTGAGAGGTTTAAATAAATGGCAGTGCAGAGTTGCACAAGTTCGTTAGGACACAGCATACCTTAACAGTCCTGTCGATTAGGCATTCATTTATGCCGTACTTTCTTAGCATATCGACAGGCAATGTGTTTCAGTAAGGTATACTTATTTCGTATCATTCCAGTGACTCGCTCCGAATCAATTCAGACATTGGCAGTTTTTCTCCTTCGTTTGACCTTTGTGTTAAACAACTGTTTTTTTCCTTTTGTAAAAACAGGAATGGCCAGTGTGGCACAACATGTCCCGACACTCTCGGCTCTGTCCAGAAGCTGAACTACCTCACTATTGTCTGTGTGTGATCATTTTCTCACTGGCACGTTCACCAAAGGATTTTGCAATGAATGTAATCATGCCTTGTGGACAGATGCCTATAAGAAATCGCATAGTTTTGTGGTGTTTGTATTGGGACCTCATCTTTGCCCTTGTAGTTAGTGAACTTGGTCTCAGAATGAAAATTGCAAATCAATCCAAGATTACCTGTGCTTTCAAGCCAAAATACTAAAAAAAGCAACTTCATAACTTTCATTATGTGCTCTTCCTCTGGCCAATACACAAGTGGACCAAGGCGGCCATAGCAAACATCTAGCCACTTTTTAAGGATTCTGCATGCAGTGGGCTGTGAAGCATTAAAACAATATGCAAGATCCTGAGTTTGGAGTCCCAACATCAGCCTCATAAGAAATAACATCATTTCCTCAAACAGTGTGAAGGCATTGCATGAGTAGTGCAAGGCGTGATCTTTCAAAAGATGGAACATTGAAAACAGCATTAGAAAGGAAGGTGAACCGGTATAGAATGCCACTTTTTTATCATGGAAGACCAAGCAGTGGGGGACGTAGATCGAGGGCGGGAGGGCCGGGAGCTCTTGAGTATGAGCCCGGTGGGTGGTGCCGGTGCGGGAGGCTGGGGCTTAGAGTTGGACGAGAGTGACGGGCCAGTCCTGTTAAATCAGAGTTCGCACGGGCGCGAGCTCGTGACGTGGTCTTCTTGGCACAGGATGCAGCATGGGACGCAGGTCGGGGGCTCAGCTTTCTCGTGGGTCTGGCCGCAGCAGTAGCAGAGGGCGGACTTGGGCTTGGTGCAGACGTCCGCGCGATGGCCAGGAGTTCAGCAATTGATGCAGGCCTCGGCTTATGGGTGGCAGCGGTAGACACCGCGAATGAAGACGATCGAGGAGGGGAGGGTGGTAGTGCTGACGAAGGTAAGTATGATAGATTCAGAGTGCCCCATCCGGCGCGTGTCGCAATGGCATAAGGGGTGTTCAAATTCATGGATTGGAGATCTTGGATGATCTCGTCCTGTGTTTGGGAGTCCACGGCGTAATAGATGATGCCATGGAAGGTGTTTTCTGGTGCTGCCATGTAGGCACCTAGGGGGTAAGAGATGATACTCAGGCGGAGTTCCGATGCACTGAGGTAGGGATGTGCGCGACTCAGACGGGGTGCTGACAGTAAAGTGAGTTGTTGTACGGATTGATGCGTACATGGTCAGTGGTACGGGCGGCTGCGTAGTCGATGGTGGCGAGACTGCAGAGGGTTTGGAGCAGGACGCCGTTAGTTGTAGTGTTGAGGTCAAGGCCCCTTCCTGGTCTGAAGACGATTTCGATGTCCTCCGCAGGGATTCAAGGGAGGGGGAGCATGATGACGAAGAGTAGGAGCACTGGGGGTGATGTTCGGCAGTGGAGTAGTCTTCTGCGACGAGGTCGAGGAAGGCATCGTCGAAGTGAAGAGCTGGTGGGCCGTGGCTGCACGGTGTGCTTTCACTGCATGGATCCAGCGTGAGTCGGCTTCACATTCAGCTGGGTTGATGGATTTTCCGTCGACTTGATAGTCCATGTCGGCGGCTTGAAGATTTAGGAACACTTTCGAAAAAGGCGGCGAAATGCAAGTGGTGTCAGCCGCTGCTATGGCTCAAAACGTGGCTGCGTGTTGTGCAGGGGCGCATAATTGAGCAGCGTACGATAGCCTCAGCGCATCGGCACTGTGGCAAAGCACAAATGTTGTTCAGAATCGTTGAAAACGGGCGAGATTCGGCTCTGAAGGTGTCAAACTGATCTGCTCACATTCACGGATGCTCTCGGGAAGTTTCATGAAAAGCAAAGAGTTGCGGTGAAACGAGCCAAGAAGTACGGAGCCCATGCGAAGCACTTCTGTCCAGTGTTCCACGGATTTCTTGTCTCCACAGCTGGCGCCACTTGACCATGCGGCAACGGAGGTGCATGTTATTTGGCACTCTGCTGCACCTTTGCGCTTTGCATTACCGCACACACTAAAAAAATCACAGCATATCCACGGTGTGAATAATGTCGAATGGTGCGAAGCACTGAGGGGTTTCATCGCTAAACCATGAAGCATCCGCAAATATCGCCCACTAAATCATCAAAAAAGACACTGTATATTTATACAAGAAATTTTATTATTCGTAAGTGGCAGCTGTACATCACTTCTGTTCCCCCTTCATTTTTATGGCTTTATGGCTCGTGAAATGGTGGATTTGTGATGGGGTGTAGTGGGTTGTTTGCAAGGACGAAGTAGTGGGCAGTTTGCAAAGGTGAAACTATAGGGGGTCACGCATATACATACAAGGGATAGACAGACTTACGCATTTAGGAGCTTCGCCCCCAAAATTGCTTTTGAGGTACCAAGGCACAGTCCTGAAAATAGGTGTTTCTTCTTTCTTCGCCGGTCGTTGTCACGCCAGGCACATCGACTGGCGATCAGTGACGCGCTTCCTCGCTCGGCGACAGGCTTAAGCAAGTCGCCTGCGAAAAAAAATAGTGGGGCTTGCCATGTAACTGTGGTTAATAACCAGGCAAAATGGTGGATCTATCTGCCACTCTGCTCCCGTAGGGAGCGTATACAGTTACTCGAACCGCCCCTCAAAGTCGCGTGCAACGAAGGAAAAAAAAAAACAAATAAAAAAGGTGCTTAGGGCGTGTCCTTAACCTCTATGCCAAAGACGTCATCACGACAGCCTAATGCCTAGACAGATCGGAAAAATTCAAGACATTATAGTGGGGGCTTCTGTTGAAGCTGACCATTTCCATAGACACACTGCCAAGACAAATTTCTTTTCCCTAACTGTCGCTATGGTACGTGCTATACTCCGAGCAATTACTTGGAATGTTCGCGATGCTGGGAAGGATCGAAATGAGCTGACAGATGGTAGGACAAGATGGTGAAGTTGGCAAAGTTATGTTCGAGCGGTTCAACTAATTAATTGTTGGTGTTTACCCTCCCAAAATTACTATATGATTATGAAACGCCGTAGTGGAGGGCTCCAGAAATTTGGACCACCTGGGCACCCGGGTGCGAGCGGTTTGAGTGAGTCATGTGGAGCTGTCAGTCAATCTTGAATGACAGAGCGATAACGCTGTTTGAGCACTGTTTTGAAGGTGTCGCTGGAACGATCAGCCTGGATTTCTTTTGAGTCTTTCTTTCCTACTGGAAATGACCATATATATATAGGACCTACACATACAATGTTATTGTACGGGTCGTATAGGTCCTGCCGCGGTGTACTCGGCTAAGGTACTCGGCTGCTGACCCTCAGGTTGCGGGATCGAATCCCGGCTGCAGTGGCTGCATTTTCAATGAAGGTGAAAATTCTGTAGATTACTCAGATATGGTACACGTTAAAGAACTCCAGGTGGTCAAAATTTCCGGAGCCCTCCACTACGGCATCTCTCATAATCATATGATGGTTTTGGGACTCCACATTCAATCAATCAATCAACGGGTCGTATAGGTGATGCGGCTCATATAGGTAGTGTATGTTTAGAAAAAGGGGGTAACACTTTAGAGTACTTGGTACTTTCCTATGGGAGAGCATAATGCCATCTTGCCTAAAACTTAAGAGGCACGGCTCATTAGATGGTACAACTTATATACGTGGTACGCTCACATAGGTGGTATACATGTAATGAATGTATGGGTATTACAGGTTATACAGATAAAACAGGTGATATGGGTTCGGTTATCTATTTGGGTCAAAATTGACATGCAGTGGAAAACTATTGAGAAGGGCACGCCAGTTCATGAAGCGCACAGTCAAAAAAATGAATACACTAATGTATGTATGCTACAATGATATGTCACAAACACAGCAAGATGTAAACATTAATGCTCTTACATATATACCACCTAATAAACACAATCAACCTTGAGTACTTTTCTGATGACTCATTTATTGAGGTTGTTCAACATCTCTGCGATGAAGGGGTTCATTTTCTTTATTCGCTCAGGCGCTGCCACTTCGTTCCCCGCAAGGGCGTCTGCGCGAGCAGGCGTTGGGTGTGTAGCGAGACGACGGACCCGAGCTAACAGGGGGCTTCGACTGAACAGGGGGCTTTGACCAGACACGGCTCATCCAAGCGTGGCTGAGCAGTGTCCGGGGAAAAGGGGATCCTGGGGGTTGAGTCGACGCCGTGTGATCAGACCTTCAAGGCCCTTTGGCAGAGGCAACAAGCTTCTTTGGCCCCGGCTTCATGCTGACGGCACCCCTGGGCTGACCCACACAGGGTACTCAGCAGTTGCCTTTTCCCGTCTCCCTCTCCCTCCTGATATGCATATTTTCTCTCTTATAATTTTTCGTATCATCTCCTCACTTCTGTTTACTTCCATCTTCCAGGTGGCAAGGGTTAACCTTGTGTATGTGCTCTCTCTTGGTCACATAATATTGGGTTATAGTGACTTTGTACAGCTGGTGCTGGCATGCCTTTCTATATATGTGCTGCCGCGTCTCCATGTTGGGCTCGATGGTGAGCAGCTGGCATGGCTGCCTAATTTATATATACTTTATGGCCTCTTTTTATTTTTCTAAACAGTCTGATTGCCCTCCTCCTAAAAAGGCATGCACCGAAACAACACTGAATGTCTTCATAAAGTCAAAAGAAACCTTCCCGCACTTGCATGTGAAACACTAGAAAAGAACGCTAGAACAATCTCTCCGTTTGTCGTTTCGAAATGCCTCACCAGTACCCTTGGTCTAGGGTATCAGGCTACACGTATGGCTAGTGGGGACCTTCTTCTCGAAGTCCAAAGCAAGACCCACCATGAAAACCTGACAAAACTCACCTCTTTTGGAACCACACCTGTATCACACCACACCATTCCCTGAACAGTTCCCGAGGCGTAGTGTCTGATCAAGACCTAATTAACATGACAGAAAGTGAACTCCTTGAAGGCTGGAATGAATGGCATGAAACGCATGTACAGAGAATTAAGATTAGGCGTGACAACAAAGAAACCCCTACAAAGCACCTCATTCTGAAGTTTTGCACAAGCACACTTCCAGAATATATCGAAACAGGCTACTTGAAGGTCAAGGTCCGACCCTACATCCCCAACCCCCGACGTTGTTTTAAGTGCCAGTGTTTCGGCCACGGTTCTCAGAGCTGCCGCGGCTGTCAAACCTGTACAAAGTGTAGTTCGCACGAACACGCTACAGATGAATGTGAAAAAGCAACTACGTGCTGCCCGAACTGCAATGGTCGACACCCCGTTTACTCCCGCTCATGTCCTACATGGAAACATGAAAAAGAAGTACTTACACTGAAAGTAAATGAAAACATCTTGTTTAGGGAGGGGCGCAATCGTCTACTAATGCAGGTTTCTTTGTTTGCAGAGGTGGCACGAAAGGAGGCAGTGCCACCAAAATCCGCGGCGCCCGCACATACTACACAAAGTGGATGGGCGGCAGCGCCATTCACCCCCTCAGCGAAAGTAGCGCAGGCTCTTCCGCCACCAAAAGGCTTGCAGGCCTCCGGACCTGAAGCCTGGGGGCCTTATGTTTCGACAGATTGCCCTAAGACTTCCATGCCCGCACGTGTGAAACGCGAGCGGGCATCCAGCACCTTGTCCAAGGTGATGGACACAACAGCAAGTCCAACGGTGTCTTCGGTGCCGAAGAACAGGTGCGGCCCTTTGGAGCGCGCCAGAAAGTCAAAAACCATCATCACGGCACCTGACAAGGGCTCCTGACTTAATGCAATACCTAATTTGACAGCCGTACTTTATTGATTAAAAACTGGTATATACGAGACGTGTATCTAAGCAGTCCTGCTTTGTAGTATTTTGATACAAGACAATAGCGGGGCTCTTTCTGCCCAAGTTTACTGCAACAATCTGCATGTATTTAAAATAAATACACGTTATCAGTATAGTGATTTCAGCAATTCTTGATTCTGCATATTTTTCATGCTTTGTTGTATACGCTCATTGTAATCTGACTAGTACTTGAGCCATTGGGAAGGCTTACTGAAATACCTGCAGCATGAAAATGGGAAAAAGCAAACAGAAATAAGAGATCGCTGCAACTCTAATCAGGTCATGGGAATATGTATAAGATACTAAGCAGGCAATATCTCATGACCTTATTTAACTATGTCATGATCATCACCCAGCACCAGAAGTGGGGTGTCGAGATAAAAGCCAGATAAAATCTCCAGCTATCTTTTCTCTCTCTTTCTCTACTTTAAATCACGCGCAACATTTTGGAACGCCTTATGAGCATTTTCCGGCCCCATTGATGCCATGTTTGAAAAGACGAGAATTCTAGAATGATCGACTTGTCATCATTCTCCCTTATGCCAACTACTTCTCTGAAAGATGGTAAATATTGCACTTTCTTTACAGACAGTCCTCATGAATCATTGTGGCACGATGACCAACCTTTGCTTTCAGATTTTCTGCACACGGCCAAAAACGCATGTGATCTGTTACCACTTCCGATGCTCAGCAGGGATGCCTCCAAAGATGTGGTTCCCAGAGTTCGCCGCTTGCGCAGAAAGGCAGCTGAATCTACGATCAACAAAATGATGTATAAGGGAGCATTCGAAGTGTCATGACAGTGGAGCTGTCTTGGAAGATCTTGCCTTTTGCGCGACAGTAGAAAGGACATTACGCCTTACAAATAATCAATTACTTGCAATCAGTTATTTGCAGTGTATCAACATGACAGGGTTTATTACACTTAGTTACTTAGAGAGTGAGAGCAGTGACACGGAGAAACCGAGCATAGCTTCACTCCGGCTCCCCAGTCCAAGCGCCGACTTAGTCCCCTCCCCATCTGCCGGAACACTCGCGACATACTCCCAAGGCGGCAGTGCCATCTACCCAAGCACATTACAACTGCCTACACAGCAATTTTCATGTAATTTTGTAATATAATCCATCAATTTTACTTAACTAACATTCTGCAACATTTATTAAGGGTATTCCTTCTATTACATGACATTAATAGTGTTATTTCACAAATGAGTTTCTACATTATTGTGAATGCGGTAGAACAATAGCTTGGTGCACCTTTCTCGACTTTTTGGTCATGAACAAGACCATGACTTTTTGCTCACAAGTAGCAACACTGGCACTTGAATTTCTGCAAAATGAACTTTGATGCTAACGCTTTAAAATGCATGATATGCCATCTAGTGGAAGAAGTTTCCTTAACACATGTAAAATTGCATGCCAGAAATGTACAATTGCGCCAAGCATCACAAAATGGGAATTTCCATCTGTAAGTGTTTCAAACATCTGTCTATCACCAAGCGCTTAGACACGTTGAATCAATCTCTGAAAAAGGAAAAAAACAAAAGAGGCAACTGTGCATGCTCGCGTATGTCTTACAGACATGTAGTGGGCCCATGCTTTGTTAAACTTGCATGGTAATATTGCGCGAAAAGTGTATAGAACTACCGTAGGCTGCTGTCATAGTATGTGCTCACAACTTGTCAGGGAGATGAGTGACTATCGGTTGCAGTTTATCCTTTTCTGCCCTGGAGTTTTTGTTTCTTGCGTAAATTTTTTTAGTTACCATATTTTATATCTCAAGGACTCTAGAAACATGACTGAGCATGAAAAATTTCATTCGTGTGATTATTTACCGACTTACGTTCATGCCGTCAAAACAGCACATTAGGGCTCAGTGGTTACAAAACAGTGAAAAGTTGCTTTATTGTGACGTCAAATACACAGTATGGTTCCAAACACAAGTTTCATCATTTGTGCGTATGGAAGCCTCGAAAACAGTTTCTAGCTTTCGAAGGCACAAATGGACATTAAATTTCCTACACATTATGCGTGTTTTTCCCGTGCATCCCTCTAGCTTGCATCGCTGCTCCCTGCTGTCAGAGCGAATGGGCCAGTGTCCCACCTCGTCATATCGCACATCCTGCACCGGCCTATTTTCGGCATATTTTGGATTTTTAGAAGGTTGCAAAGATAAAACTGATGGCCTCCCTCGTTTTTTTCGCATTGGGCGGACTCTCGACTCGTGCAAGCACTTGCACAATGCGCAGAGTGAAATCCAGTAAGTCCAGTTGACTGGCAGGCGCTAGCCCTTGTGCGGGCAAATCTCTTCTGCATTCAAGCCGTGCATTCACTACTGAGGCATTGATGATGTGAAATATCCTCAGCGTCCACTTTCGGGTCTGGATCTTCGTGCGGTAGAGTGCTACTAGGAAGTCGGTTTCATCGACTCCGCCCATGCTGGTGTTATACATCTTTACAACAGCTGGGCGTTTCACTTCCAAGTAGCACGCATCTGCCTTGCTCCAACGCTTTGCGGTGTCCTTGTCATCGATGGCCACAAAGTTCGATGCCATAGTCGCAGCCTTAGTACCATCGCGTGACCGCCACTTTTCCGTCCTTGCTGACCGGAGAAGTTTAAGAACCACGACCTCTCTTCGTTAGATTTTTCTCCGACTCCAATGGGTATTTTTGGCAACGGTTTGTTCAAATAGTTCCTGCAGCAAATATTTTCTTATCAAGCAGTATGCGCAGCAGAGGCAGTGACGTGAAATCATTGTCGAAAAATAGTTAGTGCCCCTTGTCGCAGAATTCCACTGTGCAAGCTGCGATACTATAGCGCCTGTGACACCATACTGTTGCTTTAGGCTTTCATCTAGCCTTGTTGTGGACCCCTGATAAGGCAGGGAAGAATACACAAGGCGGGACTCACCACAAAGCATGAATATTTTTACACCCCAGGGGTGTGGTTTTCCTTTCACATACTGTTTGATATCCAGCTTTCCTTTGAAGGGAACAATTTGTTCGTCAATACACACGCGTTCCTCCATCTTTAATGAGGCATTTTTCTTCAAATTTATCAAGAAGGGCACAGAAAATGACATTTGGTGGCGAAGCCCTTCAGTTCGCGAATGACATTTGTTTCGCCGGCGCTGCTACACGTCCAAAGCGAATGACATTTGACTTGATGTCGATCACAGCACCTTCCAAGTGAGCTTTGAGTGAATAGCAAAAAAAAAATTAAGAAGCATTTACAAGCTTCATACACATCAGATAATCATCAAATAAAGAAATAAGCGTATTACGCTGTCCTAAGTTTTAGTTTCTTGCTTTGTTCTACAACGTTGCAGCCGACCGTAGCAACCTAAGCCAACATTAGCAAAATCGCGTCTAGCAAAAACGGTGAAGACGTAAGGAAAGCGTTAGCGAAATACTTCTTTGCTAGAACGCAGCAGTCAGTCACAGTCTCAGGTAGCTGAGGTAATCTTGTGCCTGCAGCAGTGAAACTGTTTTTGAAGAATATATGCACCATTTACGGCCTTCATACACTGCGTCAAAGCTGTAGTATGTTTGTGTTTGGTACAAAATAATACCTGGAGTTTAATGCCCCAAAACCAGGATATGATCGTGAGGAATGCCGTAGTGAAGGGCTCCGGAAATTTAGACCACTTGGTCTGTTTTTCAGCTGTTAGTGTTTTTTTAATAACGGCAAACACATTGCTCACCTGTACCGTCACCCCCGGAAGACTTTTCAGGCCTGTGCGTCGCGTGACGTGACGTCGACGACGTCACATCGCGCTGGCCGCCCTTCGCTGGGTGGCTGCGCTTGCCGCACGCGCCCTTCACACCTACTGACTTAGGCGAGGTTCCTTGACACCATGTCCGCACGATTTATCAAGGTATCGATTGATTGTATGGTTTAACGCGCCGACGCAACGCAGGCGAAGCGCGCCGTAGGGGAGGGCTCAGGATTAAGTTTGACTACCTGGGAATCTTTATTGTGTGCCGAAATCTCGTATACACGGGCGTTTTGCTTTTCGCCTCCATCAGAAATGCGGCCGCCGCAGCCAGGTATCGAAACCGCGCCCTAGTGCTCATCAGCACTACGTCTTAGCCACTGAGCCACCGCGGCGGGGGAACTTATCAAGGTATCAAGAAATAATGAATATCGTGAATGGAATAATGCATATTTATTTATCACAGCCAGACGCCGTCTGTACAAATATCACAGTGCGCATTGTTCTCGGTCCAGGCAGACGACAGGCATCACAAGATGTTGCCCTTAATGCTGAAAATATGCCAAAAGTACAAAACACATCATCTTGCCACATACAACTCAGAAAACAAAACAGATTGTAACAGCAAACACATCCCCGAGCTTTGGAACAGAAAAAGCACACTTTCATTTAAATTGTAGGTTAGAGGAAAACATACCATTCGTTTATCATAGTAGCAGTAGCAACACAAGGTATCAGGTTCAAACACTTGCCAAAAAATACAATACATAAGAACACTGGTGACTAAATTGTGGTCCACAGCATAAATGACAGAAAGAAAAATAATTGTACTGCCACAGGTTGGTGCATGTCCTAGGGAAAAAAAAATCTAAGAAAAAACAAATCACAGTGCACAACATGTCTGTACACAGAGTGCACAAGGAAAGTGTACACAGCTCAGGTACCAAAACGGACTGTACAACTGCTACAGTAGGCACCGAGGAAGTTCGAGTTAAAAAAAAAGAAAAAAGAGTAGAGCACTTTTAAAAGCTAACAACTTGTAAAGAGATACAAAACTGGAAACAAGGCTCATTTTACATAACGCAGAAGTATACCAAGGAAATCAAGTCATGACATTCAATCAAATACACTCTGTGCAGTTTCACAAGAATAAATGTGAAGAGAAAGACGCGACGCTTGGAAAATTACTTTCCAAGAAAAATTCGGGCCTTTCTATTTTTCGCCTTCTGATCTTTTTCAATGCGTAAAAGATCGTTCCTTTGCTTGCACAAGTTGTTGAGCATTATATTTGCTGCACAGTTTGCAACCAATGTGATGAGGAGCTCGTAGGTGTGCCCGTTTTCACACGTATCTATGTCCTCAAGCCTTGGCAGAGAGTCCAGTGTAAGTTGCCGAACGACATTCTTTTGGTTCGGCCCATGGAGAAACTGGGTAGAGGTACTTTCCGTCATGAGCTTTCTAACTACAACCTCCGTGTACATAACTACTGTGATTACAAGAGCAGAAGGAAATTTGAGGCCACCCTGATCCAGTTGTGCGATTAAAGAATGGGTGTCCTCTCCTGTTTCGGCCGTATTTCGGGTAACGACCAACTGCCTCTGGCAGCTTTCACACTTGAGAACTTTCATTGCAGCGTGTGCACAATACCCACCAACATAACCAATCACCGGCATTTGTGCTCTGAGCTCATCAAGGTCAGCATCGCTAACATGAACACTAAAAGAAGTGCCCGCATCCCTGACACTGTCCGTCTCTTCGATGCCTCTGAGATCATCGTTGCTCATCCTTGGAAGGGCATTTTGAAGGCGAATCCTTCCCTCGGTTTCGCAAAGCTGGCGAACAGATATGTGATACTGCCCACCTGCCATCTGCCTGTACTGTCCAAAGCGACTCTCGAGGGTATCCGTCTGGACTTCCCTAGCAGAATATACTTAAAGTGAAGCTCACTAACGCAGTACTTCACCAATGCCAAAAGGGATTGAGCAGAGAGCCTCAAGGCACTCAATGTCTCCTGGGTAAGTACTCCGGTGTCGTGCCTATAAAATTCCCACACATCGAGCCATGTGATAAAAGCGCTTAGAAAGCTTGCCTTTGGGTCATCTGTGTGGTTTGACATGGGCTCTTCGTAAACATTACGGTGATGGAAGCCCTTACTAGGTGTCTTTACATTGACGATGCTCCACCAACGAAGAATTATTTTGATGAACTCGGCGGTTGCTGTAGCATGTTGAAAATCAGTATGACCCTTGCGAGCGGCCAGGGCTTCGGCTACGTGCGGATTAAAAACCTGCAGTACGAGTTTGACGTCCTGTCGTTCAAAGCTGCTTGGATTTAGAGCTTTTGACGTCAAGCCATACCCAGACTTCAGAAGCAGGGGTGACTCCTCTTTATGCAAATCTCTCAAATGCTTAAATGAAGCAGTCATCTTGCATTCGGGATGAACTTCATTGTTCGAAAGCTCGAAGCGTGGGTAGAAAAAGCAAGTTCCAGCATTTTTCTGGTTGAGCCAGTTATTTCTTATGCATTTAAATAGATGTACAGCATCCACCACGTAAAATAACGGCCGATCTGGGTCTGCCGGATGCGGGTAAACAGGGCTAAGCTTTGGTTCTGGCAGAAACATCTTCATTGCCTTCCTGTTCAGTGAGTTATTGTCACAGACAACGGCTATGACCCTGTATCCAATTTCTTCTAAGCCCAAGATCACCTTCTTCAGCATGCAATGAAGATCTTCACCCTGTAAGGCTTTTACCGGAAAAATGTGCGCCACCTCCTTGAATGCGCTCAGCAAACTTTGTATCATAAACACGTGCACCGATGTGGCCGCTTCGTTGGAGTTAACTGCTGCACCACATATGTTCCCACCTTTGTAATCTAAACAAGGTTTGATATAAATCTCGTCAAGCATCAGCGTCACGGTGTGTTCATGTGCCTGCAGATGTTTGAATCTCTGAGACACATACTGAAGGAAAGTGTCGTCAGAAGAATCAACTTGTGGGCACATTTGAATAGACGAGCACACATTTCTAATAGTGCTTGGGTGGGGCAAAGTTAGTGCACCTGTGCTTCTCAGGAACTTGTAGGCATGTGGTGATATTGTACGCAAGATGCATGCAAAGACCATCACCTGTGCGCTATACTGAATGCGGTTTGCAGAAAGGAGTAGTAGCTGCTCCTTCATAAAGTTCACCGTCTCTTTCTTGCCTTCATCAATGCTGGCTTCCATTTGTCCAGAAGGGAATGTATTGCTTGAGCCAGGTGGCGATAAGTGCAGCGCTCCTCAGACAGCATCGACAGGTTGTTCAAAATTTCCAACAAGGAACTTACTTTTTGAACTGAGTCTGGTACAACAGCGCTACCAAAGTTCTTGATTGGTGAACCTTGATAGCAGGCAAAGACTTCAAGGTTTGCAAACACGGTCAATGACGCATTCAAACAAGGTTCACGATAGTCGATAATGTTCAAAAACATGGAGCACTCTTCTTTATGAATCACAGTCCACTTCGGAGACACTGACACCCCTTGCAGGCGAGCCCTTAGTTCTTCGAGGGACGAAAACCAGTCTCGTTCTTGCTCCGCTTCATATGACGCCAGCGACTCTTCTACAGCACGGGCGAGTTGGGAGGCTTCTTGTTGGCTCCTCTTGGCGTCAGGGGTTTCTCTCGTGCTCTGGTCTCGTACTGATAGGTAGGACGGACAGCCGGGAAAATACCGTTGGGACAGATCAAGGACGCAACCGTGGTACTGGGAGTGCAACTTCAATAACTCTCCCTGTCCTTGGATCCGTGTACGATGTCGTCTTCTCGATGCATGAAGCGTCGAAATGATCCGCGCACACCTGCACAAACGTTTGAAGAACGTCTGAGACGCCACTTCTCAAAAGAAAAAAATGCGCTCCCGTTTGCATGACCGTGTTTACAGTCCGTGTAGCTAAAACAAAGTCTACCTACGTTTCGCAAGCATCTAAATAAAAGCGCTGCGCTAAGCGGTACAAGCAACATGAAAGGAAACACGGGAGCGTGATGTCACCGCACTCCACGAAGCCCTTCCACCGAGAGCTTGCAAGAATGGACGACACCAGGGCATTGCTAGTGAACAAAGCGCAGCTGACCATCCTTGCTGCGAACGTGCCTTTCTAGGCGATTCTCATCAACTGCTGGCGTCAGCGCTTTGCGAGGCCCGGCGGCCACACGCTCAAGTATTTCCCATCATAGGTGATTTCTACCCGAACAAGCAACGACAAGCTAAGAACAGGAGCATCTCAAATTCTTACCTTAGTGCACGAAGTCGGCACGAAGTCCTTCCTAGGAATGGCGCGTAGCCATTGTTTGAGAGCGTCGGCGTCTTTAGGGAAGGAAAACACTTGTATCTTCTTTCCTGTTTTTTAGTTGCCGGTGCATCCGGGTACACAACACTTATTCGGCATTGTCGCATCACTCCAGCATCACGCACGGAAACGGAATTGCCGCAAAACAACAACAGAAAGCAATAAACGTGAAACACCGTCAACACCACGCCGCCGAACCGTCACCCCCGCCGCCCGCGCTGCGCTCGCTGCCGCTGCGGCTTCCCCGAGAGTCGGCTGGGCGGAACTGACGTCAGATTGCTGGGCGCAGGCCTGAAAAATCTTCCGGGGGTGACGCCTGTATTTGCTTCACTGATTTCAAAGCATCACCAAGCACCCCATGTTTTTATTGTTTGCTATTTATGGCACATGTTTTTTACTTCACAAAAGCGTTGAAAGTGTGAGATTAGGCCTTTGTCAGAGGGTGTTTTTTTTTAATTGTTCCAAATACTGTTCAACCAACTTGTATATCATGCATAATTCTTTTGCTCATAATTTTGTATTTTATAAGGCAAGGTCATTTATCATTATTGTGCTTCAAAAGAAACAAGTAACGCAGCAAACTCAATAAGCTTTTACCATTCAAATGGCTTTTTTAAAGTGACACCTATATCGCCTGCACATTTTGGCAGGCGGCTGTGCATTGTATTTCATTTCTCTGTAATATTGTAGTCTTTACTACAATATTGTAGTCTTTTATAGTGAAGTGTGCATTTTTGAAATCCTTGTATATATTTAATGGTTTATCTCGAACCTTTGTTTTCATTTAGTATACAACCGTTTCCCGTCTTTTAGTCACGTTTGATGCACATTTAGTCCACAGGCATGATCTCAGTGTTCGGTTGCTCGCTGCACACATATTTATTTAGCATGTTTATTCTGACTCACTTGCCAAACGTTTGTCAATCTGCACTTTGTGGCTTTTTATAGTCATTGTCAAAGTTCTTATAAAGAAGTGAAAGTTTGATTAGTTGAGTTAATAAAGAGTTGCACAATCATGTGATGTTTTCAGAGTTATTAAACGTGTTTTATACTGCTTATAGGAATAAAATTGCACAAATTTGTGCATTACAACTTCAATTTGCCAAACGTTTGTCAATCTGCACTTTGTGGCTTTTTATAGTCATTGTCATAGTTCTTATAAAGAAGTGAAAGTTTGATTAGTTGAGTTAATAAAGAGTTGCACAATCATGTGATGTTTTCAGAGTTATTAAACGTGTTTTATACTGTTTATAGGAATAAAAATGCACAAATTTGTGCATTACAACTTCAATTTAGTGTTGCCCAGTGAGGACTCTCTAGAAGCATACATAGGCGGATTGGTTTCAATATGCCAAGCCTTCGGTTTCTGCACCAGGACATCTTAATTTCTCAGTGGGAAAAGTGCATACTAAACTGCAGTCAGCAAAGCGGTATTTGCTGTCAAATGTCAGAGTAACAGCATTAATGTAGGTGTGAAGGCACCAATAAAAGCACAGTAGGAGGACTCTAGGTTATTGCGACATGCAAGGAATCGGTGTGCGAATATATGTCACCGGCTTTTATTTTGATTTCTTAAGCGCAATAGAACTTGTTTGCCTACAACAATTTTGATTTTTTTTGCATTCACTTAGTGATGTAACGTGTAAGTTGCGATTCAGAAGTTTGGAGACTATTAAAACATAGTAGCAGGGCTCTTTTATTAGGCTGCACGGAAATCAGTGCTGCCTAATACTCGTACTGTATCTCTTAAGAAATGCACAATTACAAAGGCAAACTAGTATTTATTGAATAAATATTTCTTTAAGGCCTCCATTATTCGAAGGAACTTCTGAAGAATATCAATCAGCTTTTCTTCTCTTTTAGCTGCTTCCTTCTAAAGCATTCAACCTGTTCATTTTGTAGCTCGAGTTCTCGTGCTTTGCACTCTTGCCACATTCCTCTGAACATCTTTTGCTCTTTAACCATTTCCATGATTGCAGAATCGGGGCCAGCTCGTGTCCTCTTTTTTGATGCAGCTGGCTGTGCCGCAGTTGCTCCAGCTTCTGCTGGTGACGATTCACTGCATTGCGGAAGGCTTTCCACGGCAGGTGCAGCTGTCTCGACCGGTCCAGTAGCTGCAGTTAGCTCTAAATTAGCAGTACTTGTGGCAACGGTTGCACTTGAAGATTCTGGAACTTCTATCACCAGCTGCATCTCGGCCTCACTGCCAAGAAGGCTCGCTTAATTCATTCCCCGTTTCCATACTGCGTACGATCTGCGAAAAGTTACATGAATATTAACAGTAGTGCCACAAAGGCTGGACACATATTAGAGACACCATTCGTCGCAACTTGCACCAGTGCTCAGGGGAATGTACATGCTGACGAAGCAGTAGACAAATACACATTTACGCACATATGCAATTTTATGTGTGTGATGGTGTTTGTTTGTGCAATGCTTTTTGAAATCGTCGTGGCTCACCAAGTAACCCATCGGCACATATAAGGTAGATACCAACCTGTGAAACGGAGAGGTTTTCACAGTTGCTTTCAACAGCAAGTGTAGCGTCATTTACCGGCAGACTCCCAAGGAACTGGTAGGATCCGCCAATAAAATGGCCATGTGACCGCACCAGAACCTGTAGTTCTGTTTTTTGAGAATAATCTGTAATAAATGAAAGTGCAAGCTTAGTAGTAGTGACAGAAGCAAGTCGAAACGATTCTCTGGGCTTATGTATGACACCACCTTATGACACCAGGCTTTGAACAGTGGAATGGGTTGAATTGTTGTGCCTACTGCGTGTGATAATCCAATTCGATAACAGTATCCAATGGCAAGACGACTGCACCAACTTACACAGAGTCCGTTCTTGGTAGTCGCACTATAAAGATAAAAAATCCTAGGTACACAAGGTATGTCTAAAGTTAATGTTTTCACAAGTGGACCTGTATTCTGTAGGATTTTAATTCCTGAGGACAGGTCCATTTGTTAAAGTGTTGGCTTCAGGAACATCCTGTCTTCCAAGGGTTTTTTTTTTTTTCATTGCTTCAAAATTTTATCTCCGACTGAACTTGCCAATAAAGGCACCTGAGAGAGGCCACGAGGACGAGCTATTAACTCATCTATAATGTGGCCCCGGAAAGGCAATACAATCAACGCGGGTACAAATTTGTTTAAATTGACAACTAAATAGGCATAGCAAGTGTTTTTATGTGGGACACGTAGCCAAATCACACCAAAATGGTAGTAAGGGGCAGAGCTTTTTCGCGCCGTTTTCCTTTCCGCGAACATTTAGTTGGTTAGAAGTGTGGCAGCTTGGGCTAGTTGGCATGGCATGACGATAGTTATAACGCGAAAACAAAACGACGACACAGAGACAGGGAGTGCCCTTGTCTCTAGTGTCGTCGTTTTGTTCTCGCGCTATAACTATCATCATTTGGTTGGTGGCAGCATTGACATGCACAGCGTAAGCTCCTCAGCAGTACACAGGCATGATATTCAAGTCAAAATGCTCACCTGTACTTGCTTCGCATATTTTCGATTTTAGTAAGTACTTGGGCTCGCGTCCTCACGATGCCGTACCTGGCCAGCGCTTCCGTAATGGCAGAGTAAATTTTGGCATTCCGCTTTTGACCACGAAGGCCTGAGACGGTGTTCTTCCCAGAGCGTAATCAATGTCATCGTCTCCTCTTCGGTCCAGCTCGCGCGCTCATTGGGACACGTCATCTCTTCTTTTATTTCTTCTTTGTTTAAGCAGAGCGAAATGGCGCGTGCGGGTTGGCGGAAGATTGGAAAGCAGAGAATGAAAACTGATGAAAAGAGCAGAGAAAGTCACGGAGAAAGTGAACTCAATGGCGATGGCGATGAAAATACCAGTGTTGCATGCTTGTTTGCCAAAGTTTCGCTAAAATTGACAAGCGTTTCATTATCAATACTTTATTTTCTTCGTATAACGTTCAAAGCACCTTTTTAAGACTTTAGTGCAAATAAAAGACGGGAAATTTCATTTTTAGCTCAATATTTGTTTTATATACTTTCAGGTAAATCGCACTTCGCGAGCTGTGTCGTCGAGAGTAGGCATTTCTCAGTCAACTGAGTTCTGGCGAAGGCATTTGGTGGCGAATGGCATTTGAATGGCATTCGGATGAATGCCATTTTGTTCGCCCGTGTGGCACCGCGCGAATGGCAATAAATCTGAAGGCATTCGGGGGTAAATGCCATTTTTTTCTGCCCGTGTGGCACGGGTATTACCTTCCAGAAGCGATGATTTCGGTCAGGCAGACACACGTCAACAATATGCAGATTGTTTCTCAGTTTCTCGAAGCGGTTGCGTGGGAGCTCGGTGGATGCGACCAGCCTAGTCTTCATTTCCGGCTTCCAGTATAAACACAGCTTTGGATATCGCATGACGTCCATGATGAGGTAAAGGGAAATTAGTTGTCGGATTTCCTGTTCGCTTGTATTGACACTTCTTCCTTCTTGCAACAAAGAATACTGGTTAGTTTTCTCTGCCATGTCAATAAATGCTCTCTTGGGACCATAGTAACTGAAGTACTCTCACGGCGAGGGCATCTCTTCATTTTTCAACGAAGGAAGTTCGTCGCACTCAAAAGATGTGTTTGACTCGATGAATTTCTTTTTTGTCAATGCTGCCGCCGATGCTTCGCAATCACTGTCCGCGCTTTCCTCCTCACTTTCATCGTTTTCTGGCTCAGGCTTCTCAAGTTAATCACCCACATCGGAGGAATCGTCAAATTCTCCCCCCACATAAGACAAATTCCCGTTGTACAGTTCACGAAAAAGTGCATCTGTGTATTTTTTATATCCCTTCCATAGAACGCTGATGCTGATATACCAGGTTTTGGTACGCCTGCAAACAAAAAAAAAAGCTCATTGTAGTCGGATGCCAACGCCAGTCAACGGCCGGCCAGCGTGCCATGCATAATCGCAAAACCCTGCTGTTGTGAAAACCACACATGGAAAAAACACCTTTTTGCAAAAATCTGCATGTGCCATGACGTTCATTCAAAGACCCGTGTTATCGGCTACATGTGTAGATATTATAAGAAAAATCACCGCGTTCAATATCTAGCGGCTCATTCATTATAAAACACAAAAGTGCACATACCTGACGATGCGTCTGCCATGTTTGTTGTTGTCGATTCTTCCTGCAACAATGCTTAGCCAGACCACGTGACTAATGATGGCAATGGCACTAGCACTTCCACGGCTACGTTTTGAAAAAAATTACAAGCTCTTTTGGTTCTGTTTTACGTTGAAAAGGAGGTTTGTATGTGGTGTCGTCAATTGACGACGCCAGGGCCAAAAGGTTTATGTAGATGTTGCTTGAAAGTTGAAAGACAAATCACTTCACAAGCTACTTCATAACATGCTCGATCACGTGCCTTTTATTGGGGTGCTAATAGTTTGAAGTCTGTATTCTCAGTCTGTGTAATTGTAGCATTTCTAATAATCACTAGAATTGATTCATGTTTTCTCTAAGAAAGTGTGTTCAAGGTGTTCATCACTTCGTAGAATTCATAAAGTAAGTATAACTAACAGAGTTAGAAATGCGAACTTTTTTAGGCACACTATCAAAAGCGGTACTCTCTTCACTTCTTTGCGGATACCAACCCATGAAATCATAGCACCAGTCTCGAAGTGTCGATGGAGAATCGAAATAATAGATTATTGAAAATTCCCTGTGTTCAGTCGAAACAGGCGAGTCTGCATCCCACAAATGCTGAAATCTGTTCGGGAGATCTTTCCATTGGGAAAAATGAACTCCTGTTCTTTCACAAAACATTATATATACCATATCGAATCCCGTTGTCTCGCCACTCGCAGTTACCCAACCGGCTCTGTGCTAAAGAAAAAGCAAGCAAAAGGCAGTGTTGTCGGCAGCAATGCCCACCACCGCAAGAAACCATCAGGGAAGCGATGCCAGAGGTGCAACCAATCGTTTATAACGAAGCCTGATCTCTCGGCGCATGTGCTGCCCCGAAATGACACATTTGGGTAAATGATTTAATTCATCCAAATGGGTCATTCGGAGCACACCTTCACACTCACACGGGAAAAAAGCCCCATCATTGCCCCATATGCACAATATCATTTACAAAAAAAAGTAATCTCGAGGCACACTTTCGCTCTCACACTGGAGAGAAGCCCTACCGTTGCCACATATGCACTAAATCATTTACACAACAGGGTAATCTCGAGGCACACCTTCGCACTCACAAAGGAGAGAAGCTCTACCATTGCCACATATGCACTAAATAATTTACACAACAGGTTAATCTCGCGGCACACCTTCGCTCTCACACAGGAGAGAATCCCTACCGTTGCCACATATGCACTAAATCATTTACACAACAGGGTAATCTCGAGGCACACCTTTGAGTAGGCCGCCAGGGCATCTTCTTCCCTGTTGTCGACGCGTCGTTTTCGCTGGCGGGTGGGCGACCGAGTTTCTTGTGGCTCTTTTTTTGATGTCGTCGCGTTCAGCGAGCTGTTGTGCGGTTGACGGCGGTGGCGTGTAGCCGCACTCGCGCGCTATGTCAGCCGCTTGCTGCAGGAGGTCCTCCAGTTCGGACTGCTCCTCTTCTGTACCGGAGCTATTGCAGAGCCAGTAATCACAATTTTTGTCAATGGGAAAGAACAGTACATAACAAAGTTCAATACGGACGCACTTACCTCCTAATTTTCTTCTTCTGATCTCGCAAAAAACGCAGGAGGATTAAGTTAAGCCTTTCCCTGACACTGCGAATGCTGAAACACCTGTTGAGCACCCCGGAGAGCCGATCGGTTATCTTCAGCCACCTCGCAGGGTCAAGGGAAGGATTTACATATAATACCTCCTTTACTAGAGCGATGTCATCGCTGAGAGTAAATCGCTTGCACCCAGACATCGATTCCGCTGATGACAGAGCGAATGTAGACAACGTGTTCGCCGTTGGCGCTTCTGCTTCGGCTTGTCTTGACTCAATGGCTTGCTCCGAGCTGTGAACGTAAAGCCTATCCGGCGAGTAGTTTACGTTACGTAAAGGTTCACGTTCCATAAAGACTCGCGCATGCGCGGATTCTATCTGCTAACACGGTAACGTAAAGAAGTATATGTACAAGCTAAAACTCCCTATTTACACAACAGGGTAATCTCGAGGCACACCTTTGCACTCACACAGGAGAGAAGTCCTACCGTTGCCACGTATGTGCTATATCATTTACACAATAGGGTAATCACGAGGCACACCTTTGCGATCACAGAGAAGCCCTACCATTGCCACATATGCACTAAATCATTTACACAACAGGGTAATCTCGAGGCACACCTTCGCGCTCACACAGGAGAGAAGCCCTACCATTGCCACATATGCACTAAATCATTTACACAACAGGGTAATCTCGAGGCACACCTTCGCACTCACAAAGGAGAGAAGCTCTACCATTGCCACATATGCACTAAATAATTTACACAACAGGTTAATCTCGCGGCACACCTTCGCTCTCACACAGCAGAGAATCCCTACCGTTGCCACATATGCACTAAATCATTTACACAACAGGGTAATCTCGAGGCACACCTTTGTGTAGGCCGCCAGGGCATCTTCTTCCCTGCTGTCGATGCGACGTTTTCGCTGGCGGGTGGGCGACCGAGTTTCTTGTGGCTCTTTTTTGATGTCGTTGCGTTCAGCGAGCTGTCGTGCGGTTGACGGCGGTGGCGTGTAGCCGCACTCGCGCGCTATGTCAGCCGCTTGCTGCAGGAGGTCCTCCAGTTCGGACTGCTCCTCTTCTGTACCGAAGCTATTGCGGAGCCAGTAATTACAATTTTTGTCAATGGGAAAGAACAGTACATAACAAAGTTCAATACAAACGCACTTGCCTCTTAATTTTCTTCTTCTGATCTCGCAAAAAACGCAGGATGATTAAGTTAAGCCTTTCCCTGACACTGCGAATGCTGAAGCACCTGCCGAGCACCCCAGAAAGCCGATCGGTTATCTTCAGCCACCTCGCAGGGTCAAGTTTGGTGTGTAGCGACACCACGGACCCGAGCTAATGGGGGAGTTTCTACTCCCTCCCACACCTAGCCGTGCGTGGGTTTGCCGTGTCCGGGGAAAAGGGGATCCTGGGGGTTGAGCCGACGCTGGGTGATTGGACCTTTAAGGTCCCCCGGCAGAGGCAACACACCCCTCTGGCCCCGGCTTCACGTAGACGGCACCCCTGGGCTGACCCACCCAGGGGAAATCGGCAGTCGCCTTTTCCTATCTCTCTCTCCCTACATCTTCGTCTTTCTTACTTTTTTAGCTTTCCTGTCTACTTCTCTCTTCTGCTTACTTCCAATTTTCTCGGCGGCAAGGGTTAACCCTGTGCAAATAGCCTACCTTGGCCTAGGCGCATTGGGTTATAGCAGGGTTGTACGGCTGACGCCTGCAAGCTTTCTTCATCCGCAAACTTGCAGCGTCCCCTCGTTGGGCTCCGTGGTGGGTGGCCGCCAACGCTGCTGAACAACATACATTTAGCATGCACAAAGCATTCCCTTTACTCAGTGATCGTGCCTCCTCAAAGCGGGTACGCACCGAAGATATCAATTTTTTCATCTGGCCAAGACAAATGTTTCCTCATTTCCACGTTATACACTGCGAAGAAACTAACAAGCAAGCCAGAACTGTATCGCCCTTCGTAGTGGCTAGATGCGTAACCGAAACTCTCGGAGCCGGGTACAAGGTTACCAAAATGGCCAGCGGAGATCTACTCCTTGAAATACGTGACAAAAACCAATTCGATAAACTGAACACCCTCACAACGTTTGCAAACACACCCATCAGTATTACGCCACACAGGTCCATGAACTCATCTCGCGGGATCGTATCGGACGCAGATTTGCTTGACCTGACCAAAGCTGAACTTCTGGAAGGATGGACGAGCCAGAACGTGACAAATGTACAGCGTATTAAGATAAGAAGAGATCAAAAAGAAATACCAACCAAACATTTAGTACTGACCTTTGCTTCGAGCGATTTGCCAGAAACCATTCAGACTGAATATACAAAGACATCCGTGAGGCCATATATTCCCAACCCCCGCCGTTGCATCCAATGTCAGAGATATGACCACGGCTCGCAAAGCTGTCGTGGCCGGAAAACTTGTGCCCTGTGTGGAGTCGTGGGCCATGCCTCCGACAACTGCGAAGCACCTGCACACTGTGTGAGCTGTGGTGGTAATCATGCCGCGTACTCGAGTTCCTGTTCTTTCTGGAAAAAAGAAAAAGAGATCATTACTTTAAAGATAAAAGAAAACATTACATTTAAAGAAGCAAGAAAAAGAGTCTCGCCATTTTATGGCCCTACATATGCTGATGCGGCGCGCCAGGGGGCAGTGTCGCACCAGCCCTCGCCACTCCTTCCGCCTGCGCAGAGCGAGCCATTGGCTGTGGCGCCTGCCCCCAATGCGGCAGTAGTTGAGTCTACTCCGCTTACTATTGAACAGAGACCAGAGACTCCAGGGTCCTCGGGTCTCAAGGCCTCACCTCGCCAGGCGAGGCCCAAGCTTCAAAAACCAGCTCGCATGAGCGAGCAGCCACTGCCTCCGAGGAGGCAATGGATACGGCGGCACCCCTTGTGCCAAAAGAACGGCGCGGCTCTCTGGAGCGCGCCAAGAGAACTAAAAAGCTCATAACAGGGCCTGATAATAGCCCTGTTATTTGAGCTCGACCTTTCAGCTTAAACAAGTCACTCTTTTAACGTACACAAAGCACTACTTTACTTTCAATATGAAAACACAAATTATACATTGGAACGTCGGAGGACTGCTTAAGAACCTTGACGAGGTCCAAGAGCTTTTATACAAACAGTCACCTCAAGTGCTGTGTGTACAGGAAACACACCTAAAATCCTCCAATACAAATATTTTACGTGCTTACGTCATATACCGAAAGGACCGAGATGATGCTGTTGCGTCATCCGGTGGCGTAGCCATTATTATTAACCAAGGAGTAGCGAGTACACATTTACCACTCAAGACATCCCTTGAGGCGATGGCTGTTCGAGCGGTACTTTTAAAGAAACTCGTCACCATCTGCTCTTTGTATGTACCTCCCCACCACCGTCTTAAAAGACGTGAATTTCAGTCTTTAATAGACGAACTGCCTGAACCCTATTTGCTTCTTGGGGACCTAAATGCACATAGTGGACTGTGGGGCGATTCTCGCTGTGATTCACGAGGTCGTCTCATTGAACAATTTCTCTTCCCTTCCGGTGCCTGTTTGTTGAATAGGAAAGAGGCAACCTACTATAACGTTGCCAACAAAACTTACTCGTCTATAGACCTCAGCATCGTATCACCTTCACTTCTACCCCTATTGAAATGGAAAATCACAAATAATCCATATGGAAGTGACCATTTTCCGATAGTGTTTAGTTCACAAACAACATATGAATGTCCTCTACATGTTCCCAAATGGCTGATAAACAAAGCAGACTGGGAACAGTTCCACAACACCACACGTTTGAGTTGGACAGACATATGTAGGTTACACATAGATGAAGCTGTGCAGTACTTCACAGCTTTTCTAACTGACGCAGCAGCCAGGTGCATACCGCAAACATATGGAATGCCCGGCAAACAACACGTCCCATGGTGGAACACAGAATGTCGTAATGCGCGAAAGGAACAGAACAGGGCATGGAGATTGCTTCGTAACTCACCAACAGCCGGAAATCTTGACACCTTCAAGAAAATAAAGTCTCAAGGAAGAAGAACCCGTCGGCAGGCCAGAAGAGAAAGTTGGCACAAGTTTTTATCAGAGATCGCGTCATACAGAGGTAATACTAACACCCCGCAGTAGGCGTTTGGTGTGTAGCGACACCACGGACCCGAGCTAACGGGGGAGTTTCGACTCCCTCCCACGCCTAGCCGTGCGTGGCTTTGCCGTGTCCGGGGAAAAGGGGATCCTGGGGGTTGAGCCGACGCTGGGTGATTGGACCTTTAAGGCCCCCCGGCAGAGGCAACACACCCCTTTGGCCCCGGCTTCACGTAGACGGCACCCCTGGGCTGACCCACCCAGGGGAAATCGGCAGTCGCCTTTTCCTATCTCTCTCTCCCTACATCTTCGTCTTTATCTCTTACTATTTATCTGTCCTGTCTTCTACTTTCTTCTGTTTACTTCCAAATTTCCTGGCGGCAAGGGTTAACCTTGTGTAGTTACCCAACCTTGGGTAGTTATATCTGGTTATAGCGGCGATGTATGACTGGCGCCTTCAAGTGTTCTACCTTGTAGCGTCCCCCTGTTGGGCTCGGTGGTGGGTGGTCACCATCGCCGCCGAACATGAAATGCACCACATGGCAAAATCTTTCCCCCCTTACAATGATCGGTCCCTGAAAAGGAACCGCACCGATGAAAGCTCGAAACGAACCGGAAGCAATTGTGACCACTTCCCACGCTATTTAGTCATACACTCTCTGGCAGATAACGTCTCAGTTGCAGGACTGTCGGTTTTCCTGATAGCTAAAACCCTTGCTAACCTAATAGGCAAAAAGTACGACGCAAAGAAACTGTCATCCGGTGATCTTCTTGTTGAAGTAAGCCAGAAACAGCATGCAGACACTCTCCTTAAACAGAAGCAGTTCGCCCACCTGAACGTGTCTATCACCCCCCATCGCAGCCTTAACACTGTTCAAGGCGTCATTTCACAACGTGATTTGATGCGAGAAACTGAAGCTGACCTTCTTGAAGGCTTTCAAGAGCAAGGCGTAGTAGCCATTCATCGGATAACCATCAGGCGAAACAATGAAGAAGTGGTGACGCCTCACATAGTACTAACATTCAACCGTTCCACCCTGCCAGAATCCGTGAAAGCTGCGTTCCTTCACTGCAAAGTCCGCCCCTACATACGCAACCCTAGAAGGTGCTACAAATGCCAGAAATATGGACATGGGTCGAATACCTGTTGCGGAAAACAAACATGTGCAAAATGTGGTGATCATGAGCACCCAACAGAGAGCTGTACTTCCACGCAAACAGAGTGCCCTAACTGTCACGGGCCGCACGCAGCGTACTCGCGGACTTGTGAAATTTTCAAAAAGGAAAAGGAAATTATCCAGACAAAAGTAATGGAAAACATCACATTCTCTGAAGCCCGGAAGAAGGTGTCGCTCTTCTCCGGAAGGACGTACGCTGACGCAGCGCGCCGGGGGGCCGGGCGGCGTCTAGTGACGGTGGGCACGCAATACAGCTTTGCTGATGCGTGCACATCTTTGCCCCCCACCAAGCAGCCACAGGCTGCGCCAATCTCTCACCTCCCGGAGGTTGAACTTCATCAGACCCCAGGGACCACAAAGACAACTGAGACACCTGCCTCTTCTGACAAACCTCCATTAGCTTCTTCCGGTCTACCGGAGGCAATGGAAGTGACACCAGGATCCTCAGCGTCTAAGATGCTGACGGAATCCCCCCAAAAGAGGCGGGGCTCCATAGATCGCCTCAGAGGGAAAAGACACCCGCCAGTGAAGCCTCCTAACAGAGGCAGCGAAGTATGAATAAGTCACGCTCTTTTCCTCATTCATGAAAATGGCTGCCGAAAATATCATCCAATGGAACTGCCGAGGCTTACTTAAGAACTTAGACGACATCTATGAAATATTTGCACAACACCAACCAAACATACTTTGCTTACAGGAAACACACCTAAAACCTACACACACTAGCTTTTTGAAAAGATATGTGGTATACCAAAAGGACAGACAGGGCACTACACATTCATCTGGTGGTGTCGCTATCGTGGTGCAAAAAGCAGTTCCGTCTCAAAGCCTCACTCTGGTTACCGGCTTAGAAGCAGTGGCAATACGAACCCTAATTTTTGGACGAGTAACAACAGTGTGTTCACTATACATCCCTCCAGACTACCAACTTTCTACTAAAGAATTTGAAGCACTCATCGATCAGCTTCCGCATCCATTTCTGTTGGTCGGAGATCTCAACGCGCACCACCCTTTTTGGGGATGTAGAAGAACAGATTCTCGAGGCTCCTTAATTGAAAACTTTCTGTTGTCCTCCGGCTCCTGTATATTTAACAAAAAAGAGCCAACATATTTTAATGCAGCGCACAATTCGTACACAGCAATAGATCTTGCTATCGGATCTCCTTCACTCTTGGCAACCACTGAGTGGGCTGTAATTCATAACCTCTATGGAAGTGATCATTTTCCTGTTTGTGTAAAATACAAAGAAAATACGAGTACAATGACTGTGAATGTAACCAGGTTTCGAGAACAAGGTGCGAACTGGACGAAATTCCGAAAACTCTCAAAACTATCGCGCTCATCAATTGAAACCCTAGGCATCGACGAATCTGAAGCGTTGGTCACACTGCACATTATACAGGCCGCAGAGCAATCTATCCCACATACATGTAACAATACACGGAACAAAAGACGACCTTGGTGGAACTCTGAGTGCAAAAATGCTTGTGACAATCAAAACAAAGCATGGTCGAAATTCCGCAGGTATCCTACAGTCGAAAACTTGGTGAATTTTAAGCGTGCGAAAGCAAACGGTAGACGTGTCCGACGAGAATCTAAACGACAGAGCTGGCAATCCTTTCTCTCATCGGTGAACTCTTACACTGACACGCATAAGGTGTATAACAGAGTAAAAGCACTCCAAGGGTAGAGCACTCATCCGTTGCCCCTTGTTAGTGTTGCTGGTGATACACTGGAACACCAGGCAGATGCCTTAGGCCAACATTTCGAGTATATTTTCAGCTCTTCACATTATACAGACTCCTTTAGGCGATACAAACTTGCCGAGGAACGTAAACCTATTCGTGATGACAGGCCATCGGCAGGAGGGTACAATGCCCCCTTTACTATAGGTGAACTAAAGGCAGCACTGGCAAAGTGCGGCAGCTCAGCAGCGGGCTCGGACAGGATTACTTACGGCATGCTGAAACACCTACACGAAGAAACGCTTGACGTCATCCTCATTCTTTTCAACAATGTATGGTCCTCTGGGCGTCTGCCCATGACCTGGAAAAAGGCAGTTATCATACCCATTCTTAAACAAGGAAAAGAAGCCACACTTGCTGCTAGTTACAGGCCAATAGCGCTGACCAGCTGTTTGGGTAAGGTGTTCGGAAAAAATTCCCGCAGGGGCGCCTGCGCAAGTAGGCGTTTGGTGTGTAGCGACACCACGGACCCGAGCTAACGGGGGAGTTTTGGCTCCCTCCCACGCCTAGCCGTGCGTGGCTTTGCCGTGTCCGGGGAAAAGGGGATCCTGGAGGTTGAGCCGACGCTGGGTGATTGGACCTTTAAGGCCCCCCGGCAGAGGCAACACACCCCTTTGGCCCCGGCTTCACGTAGACGGCACCCCTAGGCTGACCCACCCAGGGGAAATCGGCAGTAGCCTTTTCGTGTCTCCCCCTCACATCTTCGTCTTTTCTCTTACTTTAAATCTTTCCTGTCCTCTACACTCTTCCGTTGACTTCCGTGTTTCCTGGCGGCAAGGGTTAACCCTGTGTGGCTATCCTACCTTGGATACACCATATTCGGTTATAGTGGTGGTGTACAGCTGGCGTCTGTAGGGCCTGTGCTTCCAGACTCTGCAGCGTCCCCTTGTAGGACTCCATGGTGGGTGGCTGGCACCGCTGCCGAAAAGAAACCTTTTCTTATGGCTAGTTCCTTCCCCCCACTCCCTGATCGCCCTCAGAAAAGAGGGCGCACCGATGAAGTCTTCCAGTTTTATGGTCACCAGAGAGTATCTTTTCCTCGATTTCACGTTGTCCACGCTGACACACCCGGCAAATCAGTGCGAACACTTTCACCTTTTCTGGTATCAAAGTCTTTGATGGAAATCTTCGGCCCAGGGTATAAAGCAACGAGAATGGCAAGTGGTGACCTCCTGTTGGAGCTCCGCGACCAGAAACAATATGAGAAACTGCCTAATCTAGTGAAATTTGGAGATACCAAAATCATAGTAACCCCACACCGAACCATGAACACCACCCGTGGTGTTGTTTCAGATGATGACCTATTAGGGCTGACTGAGGCTTAACTCCTAGAGGGTTTCAGCGAACAGAATGTCATTAACGTGAAACGAATTAGGATGAGGCGTGATGGCAAAGAAATCCAGACTAAGCACCTGATACTTACTTTTAATTCAAGTGTACTGCCCGACTCCGTTGAGGCTGGGTACATCAAGCTCCGAGTGAGGCCATATATACCGAACCCTCTCCGATGTTTTAAATGCCAGCGATTCGGCCACAGTTCTCAGAACTGCCGAGGCCGCCTAACTTGTGCGAAATGCAGTGCTGACGAACACACATCTGATGCCTGTGAAAACTCTCCTCACTGTGCGAATTGTAACGGGGAACGTGCCGCATACTCACGGTCATGCCCAAGCTGGAAGAAAGAAAAAGAAATTGTCACGATTAAGGTAACACAAAACATTTCATTTAGAGAGGCACGAAGGCAGGTGTCCTACCTGCCAGAAACCAGCTTTGCCGAAGTGGCGCGTCAGGGGGCAGCGCCACGACGGCCCCCGGCGCCTGTCTGGCACACGCGTAGTGCGCCGGCGGTGACGCCTTCTGCCCCCTCGGCGGTTGCAGCCAGTGCTGCTCCGCCATTGAAGAAGCACCCACCAGCCTCCGGGCTGGGGGCCGCGAAGGCCTTGTCTTTAGAGGCGAGGCCCTCAAAACAAATGCAGCGCTCGCAAGAGCGCGTGTTCAGCGCCTCGCAAGAGGCAATGGACACAACACCGAGCGTGAGGGCGCAGCCAGCGCCTAGGGATCGGCGCGACTCTGTCGACCGATCCAAAAAAGAAAAATCTCGTGTCACGGCCCCTGGAAAGGGTCTGTGAGCTTACTTTCCACCCTTGAGCACAGAACACAAAATACACCTAAAATGGACACACAAATACTACAGTGGAATGCCAGAGGCCTATTTAAAAACCTAGATGATATCAAGGACTTGCTTAGTGACTATCAGCCAAAAGTGTTCTGTGTTCAAGAAACTCATTTAAAGTCGACTCATGTGAATTTCTTAAATCAATATGTGGTTTTTCGTAAAGATCGAAATGGTGGCAATTTCTCTTCTGGAGGTGTGGCCATCATTGCACAAAGAAGCGTAGCATGCCAGCACATTGTGCTACAAAGCTCTCTTGAGGTTGTGGCTGTTCGCGCTATTCTATTCAACCGCCTTATATCTATCTGCTCGATCTACATAGCCCCTGACGAACCATTCAATAAAACAGAGTTCGAAAAGCTTATTGATCAGCTTCCAGAACCATATGTGTTAATTGGAGATTTTAATGCTCACAGTTCGCTATGGGGTGATACCAAATGTGATGCGAGAGGTCGTGCAATAGAAAACTTTCTTCTCGCATCCGGAGCCTGCCTGCTCAATAAGGCAGAGCCAACCTACTTCAGTACCACACACAATACATATTCATGCATAGATTTAGCCATTGGATCACCGTCACTCCTACCTTACTTAGATTGGAAAGTTATTAATAATCCATATGGAAGTGACCATTTTCCAACTCTTTTTAGCAACAAAACAATGGGATGAGCGGCCGTCTTATCCCAAAAAGTGGAACTTTCATGTTGCAAACTGGGTGAAATTCAGAGAGCTATGTACACTACGCCTCGAAGAGGTAGACCATTTGGAAGTAGAAGAGATGGCCAACTATATTTCGGAATATGTTCTTACTTGTGCAAAAAAGTGCATACCGCAGTTCAGGAATGATAAGGTTAACGCAAAGCCATGGTGGAATCGGGAGTGTGAAATTGCTAAAAAACGGCAAAACAAAGCATGGAGGGTTTTTTCTCGCTACCCAACAGCAGAAAACTTGATAACCTTTAAACGTTGCAAAGCGAATGGCAGGCGTGTTCGCCGTATAGCCAAACGGGAAAGCTGGACATGCTATATATCCTCAATAAACTCCTACACAGACGCCAGCAAGGTTTATAATAGGGTGCATAAACTCAAAGGACAAGGCCCAAATCCCTTCCCTTTGGTGAATGACTGCGGTGATACAATAGAAGAACAGGCAAACGCTCTTGGCGTACACTTCGAGAAAATGTCAAGCTCGGAAAACTATACCACTAAGTTCTTACGCCACAAAAGCATAGCTGAAGTGTACCTCTGTGCCGGAACAAGCCTCGATCAGACGGATACAATAAACCACTAACAGTATATGAACTGAAGCTCGCCCTTGGTTCCTGTGGGAGTTCTGCTCCTGGTTCTGATACAATTACTTATGAAATGATCGGAAATCTCCCTGATGAAACCCTAAACTGCCTTTTAGCTCTTTACAACAAGATTTTCAGTACCGGCAAAATACCCTCTGCTTGGAAAGAGGCAATAGTTCTACCAATCCTTAAACAGGGCAAAGATCCCTCTTCGGTAAATAGTTACAGGCCTATTGCCCTCACAAGCTGCCTACTCAAAGTGTTTGAAAAAATGATTAACCGCCGCTTGGTCTATTACTTGGAGTACAATGGCATATTGGACCCGTGCCAGTCTGGTTTCCGTACAGCTAGATCCACAACCGACAATCTTGTCCTCCTCGAGTCGTATATACGTGATGCGTTTGTACACAATCAATACTGTCTGTCTGTTTTTTTCGATCTTGAGAAGGCATATGATACTGCCTGGCGATATGGAATCTTGCAAGATCTACTGTCTTTCGGAATATGTGGCAGGTTGTTTACCATCTTAAAAGATTACCTGTCTGAAAGGAAGTTCCGTGTAAGAATAGGTACTGTGTTATCGCGCACATTTCTTCAAGAAAATGGAGTGCCGCAGGGATGAGTATTAAGCTGCACACTGTTTATAGTCAAAATGAACTCTCTTCGCTCTGTTATTCCACCTGCGATATCGTACTCTCTATACGTGGACGACATTCAAATCAGTTTCAAATCGTGTAACTTGACTGTATGTGAACGCCAGATACAGTTAGGTGTTAACCGACTTGCAAAATGGGCTGACGAGAATGGTTTTAAGTTTAACACTGACAAGACTACTAGTGTGCTGTTCTCGAGTCGACGAGGTGTGCATCCTGACCCCTGCATACTAATGAATGGACAAAACATAGTCATCGCGAAAGAACAAAAATTCCTCGGTGTAATTTTCGATTCCAAACTCACCTTCATCCAGCACATAAAACAGCTGAAGTTAAAATGTCTCAAGACCATGAACCTTTTAAAGATTTTATCGCATCAGTCGTGGGGGACAGACAGGCACTGCCTCATATCTCTGTTTCGAAGCCTGGTTCTGTCACGCATAGACTATGGATGCATAGTATATCAGTCAGCTTCAAGAACAGCACTGAAAATGTTGGACCCTGTATACCACCTAGGTATCCGGTTGGCACTTGGTGCCTTTCGTACCAGCCCTATTCAAAGCCTTTATGCAGAGTCAGATCAGTGGCGACTATCAGCGCACGTATCTAGGAGTCAACTATGCAGTTAAGATCATGTCTTTGAAGCAGCACCCATGTAAATTACTTATGAACTATGTGTCTACTACCCAGTTATACCTAAACCGTCCTTCTATCGCCCCACCGTTTCCATTGGCAATACGACCTGCATTAAAACAACTTGCAATTTTTTTCAATGACTTGGAGGAAAGTGACCTTGTCGAACACATCCCTCCCTGGCAGCAAAGTCCAGTCACTTGTGACTGGTCTTTCAAAGACATCATGAAGGAAAACTGTCCAAGTGCACTCATTGAGCAACATTTCTTAGCCCTTGAACACAAATATCGTTCAACCGCGTTCTTCTCTGATGGCTCAAAATCTCAAACATCTGTATCTTGTGCAGCCTATGGACAAAAGCTCTTGGACACCAGAACCATGCATACACATACCAGCATTTTCACAGCGGAAGCCTATGGTATCCTGCTCATTATACAACATATTAAACAACACAAGATACAAAAGTCTATAGTGTACGCAGATTCATTAAGTGTTGTCAGGGCCCTGTCTTGTGGCAAGTACAGCAAGAACCCTACTTTTAATAAGCTCCTTAACGAAATCTATGCAGCCTACAACCTAAAACTTTCTATTGTTATTTGCTGGGTTCCAGGTCATTCTGGAATTGCGGGCAATGAAATAGTGGACAAGAATGCACGAGAAGCCGCTGGTCGGCAAACCATAGATATAACCTCTGTTCCAGGTGTAGATCTAAAACCTGTTGTACGTAGAGGTCTACGCAACCACTGGCAAGCTGAATGGGACAGAGAAGTCGACAACAAACTCCACCTAGTAAAACCCCAGCTGAGAAAAGTTATCCCCCAAAAACTCAACAGGTTCGCTGAAGTCACTCTAACACGGCTCAGAATAGGCCACACTTATGCCACACATAAACACCTTTTGACAGGCACTGATCCACCTACATGTATACACTGTGGAGAGAGTCTAACCGTTGTGCATGTTCTCATACAATGTCCTGTTCTTCACCAAGCACGACTGACCCATTTCAGGGAGCTCTATCGACATCATGTCCCACTTCATCCAGCGTTGTTTTTATCACTTGATGCAGTGGTTGACCTTAAGAGACTTCTCCATTATCTTGCGAAAGTGCAATTTTTAACAATAATATCATTCCATCCTAGGCACCAGCTGCGCCTCAAGTGTGAGGTACTGCCTGGTGCATAAAAAGTATGTCTTAGCCTTCGCAGTTCTTGCTCAGGCAAGGACTTCAGCTGCGAGGGTCTTGGGCCTTGCAGACTAATTTATTAGCACAGATTTCAGCCAACAAAATGAAGGTTTTAGCAAAGTGACATTCCTTTTTAAACAAAGTGACATTCTTTTAAATATACTGCATTTTAAATGGTTCGTAGATATTTGTTTTAATATTTAATCATGTTTTAATCATTTGTTTTAATTTTTAAACTAATAACCGAATTGAAAGAACACTTGTACTGGCGCTCTTTGGCCTTAGATGCCCTTGCGCCAATAAAACTTAATGTAATAATAATAAATGTTCGAAAAAATGGTGAATCGCCGCCTTATGTATTACCTTGAATACAATGGCCTCCTTGATCCTCATCAAGCTGGATTCAGGTCTGGCCGCTCGACAACTGACCAACTGGTAGCATTTGAATCCTATGTTAGAGATGCCTTCATTCATAAACAACACTGCCTATCTGTATTTTTTGACTTGGAAAAGGCTTACGACACGACATGGCGTTATGGCATTCTCCGCGACCTGCGATCTTTTGGAGTGTCAGGAAATATGCTGAATACTATTGAAAGCTACCTTTCTGACCGTACATTTGTGGTTCGTGTTGGTAATGCCTTATCGAAGTGGTTTACGCAAGAGAATGGCGTACCGCAGGGCGGTGTTCTTAGCTGCACACTATTCATCGTAAAAATGAACTCCATAAACACCATACTGCCTAAAACAATCTCCTACTCTGTATATGTGGATGACATTCTGATCAGCTTCAAATCATGCAACATAGCCACGTGTGAACGTCAGATTCAGTTGGCAGTAAACAAGCTGTCAAGCTGGGCAGACAAAAATGGGTTTAAGTTTAACTGTGACAAGACTGTTTGCGTACTCTTCTCAAAACTACGTGGCATAAGGCCGCCCCCCAACATTTCAATTAATGGACAAACCATAACTACCAAAAAAGATCACAAATTTCTAGGTGTTGTGGTTGATGAAAAGCTCAGCTTTGTTACACATATCAAACAGCTACGACTTAAGTGCCTGAAAGCCTTAAACCTGCTCAAGATTCTCTCGCATCAGTCATGGGACACAGACCGTGACTGTCTACTCAACCTTCTCAACAGTGTTGTGCTATCGCGCATCGATTACGGCTCGGTAGTTTACGAGTCAGCTTCAAGATCTGCATTGAAGATGCTTGACCCAGTGCACCACCTTGGGCTCCGGCTGGCCAGCGGTGCTTTCCGAACCAGCCCGACAGCCAGCCTGTATGTTGAGACAGACCGGTGGTCACTAGAACGGCAACGTCAGTTTACAAGTGTCACGTATGCCACCAAGGTGCTTTCCCATGTCGACCACCCAGCTCGCGCGCTATTGCAGGATACATCGAACGCCCTCCTGTTTTCGAGGCGACCATCAGCTACGCCACCGTATTCCCTCAGAGTGGCCTCACACTTTGGAAATATGCACATACCGGTCTCCAATCTCCAACTAACCTCTCACAAGGACACTGTTGTGCCATGGGAAATGCAGGCTATCGATTGTGATTTGTCATTCCTAGAGGTAGGAAAAAATGGCCACCCAGTAGCAATCGATCAACACTTCAAGTACCTGCAGGCCAAATACAGGTGTGCTGAATATTATACTGATGCCTCCAAGTCCTCCGCAGTCGCATGTGCGGCACACGGTCCCGCTTTCTCTGAATCTAGAACAATGAACGAACATACCAGTATATTTACTGCAGAATGCTATGGCATACTTTTAGCTGTAACGCACATTTTAAAGGAGAAAGAGCCAGCCTCAATCATATACACAGATTCTCTCAGTGCTGTGACTGCGCTGTCCTCCACTAAGATACTCAAAAACCCAGTTACTAATACACTTCGAAAATGCATCATGTCAGCCCGCAAATCTAAGCTCAAAATCACGCTATGCTGGATTCCGGGACACTGCAACATTGCTGGCAATGAGATAGCGGACAAACTTGCGAAGTCAGCAGCACTCCGCCCATCAGTTGACGTAGACACCATCCCGTATGAGGACCTGAGGCCACTCATCATATCCCGAATGCGTAGACAATGGCAAGAAGAATGGAACGCAGCAAACGCAAACAAACTGCACTTAGTAAAGCCAAGAATAGGAAGATATCTGACTGAAAAACGTAACAGGCACCAAGAGGTTGCACTGTGCAGACTCAGAATCGGTCATACACATGCAACACACTCGCACCTTTTAAAGAACTCTCCAGCACCACAATGTGCAAAATGTGGTGATGAGCTGTCTGTCGTTCACGTTCTAATTACCTGTCCGTACCTCGAACCAGAAAGGCTGTGTCACTTTTCAAAGCTGTACAAATGTCACATTCCGCCTCATCCACAATTTTTTCTTGGAGACGATCCCTTGTTTCCCCCAAAAGTAGTCTTGAAGTTTTTAGCTAGTGTAGGCTTCCTACATTCCATAACATATTCTCACTAATCTCGGCCTCCTCTCAATCCTGAGGGAACCGCTGAGACTTTTTTATCAAATGTCATGCAGCACGCACTCCTTGTCTTGACAAGGACTGTTGACGACACGGCATGACTTTGTAAAACCCATAAGCGTAGCCCATTTTAAACCCATCACACATAGTCACTACACCTAAGTTTAAGTTCTATACACTACTCTTTTACTCTTGCCACCCTGAGTAGACTTTTTATAATCAAATCGACCAAAAACCGTGTGTTTGGCGCTCTTTGGCCTGAGTTGCCCTTGCGCCACTAAAATCTACCATCAATCAATCAATCAATAACGAATGTTGGAAGCCCATTTGAACAACACTTATGGGACGTTGAACTTAGAAGTGTGGCAGTTCGGGCCAGTTGGTATGACGTGACGATAGTTATAGCGCGAGAACAGAAAGCGGAAGAGCAGATGGCAACTCAATTAACAAGAAAAAGCACTTGATAGGGAGGACTATTATTTATTTGTGATACATAAGGTACCGGTATTCCCACAGCGCCTCCTTCCAGCACGAGAGGAGATTCAATAAGCCGGTTTTCACCACTGAAAATCAAGTTACCTAGACACATTAAAGGGGGTGATGATCTTTACCAACACTTACTTTTAACAATAACAAGTTGGTTGCTAAAAATAAATCAGCAGCCAACAGCTCCTACCAAACTCTAAAAGCACTAAAAGTCATTGAATAATTACATAAATTCCCAAGTGCTCCACCGGCTGGCATGAGATAAAAGAAGTCCTATGCTGACCTGGCTACTTGGGTAAGTATCATGTACTGCCATTGGTGCTCACATGGCTAACAAAAACGTGGTACTAATTATTAAATCACTATCATGGGTGATTTTGCATATATTTGTCGGTTAATATAAACAACATTAATGAAAGGGACAATGAAGCTCCATTACACTCCTTTTGCTTCATTCTAAGAATGTACCCCCGCCCTCCCTCCTTCATTCAGCAGCTCTCTGAACTGTGTTCCGAGTTAAACTTGGTTGTTTCTACTTGTTTCTGCTACCTTCCTTTTCCCCTTTATGCAATTTAAGTCTGTAGCGTATGTCACCACTTCAACATGACTTAAAATTTGCTATGTGAAAGAGTTATTAAAGGCACCAGAGGCTGTATCAGTCACTTTTGGTGATATCAACTTCACTGGCAGGCAACTTAACAAGCCAGTAGAAAAATGTCATTAGCCACATGAGAGATTTAACTAAAGGCCAGCTCACACTAAAGTGAAAGGAGAATAAAGTCCAAGGAATGCCCACATCACATTTTTAAGCAACTAGTGAAGCTCAGGTTCAAGTATATGGGTGTGCTGTCATGGCAAATACTATATCATGTCAGGACAAGTCTTGACTCCTCTAAGCTTTTTTCGATTGGCTAGAAGCTGTTCTAATGACAAGCTTCTAGAAATTGCAATCAAATGCTTTGCATCTGAACCACCCACCACACTGAAGCTTCCAGCACCTGGGAAAAATGTGAATTAGGCAAATTGCACAGGTCCCCGCAGGGGCGCCTGCGCAAGTAGGCGTTTGGTGTGTAGCGACACCACGGAACTGAGCTAACGGGGGAGTTTCTACTCCCTCCCACGCCTAGCCGTGCGTGGCTTTGCCGTGTCCGGGGAAAAAGGGATCCTGGGGGTTGAGCCGACGCTGGGTGATTGGACCATTACGGCCCCCCGGCAGAGGCAACACACCCCTTTGGCCCTGGCTTCACGTAGACGGCACCCCTGGGCTGACCCACCCAGGGGAAATCGGCAGTCGCCTTTTCCTATCTCTCTCTTCCTACATCTTCGTCTTTATCTCTCACTTTTTATCTATCCTGTCTTCTAGTCTCTTCCGTTTACTTCCAAACTTCCTGGCGGCTAGGGTTAACCTTGTGTAGTTACCCAACCTTGGGTAGTTATATCTGGTTATAGCGGCGATGTATGACTGGCGCCTTCAAGTGTTCTACCTTGTAGCGTCCCCTTGTTGGGCTCGGTGGTGGGTGGTCACCATCGCCGCCGAACATGAAATGCACCATATGGCAAAATCTTTCCCCCCTCTCAATGATCGGTCCCTGAAAAGGAACCGCACCGATGAAATCCCCAAACGAACCGGAAGTGATTGTGACCACTTCCCACGATTTCTAGTTATACACTCTCTGGCAGATAACGTCTCCGTTGCAGGACTGTCGGTTTTCCTGATAGCTAAAACCCTTGCTAACCTAATAGGCAAAAAGTATGACGCAAAGAAACTGTCATCCGGTGATCTTCTTGTTGAAGTAAGCCAGAAACAGCATGCAAACACTCTCCTTAAACAGAAGCAATTCGCCCACCTGGACGTGTCTATCACCCCCCACCGCAGTCTTAACACTGTTCAAGGCGTCATTTCACAACGTGACCTGATGCGAGAAACTGAAGCTGACCTCCTTGAAGGCTTTCGAGAGCAAGGCGTAGTCGCCATCCGGCGGATAACCATTAGGCGAAACAATGAAGAAGTGGTGACGCCTCATATAGTATTAACATTTAACCGCTCCATCCTGCCAGAATCCGTGAAAGCTGCATTCCTTCACTGCAAAGTCCGCCCCTACATACCCAATCCTAGAAGGTGCTACAAATGCCAGAAATATGGACATGGGTCGAACACCTGTCGCGGAAAACAAACATGTGCAAAATGTGGTGATCATGAGCACCCTACCGAGAGCTGTACCTCCACGCAAACAGAGTGCCCTAACTGTCACGGGCCACACGCAGCATACTCGCGGACATGTGAAATTTTCAAAAAGGAAAAGGAAATCATCCAGATTAAAGTAACGGAAAACATCACATTCTCTGAAGCCCGAAAGAAGGTGTCGCTCTTCTCCGGAAGAACGTACGCTGACGCAGCGCGCCGGGGGGCCGGGCGGCGTCTAGTAACCGTGGGCACGCAGTACAGCTTTGCTGATGCGTGCACATCTCGGCCCCCCACCAAGCAGCCGCAGGCTGCACCAATGTTCGAAGTCTCACAGGTCCACCTCCATCAGACCTCGGAGACAAAAGAGACAATTCAAACCCCGCAGGTCAATCTCCGTGAGACCTCGGGGACGACGCAGACAACTGAGAGGGCACCTGTCCCTCTTGAGAAACCTCCGTCAGCCTCCGAGTGTTCACAGGGGGCAATGGATGTGACACCGGCGTCCTCAGTGTCTCCGATGCTCACGGAATCCACCCTGTTGAAGCAGAGCTCAACAGAACGCCTCAGAGGGAAGAAACACCCTCCAGTCCAGGCGCCTGACAAACGCGGCAAAGTCTGAATAACCCTCCTACCTTTCTTCTTTCTCAAAAATGGCTGCTGAGAGTATCATCTACTGGAACTGCCGAGGTCTACTGAAGAACCTGGATGACATTTATGAAATACTTGCGCAACACCAACCTAACATACTTTGCCTGCAGGAGACACACTTAAACTCAACACACACTAACTTTCTAAGAAGATATGCGGTATACCGAAAGGACAGGCATGGCACTGCCCATTCATCCGGCGGTGTCGCTATCGTGGTGCAGAAAGCACTAGCGTCCCAAAACCTCACTCTGGTCACCGACTTAGAGGCAGTGGCAATACGAACCCTTATCTTTGGACGAATGACAACTGTGTGCTCATTATATATCCCTCCAGACTACCGCCTGTCTACTAAAGAGTTTGAAACTCTAGTCGACCAGCTCCCGCTTCCATTCCTCTTGGTTGGAGATTTTAATGCGCACAACCCCCTATGGGGATGCAGAAGAACAGACTCTCGAGGCTCCTTAATCGAAAACTTCCTCTTGTACTCCGGCTCCTGTATATTTAACAAAAAAGAACCAACGTACTTTAACGCAGCGTGCAACTCATACACAGCCATAGATCTTGCTATCGGCTCTCCTTCACTCATGGCAACCATAGATTGGTCTGTTATTCATAACCTCTATGGAAGTGATCATTTTCCTGTCTGCCTAAAACACACAGGAAATACAAGTAAGACGACTACAAATGTATTCAGGTTTAGAGAACAGGATGCTGACTGGACAAAATTCCGAGAACTTACAGAACTGTCGCGTTCTTCTATTGAAAACCTAGACATTGATGACTGTGAAGCATTGGTCGTACGTCATATCATACAGGCCGCAGAGCGATCGATCCCACAGACATCTGACAAGACGCGAAACAAACGACGGCCCTGGTGGAATGCAGAGTGCAAAAAAGCTCGCGAGAACCAAAACAAAGCTTGGTCGACATTTCGCAGGTACCCGACAGCTGACAACCTGATGAAGTTCAAGCGTGCAAAAGCAAATGGTAGGCGTATCCGACGAGAGTCAAAGAGGCAGAGCTGGCAGTCCTTCCTCTCGTCAGTTAACTCCTATACTGATACGCATAGGGTGTACAACAGAGTAAGAGCACTTCAAGGGCACAACACTCATCCGGTCCCTCTCGTCAGTACGGCTGGTGATACGCTGGAACACCAGGCAGATGCCATAGGCCAACACTTTGAGTATATCTTCAGCTCAGCACATTATACAGAGTCCTTTAAACGACACAAGCTTGCTGAGGAACGTAAGCCCATCCGGGATAGAAGGCCATCTGCTGGAGGATACAACACTCTGTTTACCATCGACGAATTGAAGGCAGTGCTGGCAACATGTGGCAACTCAGCTGCAGGCCAAGACAAGATTACATACGGCATGGTGAAACACTTACACGAACACACGCTTGATGTCATTCTCTTACTGTTCAACAGTGTGTGGTCCTCCGGGCGTCTACCCAAGGCCTGGAAAGAGGCAGTTATAATACCCATCCTCAAACAAGGAAAGGAAGCCACACTTGTCACTAGTTATAGGCCTATCGCCCTGACTAGCTGCTTGTGCAAGGTTTTTGAAAAAATGGTAAACCGCCGCCTCATGTATTATCTTGAATATAATGGCCTCCTTGACCGCCGTCAAGCTGGATTCAGATCAGGCCGGTCGACAGCTGACCAACTCGTAGCATTCGAATCCTACGTCAGGGATGCCTTCATTCACAAACAACACTGCCTTTCTGTATTTTTTGACTTGGAGAAGGCTTATGACACGACATGGCGTTATGGCATTCTCCGTGACTTGCAATTCCTTGGAGTGTCAGGGAACATGCTGAATACAATTCAAAGCTACCTCTCTGAACGTACGTTCGTGGTTCGTGTTGGAAATGTTTTTTCAAGGCGGTTTACTCAGGAAAATGGTGTCCCCCAAGGTGGCGTACTTAGTTGCACACTATTCATCGTAAAAATGAACTCCATAAACACTATACTGCCTAAAACAATTTCCTACTCTGTATATGTTGATGACATTCAGATCAGCTTCAAATCATGCAACCTAGCCATCTGCGAACGTCAGATTCAGTTGGCAGTAAATAAGCTCTCAAGCTGGGCAGACAAAAATGGTTTTAAGTTTAACTGTGACAAGACTGTCTGCCTACTCTTTTCAAAACTACGTGGTATAAGGCCGCCCCCCAACATTTCAATGAATGGACACACCATCGCTACTAAGAAGGATCATAAATTTTTAGGTGTTGTGATGGATGAAAAGCTCAGCTTTGTCCCACACATCAAGCAGCTGCGACTGAAATGCTTGAAAGCCTTGAACTTGCTCAAGATTCTCTCGCATCAGTCATGGGGTACAGATCGGGACTGTCTATTAAACCTTTTCAGTAGTGTAGTGCTCTCACGTATTGATTATGGCTCGGTTGTGTACGAATCAGCATCGAGATCCACGCTTAAGATGCTCGACCCAGTGCATCACCATGGGCTTCGTCTGGCTAGTGGCGCCTTCCGAACCAGCCCAATAGCCAGCCTGTATGTTGAGACAGATCGGTGGTCATTAGAACGACGACGGCAGTTCACAAGCATCAAGTATGCAACCAAGGTGCTCTCTCATGTCGACCACCCATCTCGCGAGCTATTGCAGGATACATCAAACGCCCACCTGTTCTTGAGGCGACCATCAGCCACGCCAACGTATCCCATTAGAGTGGCCTCACACTTTGAAAATCTTAATATACCTGTCTCCAATCTTCAACTAAGTTCCCACAAGGACACTGTGGCACCATGGGAAATGCGAGCTATCAATTGCGACTTGTCATTCCTAGAGGTCGGAAAGCATGGCCTCCCAATCGCAATCGATCAGCATTTCATGTACTTGCAGGCAAAATACAGGTGTGCTGAGTACTACACTGATGCTTCCAAGTCCTCGGCCGTCGCATGTGCTGCATACGGCCCAGCGTACTCTGAATCTGCAACAATGAATGAACATACCAGCATATTTACTGCTGAGTGCTATGGCATACTGCTAGCTGTAAGGCACATCTTAAAGAAGAAAGAACCGGCCTCCATCATATACACAGATTCCCTCAGTGCAGTGACTGCGTTGTCTTCCGCAAAGACACATAAAAATCCAGTGACTAATACCCTTCTAAACTGCCTCATGTCAGCCCACAGATCCAACCTGAAAATCACGCTATGCTGGATTCCGGGACACTGCAACATAGCTGGCAATGAGGCAGCGGACCAACTTGCGAAGTCCGCTGCACTCCGCCCAACAGTAGACGTAGCCGTCATCCCATATGAGGACTTGAGGCCGCTAATCAGAAACCGAATGCGTAAGCAATGGCAAGATGAATGGAACGCAGCAAATGCAAACAAACTGCACTTAGTAAAGCCAAGAATAGGAAGATATCTGACTGAAAAACGTAACAGGCACCAAGAGGTTGCACTGTGCAGACTCAGGATCGGTCATACACATGCAACACACTCGCACCTTTTAAAGAACTCTCCAGCACCACATTGTGCAAAATGTGGTGATGAGCTGTCTGTCGTTCACATTCTAATTACTTGTCCGTACCTCGAACCAGAAAGATTGTGTCACTTTTCAAAGTTGTACAAATGTCACATTCCGCCTCCTCCACAATTTTTTCTTGGAGACGATCCCTTGTTTCCCCCAAAAGTAGTCTTAAAGTTTTTAGCTAGTGTAGGCTTCTTACATTCCATAACATATTCTCACTAATCTCAGCCTCCTCTCAATCCTGAGGGAACCGCTGAGACTTTCTTTTTATCAAATGTCATGCAGCGCGCACTCCTTGTCTTGACAAGGACTGTTGACGACACGGCATGACTTTGTAAAACCCATAAGCGTAGCCCGTTTTAAACCCATCACACATAGTCACTACACCTAAGTTTAAGTTCTATACACTACTCTTTTACTCTTGCCACCCTGAATACACTTTTTATAATCAAATCGACCAAAAACCGTGTGTTTGGCGCTCTTTGGCCTGAGTTGCCCTTGCGCCACTAAAATCTACCATCATCATCATCATCAAATTGCACAGGTGTGAAATAGTTGGGATATCCTACATGCCTCATAACTCTATTTGTCTCTATGTATTGAGAATACAGTCCAAGTAATGCCCACATCACATTTTAAAGCAACTAGTGAAGCTCAGGTTCAAGTATATGGGTGTGCTTTCATGGCAAATACTATATCATGTCAGGACAAGTCTTGACTCTTCTAAGCTTCTTTCGATTGGCTAGAAGCTGTTGTAATGATAAGCTTCTAGAAATTGCAATCAAATGCTTTGCATCTGAACCACCCACCACACTGACGCTTCCAGCACCTGGGAAAAATTTGAATTAGGCAAATTGCACACGTGTGAAATAGTTGGGATATCCAACATGCCTTATAACTCTATTTGTCTCTATGTATTGAGAATACAGTCCAAGTAATGCTCACATCACATTTTTAAGCAACTAGTGAAGCTCAGGTTCAAGTATATGGGTGTGCTTTCATGGCAAATACTATATCATGTCAGGACAAGTCTTGACTCCTCCAAGCTTCTTTCGATTGGCTAGAAGCTGTTGTAATGAATGTTGTAAGTTGTTTCATAACAAAGCTCACTTACCTTGGAGTGACATATGTGGGCTAAGCATAGATGAAGCTGTGCAGTACTTCACAGCTCTCCTTATTAACACAGCAGCCAAATGCATCCCACAAACATCTGGACAGCCCGGCAAGCGACACGTCTCATGGTGGAACACAGAGTGTCGTAATGCGCGAAAGGAACAGAACAGGGCATGGAGGTTGCTGCGTAACTCGCCGACAGCGGAAAACCTTGAGAGCTTTAAGAAAATAGTCTCAAGGCAGGAGAATGCGTCGGCAGGCCAGAAGAGAAAGCTGGCAGAAGTTTTTGTCAGGGATCAATTCATACACACAGGAGGGTAAAGTCTGGAACATGGTCGGTAGGATAGCAGGAAAACAAGTACACACACTTCTACTCGTAAACACTCAGGGTGATACCTTGGAAGATCAGGCAAACTTCCTCGGTGCACAATTTGAACGGGTATCCAGCTCGTCCCACTATACTGACACTTTCCAAAAATACAGAACAAGAATAGAAAAGCAGAAACTAGAACATAAATCCACTAGATACGAGGCATATAACGAAGCTTTCAGTCTAGCTGAGCTCCGAACATTTCTAAACTCCTGCAGTACTTCTGCCCCAGGTTCTGACCGTGTGGTGTATGAAATGTTAAAAAACCTACCAGCCGAAACACGAAAAACCTTACTTTGTTTATACAATGCTATCTGGTTTTCTGGCACTATCCCTACCTCCTGGAAAGAGGCTATTCTTATTCCCATTTTGAAAGAGGGCAAGGACCCTTCTTTAGCTTCAAGTTATAGGCCTATTGCACTTACAAGCTGCTTGTGCAAAGTATTCGAAAAAATGATAAACTGCCGCCTTCTACATATTCTTGAAACAAACAATTGCTCGACCCATTTCAGTGCGGGTTTCGAGAAAGTAGATCCACCACAGACCACCTTGTTCGTATCGAGGCACAGATAAGAGACGCCTTGGTCCATAAACAATATTTTCTCTCTGTGTTCCTCGATATCGAAAAGGCTTATGATACAACATGGCGTTTTGGAATTCTAAGAGACCTGTCCCACCTTGGCGTGCACGGAAGAATGTTTCAAATAATTGAAAGTTACCTGTCAAACCGGACATTCCGTGTCCGAGTAGGCACGGTTCTTTCCCAAATATTTGTCCAAGAAACAGGCGTGCCACAAGGTGGTGTACTTAGCTGCACACTTTTTCTCATCAAGATGAATTCCTTGCACTTGTCCATCCCCCGCAATATGTTCTATTGTACATATGTCGACGACGTCCAGCTTGGCTTCAAGTCATGCAACTTGGCAATGTGTGAGCGGCAGGTTCAGGTTGGTTTAAACAAGGTCTCCAAATGGGCAGATGAAAACGGATTTCGACTTAACCCACAAAAAAGCACGTGTGTCTTATTCTCTCGAAAGAGAGGCATGCACTCTGAACCTGACATTCGACTGTACGGGCAACGTCTGTCCGTCAAAGCCGAGCATAAATTCTTAGGCTTAATCTTGGACAACAAGTTGACCTTGGTGCCACACTTAAAGTATATAAAAACAATGTTTAAAAGCCATGAATGTTATAAAAGTGTTGTCACGTACTACTTGGGGCAATGCCTCATGTATCTGTATCGAAGCCTCGTTCGCAACCCGCTTAGATTATGGGGCCGTTGTTTATCAGTCTGCAAACTCAAAGTGCTTTGAAGATGCTGAACCCCGTGCACCATTTGGGCATCCGCCTTTCTACGGGTGCTTTTCGCACCAGCCCCATAGAAAGCCTTTATGTTGAGTCAAATGAGTGGTCGCTTCATCTGCAGAGAACTTACATGTCTTTTGTTTATTTCCTTAAGGTGAAAAGCGGATAAGAAGCACCCTCATACTCTACTCTTAATGAATTTGTCGAGCTCAATTCTGTTTCAAAACAGGCCTTCGATGAGGCAGCCCTTCTCAGTTCGCCTGAAAAGTCTAGCTGAGGAAACTGGAGTCTCACTTGAACACAGTCTAATGGCTCCTGTAGCATATCCACCACCGTGGCAATGACAGACTATAGACTGTGATGTGTCCTTTCTAGAAGTTACAAAACATGCGCCTATTGCCCATATCCGAACATACTTTCTGGAACTTCAACACAAATACACACGTCCTGAGTTCTTTACAGATGTCTCCAAATCCAACTCCTCAGTGTCCTATGCTGCTGTCGGCCCATCCTTTTCGGATGCTGGCCTCTACATCCAGGCACAAGTATCTTCACAGCAGAAGCTTACGCGATACTTGTGGCAGCTAAACACATCAAACAATTACAAATACCAAAAGCAGTAATTTATACAGACTCCCTCAGTGTGGTAACGGCTCTGCACAGTCTGAAAGAACAAAAAAACCCAGTCCTCATCTCACTTTACTCCATTTTGTGCACACTGTACACACTCAAACAACATGTTGTAGTGTGTTGGGTGCCAGGGTACCGTGAGATTCAAGGCAACGTGAGGGCGGATCAACTCGCTGCATCCGTCCACAAAAGCACTGCCCTACACCCATATCAATCCCTGGCCCTTGATCTTAAGCCGTCTCTTCCCCGCCGCGGTGGTCTAGTTGCTAGGTACTCGGCTGCTGACCCGTAGGGCACGGGTTCGAATCCCGGCTGCGGCGGCTGCATTTCCGATGGAGGCGGAAATGTTGTAGGCCCGTGTGCTCAGATTTGGTGCACGTTAAAGAACCCCCAGGTGGTCTAAATTTCCGGAGCCCTCCACTACGGCGTCTCTCATAATCATATAGTGTTTTGGGACGTTAAAACCCCACCATATCAATCAATCAAGCCGTCTCTCAAACGAAACCTCAGGTTATACTGGCAGAGCAAGTGGGATGCACACACACAAAACGAACTACACGTTATTAAGCCACACCTTGGTCATTGGCTGCCCGTATCGAAATCGCGTCATGCAGATATAATACTAACGAGACTCAGGATAGGACACACATACGCGACACACACCTATCTTTTGTCTGGTGACGATCCACCATTGTGTGACAAATGTGGTGAAACATTAACAGTCCTTCACATACTAATCCAGTGCAAACACTTAGAAACTCTAAGAAAACAACATTTTTTCATTACCCTACCGACAACATATACCTTTACACCCTACAATGTTCGTCGGTAGGGACCACGTTTTAGTCATAAATCATTGTTAGCGTTTTTAAAAGAACTTCATAATTTTCATATCGTATACCCGTGCATCCCGTAGCATGACCTCTCCAGGGAGGTTTTTGCTGCGGTGGCTACACAGGAAAGCACTTGCCTCACGGCCCTTGGACGCAAGGGTATGATCCAGTGAGGTACTTGTGCTAATGCCATACATGTCCACCATCGTTTTACATTATCACCAACTTTTGTCATCTATTCACACCACACACACATTTATTTATTTATTTATTTATTTCATCATAACTGCGGGCCGAGTGCCGGCCCAAAGCAGGAGGGGCATACATATCACCGGCATCAACGTGAACAAGCGTGTCCAGAATTTACACACTCAAAAAAAAGGTTGAATAGACAGACGAACAAACGCATTCATAGGTAAGATTACAAAGTGGACGCAAATGAAAAGGTGCATAAAACAACCAACACAAAAAAAAACTGGAATCGTATATTCACTAACAAATATTCCTCTAGACATTGATGAAAATCGTGTGCTTGAACGACGAACTCTGGTAGACTATTCCATTCCGATATAGTTCTCGGAAAAAAACTATTATAAAAAGCAACAGTACGAGCAAATATAGGCTTCAATGCATGGGTCGACGTGTGTGACGCGTTCTTCTTGATGTCAACTGCCCTAGAAATGACGGTGGTGTTAATATTCATCCTTTTGCACAGAATGCTCTGCAGGAAAAACAAACAGGCTATCTTCCTACGTGTTTCCAGGGGCGTAATCTGATTATTCTGCATTAGCTCTGAGATAGCCTCGTGTCTCCTATACTTAATAAATAAAGTATAGGAGACACGAGGCTGCTTTCCTTTGAATTCTCTCGAGCTGGTGAATGTCTTGTTTTGAATATGGGTCCCAAAGCGCACATGCGACTCCAGTTTTGGCCTTACTAACGCTAAATACGCCAAAAGCTTGATATTGGAAGGCGTGTCTTTAATTTTGCGTCTAAGAACGCATAGTTTACGAAACGCCGAGGAGCTAATATCTGTTATATGAGCCGTCCACGTTAAATCGTTGGTCAGTGTGACACCTAAATACGGTATTGCGTAACCTGCGGAATCACTGACTGATTTAGGCGGTATCGAATACGCTTGGTTGCTGTTTTTGAGAGGCGTGAAGTAGCACTGACTTTGAAGCATTTAATTGCATTTTAGAGTCCCCCCACCACTGATCTATTTTCAACAGTGATTCCTGAGAACTTCGTGATCGTTAATGAATTTATTTCTTTGAATATAATGCAGTCATCTGCAATAACCTTATGCTAACTGATTCCGGTAATATTCTGTTATATCGTTTATGAAAATAATAAATAGCAACGGACCGAGCACACTGCCCTGTGGTACTCCAGACAGAACTGCCAAAGTAGGTGATTAACAGCCATTTATGTCTACAAATTGTGATCTTTTCGCAGAAATGCAGTAATCCAATTAACAAGGTATTGAGGAAGCCCAAGAACACTTAGTTTGTGAAGCAACTTCGCAGTGAAACTTTATCGAATGCCTTACAGAAATCTAGTAGAAGCACATCTACTTGTCCAGATCTGTCTAGTATTGCTGCGAATTCGTGGATTGTAGTTACGAGCTGAGTAACAGTCGACATTCCTGCCTAAAACCGTGCTGATGCTGAGACAGAATGTTATTCATTGTTAAAAAATCAAGAATTTCACCGGCTACACTGTGCTCAAGAAACTTGCATGATGTACATGTGACAGACACTGGTCGATAGTTTCCTACAATGCATTTGTCACCTTTTTTGTGGAATAGGCACTACTCTGGCATTGTGCCAATCCTCTGGTACATCCCCAACTGTAATGACACTTTGGAATGTATTCTCGGTCATGTATTCTGCTATTTGCTCAGATAACGGTTAGAAAACATTAGAAAGACCATCTGGTCCAGCACTTTTCTAATTTTTAGATACGTAGCATTTTAAGAACACCCTCCCACCGACACCACGGGAACATCTCCGATAGAAGAAGAATTGGACACAGATGTCGCTGTAGTGTTGCTATCGTTAATAAATACGCTCTGAAATATTCGTTAAAGCACTTGGCTAGATTACCGCCTCATCCGTCACTAGTTCTCCATCAAGTTTAAC